>OZ010795.1:461445258-462045258 GCA_963932465.1 Maratus speciosus
TACCCCATGATGGGGGAAAGTGGGGGTAGTTCCAAAATTAGTGTATATTTAAATAAAAATGTGTAAATATTGTTTTTTAAATAAAAATACACTGAAATAAATGTATCTTAATTATTTTTAAAGGTACAAATGGACACAAAAAATATTTTTCAGATATTATTTAATTAAAGAAATAATGTCCATGGCTATCAAAATTAGGTTCACTTAGTATGTAGCATATGGGAACGTCCATTTCGTTACTCTTGTGATAATTAGGGCAAATTTTCATATATAATTCCAATTGTTTTATTACAAAATATAATTAAGATAAAAATTGATATAACCAGCTAAATACCACTGTGTTCCACACACAGACATATATCTAATTTGTAACAAAAAGCATTTTACTTGTGTATATATTAAATGACTCTTGTCACAAGAGTTCTCTGGTCACAAGAGTAACAAAATTTTGATTGATTATATAGACAAGGGAAATGCTTTTTGTTACAAATTAGATATATTTTATGCGAGTGGAATATAATTCTATTTAACTGGTTATATCAATTTTTGTTTTAATTATATTTTGTAATAAAAGAATTGGAAGTATTTGTGAAAATTTGCTCTAATGGTCACAAGAGTAACAATGGGCGTTCCCATATATTGCTGAACTCTATATAATCTTCACCACCAAGTAGCAAGAAAAGTGTAATAGTTCCCCAATGGTGACTTATTCAAATGCTTTATGTGATATAATGTATTAATTTTTATCACTTGGGCGATTATTTTAGATGATCGACTTTTTGACGGTATGCAATGAGCATAAACAAGATAATTTGTAAACATTAAATTTGTTTCCAGTTTCTAAAACTAAAATAAGAATAGTTGCCATAATCTCAATATATGTCTCTAAAAAAGAATTAACAAAATATCTTAATTTAAAAGAGAAAATAGGTTTTTTTCAATATCCCCCACTTTACCCCATGAGCCCACTTTCCCCCACCTGACCCTATGTAAAAAATAACTTTTAATTTAATTGTATTATCATATTAAGATTAAAATTTATAAATAAAGCCTATTTTTTTAGATTAATACTTTTATTACAGCCCATTTTTAAAAATTAATCACATCTACAGTCTAAAATTAAATCATCATACAACATTGAGCTAAGCCTAACTATACCACCACTTTCCCCCACCTCAGAAAAAAAATCATAAAAAATTGAAATAATAAAATAATTCTTACCTTGATGCATGAATCTGTTTTTAAGAAGTTCTTCTACTGAAATGTATCAAAATATACTAATTTTTTCAAGTGAGAAAGGATCAAGAACAAAGTTTATCAATACCATGTGTTAAGAACAAACTGCACATATTTGTAAACAAGAAGATAAACAACAGTAAACTTATTGCCAGATTTACAAATCTTGATAAAAATATTTGTCACAAACTCCAATTATGTATTAATTGAAAAAAAAAGTAAAAATATGTACATTTATTGTGAAAAAAGTGCATTTTTTTTAGATTACCACCACTTTCCCCCACCTGACCGTACTTCTGCCCTCTGCTGGAAAAAGTAAAAACTAGCTGATAAAAAGCAGCATGCAGAGGGAAGGAGAAGTCAGATTATGATGGGATCCTATCTTAAATAACACACAGAAATTCGAGAGCTGTTGCTCCTAACGTATCTCGGGTCACTGGACCTGACTTCAGATGATATCATATATTATTACAGAAAATAAAGTCAGGTTCAGTGCAAACTGCCTCAGCGTAAGGCCATGTCTACACACACATAATATGAGGTACAAGCTGATTTCCTTTCATATATATATATATATGTATTTTTAATGCTTTCTGGCTGTCTTCTAAAACATTGCTGTTTGTTGTTTTTCCCTAGTAAAAGTTCTGAATCAATTTTCTGGAGTTGATTCAATTATTAATGTGTAATCAATCAACAGGATGTCCACTCTCAAAGGTGTCCAATGGCTAATTCCTAAACCGTTAGTCATAGTAGACATATAGTTCTAATTACAAAAATGTTTAAAATGAGGTAAAGAAGTATTTTTAAAGCGATTTGGGTCAATAAAAACATTTCTTAAAAAATTATGAAATTCAAATTTTTATACAGCTCCCCTGTCCTATTAAGTTATATTTAGTAAAAATATTCCATTTGTTCTGAGAAGTAAGACCAAAAAAAGTCTCATTCTTCTATGATTAAAACTGATTGAGTAATAGCTGTTTAACAATGGAGCATATTTTTTGCTGCGAAATAGGGGTTATTCACAAATTTACTAGAAATCGCCAGATATAAAAAAACAATAGTTGACAGTAAAATTAATATAACAATATAAATTTTAAATCTGTTTTCGTTTCATTCTGACAAATTAAAGCAAAATATGCAACTTGTACTGAAAAAAATAATAGAATTTTTGTTAAATGAAATGATGAAAAGCAACAGTCTAAATTCTTTACAAAATAAAACATAGGTTAAAATACAATTATCTTAACCAATCGAACTCAGTTAATAAAAATTAACCATATACTTGCACAATGTGTCTACTTTCAGTTAAAGTGCAGATACAAACAAAATAAATTCTTCTGATCTGACACTTTAAGCACTTTGTGTATGATACCTTGAAGCATGGCCCAACTCAACTCATCTTTGTTCAGATGCAGAAAATTTGTGTAAGTCATGCAATTCAAAGTTTCATAACTCAGTCAATTTTAGTTAGATGTTAGTGTTAGATGAATTGAACTTTTTATGCCTTACTTGTTAATGTAATAGGAAATGTTTACTAAATATCACTTATAGAACTAGGGGATAACAATAAAAAAGTTAAATTTCACAACTTTTTAAGAAATATCTTAATTGATCCAAACAACTTTTTAAATAATTTTTTACCTCATTTAAAACATTTTTGTAACTGGAACCATATATCTATGACTAACAGTTTAGGAATTAGTCATTGGACACCCTGTATACTTTTTACCATCTAAAATAGAAAAAAATATATAAAACACATATAATTAATTAATTTTATATCAAATGATTAATAATCTGTCAAAATTTGAAAAACTCGTTCAATAAAGACAGTACTTTGTAAAAAAAAAAAAAAAAAGAAAAAAAGAAAGAAAAAAATATGCACTTTTACATTTTTTAATGGAAAAGTGGAAAAATTTAGAATAATTTTAGGGCCACATCCAAAGATCAAATCAATCATCCAAAGATTTTAAAAATATGCAATAATTATAAGACGCAGATTCATATGCCGGGGGGAGGAGCAAAAACTAGCAGGGGAAAAAGAGGGTACTTGAATGAAGCAAATCCTTCTTAAGTTCCCTTTTATAGAAAGTTATTTATCCTTAAGATAGGCGTGCAGCATTTACTGTTACTACAAAGGAAGGATTAGAGAAAAAAAAAAGGCTTTAGATTTTAAAATTTTAAACATTTCATTCTGAGTAAAGGTACATCAACTTTGTTATACTGGGTGAGCAAACGAAACAGCGGAAATTTCAGAGAGGAGGCTTAGAATTTATAGAAATTTTAAAACAACGAAATCTGCCGAAATGTGAAAGATGCCTTCAACAGAGTTATGTAAAAAAAAAAAAAGCATCATTGCATTATTTTTTCTTTTTAGGTCAGGGTAAAATTTAAAATTTAGTGTAATTTTTGAAATTTTAAGGACAGCAAAAATTTTAAGAAAATTGGAAATTTTAGAGAATACAAGCCCTAGGTGACATTCCCCTTTTTTTAACTGAATAATAAACAACAAAAAAAATCTGTGACCTAGTAGTTAGACATCTAGGGTGAAAAATAAATCTGTATAGTTAGAATAAGTTATACAAACCATTTTTTATTTCTTTAAGAATATCAGGAACACCGCCAATGTGATCAAGATGCCAATGACTCACAACAATATGATGAAGCATACAATTATGCTCAGCCAGCACATTTTTTAATAGGCCAATATATTCTGGAACACATGGATTACCGCAGTCTAACAACATGCGTCTGATAAAAAAATAAAAATATATTTAAATGAAAACCTATGCAATTAAAAACTCGAAATGAAAACTAAAAACAATGACTGAAATTAAACGCTTAACTGGGTTAGAGTAAATATCAGATATTTTGATATACTATCCGATATTTTCAAAACAGTCAACTTATTGATGATTAGAAATATTTTCAGACTTAATATAGGGTAGGTGTGCCAGTAATGGACACCCTTAAGGAATTTCTTTAAAAATTGTTTTTTATAATTTAATAGTTATAATTATTTCAGTTTTTTTTTTTCAATATTATATCAATCTATCAACAATACTACTATACATTCTCATAGGCTCATTTCCCAATATGAATCAAAATTTAATTATAAATAACAGAACACCTAAACAAAATAATCAAAACACCTAAAATGTCAATAATGGATATCCTTTATTCCAGTAATGGACAGCCTCTGTTCCAGTAATGGACACACCATAAAAAGTACTACTACTAATAAATATAATTGTTTTTTATGACTGTATTTAGAACCAGAATTTAATGAAAGCATATTAATGAAACAAAATAGCTATTTTCAAATAAATTTAACAATTAGGAAACCAGTAATATAAAATATTTGTGATAATCATTCACTGTTTGCATCAAATAGTTTCGTCTCACTATTTTTAACAATTAAACTTCCAGAAACTACTTGATATATTACTTTTAATAATTAATATTAAAAATATGAAAGACATGATACTGTGAGTTGGATATTTTCTGATGTTTGAGGCCACTGATGTGCTGATTTATTAGTGTCATGATTACTATAACTTTCGTTAATATTTTACTCTTTATTTTTTTTGTCAGAGATGAATAAGCAAACAGTTAAGACAAAAAATAGATTTTTAACAACTGTAACTTAATTGTTTTTATTTAAATGGATCGATTAAGCACTATGAGACCCTGTTTGACTGTGCCCTTAAATAATATTTTCTGCTTGATTGGTTTGATTGCCAGATTATAAAATATGCCACACAGACTTATATACATTTTTTTTTAATTGAAATTTTATTAACCACATAAAATAACTTAAAAGTTTTGCCGTTATTACATTTTTTGCAAGTGTAATTTAAAAGTTAAATTTGATTATTTAGGTTTTCAGTTAAGTAAAAATATTTTATGCACTATAAATATTACTGAAATTGCATTTTTAGCAATGTCTACCTCTACATGGGGAGTCCATTACTGGAAAATTATTAATTAAGCATCCCAGTAATAGAAACCCCTCTTTAAACCTTTAAAATAAATGAAATTTTATATATGGCTATTAGTCTATTCTAAAAAAAAGTAACTAACGCTGTCACCGCTGCCGGTTTTGAATTTTTTGTGACTAGAAGTCTTTCTTCGTTAATATTAAGAAAAATATTGCATACAAAAATATGAAAATTGGTGCTATTATAGAGAAATGTTTGATAAACACGCTAATGCAGACAACTTTCAAATTGAAGAATTATTTTAAGAGATATTTAATGCTAAAGTTGGACAAAATCTTTCCATTAAAAAAATTTTATAGGAGCAAAAACTATACATGGGAATTAAATCATTTTTAGATCATATTATACATTAGAATTTCCTGGTGTGCAGACTGCCTTTATTTCTTTAATTTGACTCATTTTTTGAGGTTTTATTTCTATTTTAAAATCAAATTTTCAGCATTTTGAGAGATATTTTTTACATATTTTAGAAAATGGTATTATTTTAAACTGTTGCCAACTGTATAAACAGCGCAAATTTGTTTGCTTCAAATTAAAAATTTATTTACACGTGACTATTATAAACAGAAAATATAAAAAGCAGGAACTCATTGAAAATTACGTCATAAAAATTATATTTACATGTGAATTTTAAAAGAGAAAGAATATTGTAAAATAATAAATTCATTAACATGCATTGCGTTAGAAGTCTTAAATAGGATAAATTACATCACATTACACTTATTACGTAAAATGAACAAAAAATAATATTGCAAAACAGTTTAAATTTAAAAATTGCACGAGACATTTATTTGATATTTTGAGATGATCTTTTCGACAGTGGCGTGGCGTCCGGTCATCGCTGGATGCGGCGATGACCAAGCAATATTTTAAAACTCTTAATAAGCTTTTCAAACTCTACGATCCAGTTTTAGCAGAACATTTGGAGTTCATGTATAAGTGAAGGTAAGATTTAAAGTTTCTTTTCTGAACATTCAACCATTGAATTTTAGAGTTAATAATTTTTCACCACAAACTTAAATGATTGCGATGACCACCGAAAATTTTCACGCCATGCCACTGCTTTTCGAGTATTTTTGTTCGAACAGCGCAAATAATATTTCATTTCTAACAAAAGTATTTTCACGTGAATATTAAAAAGAGAAAAAAAAGTTTGGTCAAAATTACGTCAGATTAAAAACGATACATTTAAAATGTCTTATTTAAAAAAACTTTCTTTTTGCTTTGTTAAAAAATACCGGAAGACAAAGACTCTGTTTACTTAATTCATTTTATATTAGCTTATTTTGATATGTCTAACTGATTTTATTTAATCAAAGACGGAAACAGCCATTATATCTTTTAATAGCAGCAGAGTTGTATAATATAGATGCACGCACGCACGCCGTGCGCGGAAAATGTTCCGCAAAATTCGAAACTTTGCAGAAAATTTTTTAGAAAAAAATACGTAATTTTTGTTTTTTTAACTCTTTTTTTTTTTTAAATATCAATAAAATAAAAATGCTCCCCAATTTTATGTACGATTTATTTATTATTTGCCAGGGGGGGGGGGGGGGATTCTGTTCTGAATTTTCTGAAAATTTAAAACATTCCGTTCCAAAAATTTAAAAAAAAATCAGCCATCAGTTGGAAAATTCAAACATAAAAAAAATATCACTGAAAAATATTGCGAATTTCAACAAATCATTGCCAAAAAAAGACCAATTTCGTCAATCGTTCACAGAAAAAATCACCCATTTTCTCGAATCATCGCAGAAAAAACGCAAATTTCATCAAAGGAACGCGGAAAAATGCAAATTTCTCCAAAGAATCGTGAAAAAAAAATAAAGATAATTTCGTCAAAGAATCGCAGAAAAAAAGCAAATTTCATTAAAGATGCGCGGAAAAAAAGGCAAATTTCATTAAAGGAACGCAGGAAAAAAACGAATTTCATAAAAGCATAGCGGAATAAGCCTGAATTTTGTCAAAAGATCGCGAAAAATACTAATTTCGTCAAAGAATCGCGGAAAAAACACAATTTTCGTCAAACAATCGCGGAAAAAACACAAATTTCGTTTGAAAATCGCTAAAAAAAACCACAAAATTCATCAAAAGATCACGAAAACCCCTACAAAATTCATCAAAAGATCGCGAAAAAAACCACAAATTTCGTCAAAAGATCACGAAAAGACCACTAATTTCATCAAAAGATCGCGAAAAACCAGAAACTTCGTCAAAAGATCGCGAAAAAACCGAAAATTTCACGAAAAAATCGTGAAAACAATGCAAATTTCGCCAAAAGATCGCAAAAAATCCACATATTTCATCAAAAGATCGTGAAAACACTGCAAATTTTGTCAAAAGATCGCGAAAAAACTCAAATTTTGTCAAATGGCCGTGGAAAAAATGCATACTAGTTAGTGCCGGGAGTGGATTCACCCCCACACCCCACCCATCTGCTGTAACTTTTCAGAAAATTTGCTGTGAATTTCAGGATTTTTTTACTCAGAATCACCCCTGGCTAACAGAGTGACTGGCATTTTGCGTGAAGAAGTCACAATATTAAGGATTGGGCTGTTTCTAAATGTACTGACAAAATAATTGATAAGAATTCACCCTTTCTTATGTTTTTTTAGCTTTATTACTTTTCTAACCAAAATAATTATTCTTTAATTAATATCAATTAATTTTAATTTAAATGGTAATTATTTTAAACTGTTTTTAATTCAAATCGTCAAAATAATATAACACGTTATTTTATTAAACATTAAATTAATTTGCAGAAAGTTTTTGACCCAATATTTGTGTGCGCAGAAAGTTTTTGGTTTTATACAAGTCTGAATAGCAGCTGATTTGGCCTTAAAATTCCCCAATCAGACAAATGAATAGAAATCCGTTTATAGGGAGATCACCACTGTTTTATAAATTATAATTCAATCTTCTAAAATCTTTTTAAAGCCGGTCAAATTAGCATGCTTTTAGAGTCTGCGGTGTCTGAACGGGGGTTGGCAAGCGTAGCTCGTAGGGGGCAGAGCCCCCTAGTATATAAAATTAAAAGTTTTCTATTACTACTAACAACACAAAAAGCTGCAAATTTTGTAAGAAAATAAAGAATATATATACATTTATTAAATGAAGACCAGCATGTTCATTAAGATTTTCATTGAAAAACAGTGGAACTTCAAAACATTATTTTTTGCTTCCTGATTGGTTTGATTAAGAGGGTCAACAATAATGCAAAATTATAAAATAGGCAAGGGGAGTTATGAAAAAAATAATAAAAGCTAAATTCTTATTAGGGTACTTCTTAGTTATCCCGTCGACCAAATTACTGTCGCCAAATTGTAAGATTAATTGCCAATAATGGTTGCTATTAATTAATTAATTGTAAGATTAAATGCCAATAATGGCCAATAAAACCATTAATTCGACGTTTTATTTGTATTTTTATTATAATGTTTTACTAATCTATTTATTCTTTCATTATTTAAAATAAAAAATTATGTCAATGTGTATAATTTGGCGAGTGGTTTGGCAATTTATATAATTTGACGAAATTGGTCGATGGGATAACTAAGAAGTACCCTTATTAGTTATTTTTTTATAAACCAGAAACATTGAAGGGTGTCCATTACTGGCACATCTTTAGAAACTAACATATTGCACTTAGCATGAAAACTTAATAAAGTATATACTTAATACAATATTCTAAATGTCGTTTTCTTTGTTTTTTCCTCTTATGTATACTACAAAATTGAAGATCAACTAACTGAAAACAAATACAATTTGTTTTTACACTCACAAAACACAAACGATTTAGTATCGAGTATCAAGAAAAATTATTATTATTTTTTTTTTTTTTTTTTTTGAAAAATTTGAACATAATTTGTCTATTTTTTCATTCCAACTTGAACTAAAGTAGTAAAAGGAAAGATTCTTTCTAATGAAGCTATAAATATAACTAATTAGTATCTAAGTTAAAATAATTTATCTTTCAATGGCTGTTCAAAGTAAATATTATCCCACATAATTATTGGTTTTACATTTAATAATCCAGATGCAAACTAAAACTTTTTTTTTGTAGGGGGGGGGGGGGGGGGAGTTAAAAAGGAACAAAAGTTTTTCATTGACAGAATGACGCAGTCAATAACAGTTGAAAAAATCCTTTACACTTATTTTACTGAAGATATCAAACATTTAGATATACTGAAAATAAATATCGGATAGTACATATCATGATGTAAATCAAGATATATAATCCATTGATATATATTACCAAACCCTGGAGCTTAATGATATGCAATTAATTAATAGGAAGTGTATCTCACATAAGTTGGTTGAAAATTTGCCATAAGTCGTTACTCACTTTTTTCCTGTTCCAATTAGATAAGTATTCGTGCCTTGAAGAGTCATAGGGCTAGGATTACATCCTAAAATCCTCACAATCCTGTTCGAAAGAGTACTAATTTTTGGAATAAACGTTGTCATGATAATTACACGATTAAAGGAAGAAAAATAACAAGATTAAACAATTTAGTACAAGAGAGAATTTTTATAGTATAGTAATGCTCTTATGCAGAATTTCTTCGTTCGCCTACATGTTTGTAAACAATAGCATGTGACTATCGATAACAAAAAGACTAACCAACGTTATCGATGACTAAACACATTGGGTCTGTACAGAAGTCAGGGATTCATGACAGAAGTGCAGCTCACTGTGCGCGGGCGCTCAGAGGTTTTTGCCATGGAGTAGGATTTATCGAAGAAAGACATTTTAAAATAATTCAATTATTTCATCATTTTTATGGTTCAAAGAAGATAAAACCAACGACTATATTTCTTTATCCTTCCAAAACATGTTTTTTGTAACAGAAATACATACCTATGTTCACTCAGATAAAATCCAAAATATTCGGGAAAAACATCACGTGACCATGGAAGTAAGAACTAAGATGGAAGGAAAACAAACGTAAGTTTGCATTGGATCTTTCCATAGACTTCTCATATAACTGGACTCAGAAATAGCAACCCTTTCTTGACGCCGGGATCCCTACCCACCGTCACGTGATGGTGGGCAGAGAAAACGCGCCAAACCGGGTTTTCTCCTCTGGTTCCCGCTGAAACTTTCTTGCGTCGGGCGTTTCTCTCGCATAAATCAAATCCGACAGTTGCCAATGGACAGTATTCTTGTGACGTCACAGTGGGAATCACGTGGTGCAAAAATAACGACTAGCGCGTTTGTTTTGGTATCGTGTGATTTGATGCAGCATGAATACAGATAAAAGGATGCGTAAAATACTGCTGATTTATTCTGTACGAATTATTTTCGATAAATACTTATATACATACTAATTAAAATCCATATATACTTATTAATTAAAATTTAAAAATTTTATTTTATAAATAAAATGAAGAATGTGCATGCAATTGCTTTAAAATAGAGAAAAGAATTCATGTATAACTGATACCTGTCCCTGAAAAAGTCTAAAACTTCATAACAAAAATAAAATATAAGCATAAATTTTCAAACCACAATGCTTTTCAATGGCGCGGTTATGAATGTTATTCCCAAGCAGACGAATTTTTATAGCCTCGAACCAAAAGGGAGAATATGGTCCATAAGGTGATCACCGCCAAAAAAGACAATCTTTTGGCGATGAAAGCGGAAACATGTGTGCCTCAAGTTCTGACCGAAATAACAATGGGATTCGGCCTCTACTCTTATCTTTACTCTGAGGATCTTTCCTGCTCTCTGTTTGCCACCGAATTTTTTCATTCATCATTGTACCCATGAGCACTTGCGGGAAAGGGCGGATAGTAGCAAAGACCATTGGATAGTAAGGCGAAGTTATCGCTTAGCGTCAGGGGGGTTTCAAACAGTTCGCCAGCGAAAAATCCCGACTGTCACTGCTAGTTTTAGAGCTAATCCAATTGCTCACCTTCCTTCTCATTCTGGTATACAGTAAATTCTGTCTAAGACAGAATCGATAGGGCCCGAGAAAATATTCCGTAGTAGACAATATTCCGCCCTACACAAATTTTACTCTATGTCTATGAATACGCAGGGACTTGAAAATCTTTCCGAATTAGACAGATTTCCGTGTTACACAGAGTCCGCCTTACAGAGAGTTTACTGTAATTTTATGCACGTGAGCTACTCCATCTACTTTAGCCCGTTCAGCGTTTAATATTTGCAAACCAACCTCAGTCAAACTTCGCACGTACGACCCAGAAAAATTTCTGGGCGATTTGATCACGTGATTGTGAGTTTAGTGTTTATGTTTTATTGATTGTACTTTGTTTGGTAGGTTGATTGATACAATTTAACAATTCACTTGGTGATTTAAAAATTTTAAAAATTTTCTTTTTATTTATTTAAAAATGATTTATCAGTTTCTTTATATTTTTCGTGGTAAATAGAATGCTCTTAATAAATCAAGATTGTGATATCAACATATTACGAGATTTATTTGTAATCTATTATACTGGATGGATTTAATGGAATTTGCACTGTTAATCAGACAATTTTTCAGAGAAGATTTTAGCATATTAGTTTCCTTTTTTACGATTGCATATTTTAATAGCGTGTGAATAACAAACTAAAATACACCATAAAACATGCGAAACAAATGGCACTCAAAATCATGTTAGTATAAGCAAAATACTTACTAAACTTTCAGAAGAAAATTATAAACATTCCAACCATACTTTATTTACTGCAAAACTAGATGGCAAACCCAATATATTTTATCTTTTTAAAAAATATATGTGCAGATATTTTTGTTAAAATAATGTACATCTATTACATTTTATTTTTATAATATTTTCCATGTTGATTTTAAAACCGTAAAATATGATTTCCATCTCTGTCTTCAAAATTCACTTCTAAACTGATCAAAAGAAAAGAAAAAAAAAACAAGAAAGAAAAATCATGCGTTAAGCATAGATTATGAAACACTTTCCAACACTTTCTGAATGCTTTAGCAAAACTTCGTTATTTAGGGAAATAAGGTATATAAGATAACTAAGCAAACATTTTAGAAAACGCATAAAACATTTGAAAAACTGATTTCAGCAGTTACCGTTCATAGAAAATATGCATTCCAATTCTTTTGAACAGCCCTGTATTTGATCTGTAGGCTGATATATATATATACTATATAATGGGGAAATTTAGTTTAGCAAAAAGCGCATAACAGTTTGAAATTTCTCTTTCAGCAATTTATTCTAATAGGTGGAAACATACTTGCGTACTTTTGTACAACCCTGTAGTTAACCCAGTACCTTCATTACACGCCACTATTTAGCTAAAGTTTAATTCAAACTAAAACACTCTTATAACTACTGAAATCACATTTCCAGAAATTATCATTTATAGACGGCCATGTATTCAGTTCTTTGCGTGACCCTGTATATCATTTTATCTATGTTCTACAAACATTTCTTATTAAACAAAATGCAGTTTAGCGTAAAAATGCATAACTCATTTAAAAACCACCTTCAAGCAATTTGCACTCATACCCAGTAACCATTACGAATTCTTTTGTGTAGCCCTGTATATGAATTATAGCAGTTATACACACCATATACTATTCATAAATATAGTGAAACATAAAAGCACATAACATAATTAAAAATGCATTTCCAGGAATCATCGCTACTGTACAGTACTTCGGATACAATATAGTATCTGAAACATTTTGTGTGTAAAAGTAAATGCTATGCACTTCACTTCGTATTATACATGAAATAAGTTATAGTAAACCTCAGCGACATATATCAATTTCATTATACATGAAATAATTTAACATACTTAAAATAGGCCACAAAAAATTCCTTCCATCCCTATAACATTATGTAACGGAATTCTTTTGTATGGCCCTGTAAATGAATAATAATTATTCTTTGCACCGATATTCTACAGAATGCATATTTTAGTGTACTTGATAAATGCATATCAATTTTATTATATTTGAAAGCATGTAACATCATTACAAATCATTTTAAACTATTTTTCCCATAGGCCGTAATGTAACGGAAAACTTTTGACTGTCCCTGTAAATGAACTAAACATGCTACAAACTTCATATTTGAAATAGGGAACGTGCTATGATAAACATCAATAACATTCAAAAATTTCAGGGCAATCCGAGTATATTTACGGGAGTTAGAGCGCGGCTAGACGGCCAGACAAACCGAAGTCAAACACTTTCACCTTTGCTGGAAAGTGTTAAAAAGAGAAATAATCCTACGCGCAAACGGATATTTTCCCACAATACTTATAACTTACCCATCGTACGCAGTATAGGGTAAGTCTCGTAATCGTTTTAAATATCGAAAAAAAATTGTGACGTATTTACACGTTTCAGACACTGGAGATTCCGAAAACATACTTTTAGAAAAAAAAGTTACCGTCCGTCTGTTTCTCTGTGTGTGTGTCTGTGAACGCTCTATCTCCCAAACAAATCGAGATAATGACTTGAAATTTGATGTGTACTTAGTATGTAATAATGGGAAGAAACCTATTGAATATCAATCGCTTCGATTATCCTGAACTATTTTTTTCGGGCTCTCGAAATATTCGTTCTGATAAAAGATATATAAAAATTTTCGAAATTGTTTATTTTAAGGAATGAATATAAAAAAAAACATAAATTTTGAATAAAGAATGAAGTCGATCGGATAATTAGTTGCCGAGATATTTGTAATATTTTTTACACTTTTCGATTTTTCATGACCCTGTATTTCATTCAAATTTCAATTCAAAGACATAATTTAATTGGAAATGAGAAGTTTAATCCGACGCAGTAAACTGTTAGTTAATATGATTATCATTTTTGGAGTTATAAGGATGTTTCTTTTATGCAATTCGCATGGGCGTCAAAAGGGGGGAGGGGTCCTGGACCCCTCAGATTTCCGGTTAGACCCCCAAGAATGATTTTATAATGAAACAAGAAAGAAAAATCATGCGTTAAGCATAGATTATGAAACACTTTCCAACACTTCATGAATGCTTTAGCAAAACTTCGTTATTTAGGGAAATAAGATAACTAAGTAATCATTATAGAAACCGCATAAAACATATGAAAACAAATTTCAGAAGTTACCGCCCATAGCCAAATATGTGCTACAATTCTTTTGAATAGCCCTGTATTTGATCTGTAGGTTGATATATATATATACTATATAATGGGGAAATTTAGTTTAGCAATAAAACGCATAACAGGTTGAAATTTCTCTTTCAGCAATTTATACTAATAGATGCAAACATACTTGAATACTTTTGTATAACCCTTATTACATGCCACTATTTAGCTGAAATTAAAATCAAACTAAAATACTCTTAAAACTACTGAAATCACATTTCAAGAAATTATAATTTATAGACGGCCATATATCCAATTCTTTGAGTGACCCTGTATATCATTTCATCTATATTCTACAAACATTTCTCAGTAAACTAAATGCAGTTCAGCGTAAAAATACATAACTCATTTAAAAACCACCTTTAAGCAATTCGCGATCTTACCCAGTAAACCAGTACGAATTCTTTTGTGTAGATCTGTATATGAATTATAGCATTTATACACACCATATAGTGTGCATAAATATAGTGAAACATAAAAGCACATACCATAATTAAAAATGCATTTCCAGCAATCATCGCTAATGTACAGTACTTCGGATACAATATAGTATCTGAAATCTTTTGTGTGTCCCTGTAAATACTATGCACTTCGTATTATACATGAAATAAGTTATAGTACACCTCAGCGACGTATATCAATTTCATTATATATGAAATAGATTAACATAATTAAAATACGCCGCAAACAATTCCCTCTACCCCTATATTATTATGTAACGGAATTATTTTGTGTGGCCCTGTAAATGAATAATAACAATTCTTTGCAGAGCATATTCTACAGAATGCATATTTTGGTGCACTTCATAAATGCATATCAGTTTTATTATGTTTGAAAGCGCTTAACATCACTAAATATCATTTGAAACGATTTTTTCCCATAGGCCGTAATATAACGGAATACTTTTGACTGTCCCTGTAAATGAACTAAATATGCTACAAATTTCAGTTGAAATAGGGAACGTGCTATGATAAACATCAATAACATCCAAAAATTTCAGGGCAATCCGAGTATATTTACGGGAGTTAGAGCGCGGGCAGACGGCCAGACAAACCGAAGTCATAAACACTTTTCAACTTTGTTAGAAAGCGTTAAAAACGTTTATTATTTTAAAGACTAGGGGGCTCGGCCCCCTACGAGCTACGCTCGCCAACCCCCGTCCAGACACCGCAGACTCTAAATGGACGGTAATTTGATCGGCTTTAAAAAGATTTCGAAAGATTAAATTATAGTTTAAAAAACAGTGGCGATGTCCCTATAAACGGATTTCTATTCATTTCTCTTTGATTGGGGAATTTTAACGCAAAATTCGCTGCGGTACTACTTGATTATCCAGTCGACCAATTTCGCCAAATTATATAAATCGCCAAACCACTCGCCAAATTATACAAATTGACATAATTTTTATTTTAAATAACGAAAGAACAAATAAATTAGTACAACATTAATAAAAATACAAATAAAACGTCGAAATAAAAATAACTTGATGACGTAGACACGTGTAACAACATTTCAAAATAAGCTAATATAAAAGGAATTAAGTAAACAGAGTCTTTGTCTCCTGGTATTTTTTAACAAAGCGAAAAGAAAGTTCTTTTAAATGAGACATTTTAAATTAATCGTTTTTAATCTGACGTAATTTTGACCAAGCTATTCTTTCTCTTTTAAATATTCACGTGAAAATACTTTTGTTAGAAATGAAATATTATTTGCGCTTTCCTAACAAAAATAGTTGAAAAGATCCTCTCAAAATATCAAACAAATGTCTAGCGCAATTTCTAAATTTAAACTGTTCTGCAATATTATTTTGTGTTCATTTTATGTGATAACTGTAATGTGATGTAAATATGACGTAATTTCTCCTTTTTAAGACTTCTAACGCATGTTAATGAATTTATTATTTTACAATATCCTTTCTCTTTTAAAATTCACGTGTATACTTCTTATGACGTAATTTTCAATAAGTTCCTGCTTTTTATACGCAATTATTTAATTTTAATTTGAAAGTATCTTTTCTATTTATAATAGTCACGTGTAAATAAATTTTTAATTTGAAGCAAACATTATTGTTTCCGTTGTTTATACAGTTGGCAACAGGTTAAATTAGTACAATTTTCTAAAATAAGTATAAAATATCTCTCGAAATGCTGAAAATTTGAATTTAAAACAGAAATAAAACCTCGAAAAATGAGTCAAATTAAAAAAATAAATTAATTCTACACACCGGGAAATTATAGCGTATAAAATGATCTAAAAATGATTAAATTCCCATGAATAGTTTTTGCTCCTATAAAACTTTTTTAGTGGAACGATTTTGTCCAACTTTAGCATTAAATATCTCTTAAAATAATTCTTCGATTTGAAAACTGTCTGCATCAGCGTGTTTATCAAACATTTCTGCATAATACTAGCGATTTTCATATTTTTGTATGCATTATTTTCCTTAATATTAACAAAGAAAGACCTCCGGTCACAAAAAATTCAAAACCGGCGGCGGCGGCGGTGACAGCGGTAGTTACTTTTTTTTAGAATAGAGAGAAGAGATTATTTAAAAAAAGTGGCATTGCTATAAATGGTAAGAAATAATAATAAGACCAAATAAAAGCAACTTTTAGTTTACTATGTCACTATTTAGCAGGGGTAGACACAGTAGAAGTCTCATAAGTAATATTAGTAAGATAGTGGGAGTTCTACGGCCACAGGAGGAATGAGGAGGAGCAGCTGTACATCTGGTGTGCAGCACACTCCAAATCAAATTCGTTCAATTTTCACTTTCTGAGTAGCAATCTCTTTTTATCAAAGATACTTTTTATCTCTTTTGTTATTTTCACTGATATTTGTAAGAAAGGTTTACATATTTTTAAAAGTTAAAGTCTCAATTTAATTCAGAAAGAGTGTTTAGGTATATGTGAGTATGCAATATGCATGTATGTCTATTTATTAGTGTATGTGAAATAGGGAAATTTCACGAGTAAGTAGGAACAATCCACTATAGAGTTTCAAACCCCACTTAATCACACTAATGATTTTATTTCATTTTGTTTCTATGTTACTATAGTATCAAATCGATTTTATATGTGTGTATGTGTGTGTCTGTATTTGCATGTAGGGGAGACTAGGGAGGGTTGACCATACGGGAGGATTAACCCACCCATCAGTTTTCATATTTAAAAGAACTTCAGAGTTTTATTAATAGGTTTCAACCAAAGCTACTGGAATGCTCAAACAGCAGTCTTTGTTTCATACAGCTAATCGAAATAGGAGTGGAAAAATCAATTGTGAAGCGTTTTCAACCTAAAAGTCACGTTTTATAGAAATGTTTTGTAAGCTTTTTTCATATAAAATATATCATAGAAAATTAAGTAAATAGGTTTTAAGTAATTCAGAAATATCGTGCTTTAATTCAAGGCATAAAGATTGTACAGTAAGTTAGCCTTAATAAAACAATGTGTTATTCTTTAGAAAAGGGCTATGTGGGGAGGCTTGACCCACTCAATGTGAGGGAGGTTTGACCAGATGCTCAAGGCTTAATTAAGTGGTTTTGGAAATCTTTTTATTATACACTGTGCATAATGAAAAGTTAATTGTTATATATAAAAAAGAATGTAAATTTATTCTCAAAAGCTACAGTAAAATGGGGTGATGGAAAAGAAAATGTTTAAAACTGATTAAAGAAAGATGTGAAAAATTACTATAGTATCCACTGCAAGGAAAAAATTAATGGCATATAAATGGGAAAATTGATAGGAACTTTTCTCCATCTAAATATTGCTTACAATAGGTAAGCAAAAACAGTAGAAAAGACTAGAAAGGACTTGAAAGTATGAAAGTAACAGTCTTAATCTTTTCAGGGGCAGTGGCACGTTTATGGAAAAACTTAATTTTAATTCCCGAACGCCACAATGTCACCAGAATTTTGCTAAAATCTTTTCCATTTAATATGTATGTGAAATATAGCCTTTTTTTTATTTCGAAATAAATTTGTTCGTAAATTCTGGTGCCAGTTATTTATTTCAACATTTTACTACTGAAAGTTCTTTGCCCCTGAAAAGGTTGAAATTTGTTAATGATAAATTAAGTGCCCATGCGGCTGCAAAAGAACATAGCACTGATCGAAAAACTTTAGGAAGGTATGTAGACAAATCTCACCAGGATGAATACCGTGAGATGAAGCCAAACTATGTGACAGCTAGTGTTGTCAGTTCGAGTGTCACAAAAAGTAGGACAAGGAGACAAAA
Source organism: Maratus speciosus (assembly GCA_963932465.1). Lineage (NCBI taxonomy): Eukaryota > Metazoa > Arthropoda > Arachnida > Araneae > Salticidae > Maratus > Maratus speciosus. The sequence goes on from OZ010795.1 coordinate 461,463,859, forward strand.
AAAGCGGGACAGTGGCTCCTAAATCCGGACATAATAATACACGAAACCCTATGAAAACGGAACCTGTCTCTAACGGAATACTGTCCTTAAATATTAAAATTTTATTTTCCCTCCTGTAAAATTACACCTACTCAGACAAAATAATGTTTAAAACACAAGTTTTTCCCTCGGACTTGCGATTGCGTCTAAACAGGTTTGTTTAAGCGTCATATTTTCAAAAATATATTTTTATAATAATTAAAGCATGTAGCATAAAGTTATTTTGCTTTTTTTAAACTGTTTTTATTTCTCTTCACAAATATTTCAATATAAAACAAAGTGGATCAAGCCTCCCATATAGTGGGTCAACCCTCCCATATGTTGACCCATTATTGACCCAACCTTGACCCATTATTTTCTCATGATTAAAATCAATCATTTTTCAAATTTCTTATATATTACACTTATGTAGCAATTTTATTTTGATACATGATTGTATAACGAATAAAATGATATATAAGACTTTATTCTACGTTCAATATTTAAAAAATAAATCATTTTGTAAAATGTGGGTCAACCCTCCCTAGTCTCCCCTATATGCGGATAATTGTCTGTCTATGTGTGTGTATAGCTATTTGTGTGGCTATGTATTTATAAAAAAAGAAATGGAAAAAATTTACATTACTTTGAAAAAGTTTTAGAAAAATTACGTTACTTGAAAAAAAAAAGTTTTAACAAATTAAAAAAAAAGTTTTTATACGTGGCACAGAAATCGCGATTATTTGTTAATTGTTTAATGACAACGGCCAAATGAAACGCATCTCATTGGTTATTGTGTAAAAGTCTTTTGACAGGATTTAGGCCGACGTAAATCGGATTTATTAGTTTATTTACCTTTCGCTCTTTCACTGTAATTATGGAACTTCAAAATATCATTAGAAATGCCCGTAAAAGGTCTCGGAGAATGCTTGAAGGTGAAGAAGAAGTAGAATTAAGAAGAGAAAATCAAAATAGATTGGATCGAGAACGCCGTCAAACACTGAGCATAAGCGATCGCCAAAATAAGCTTAATAACCGTCGCATGGACGAACGCGTTGCTTCTGAAATCCAAATTACTGATTTTATATCAGGTATATTTAAATTACACGTCTTTCATTCACCTCATTTAAATTACATGTCTTTTATTCATCTCATGTAAAATACAATAAATAAATAACGGCATTTTTCCAGTATAGGTACTTGGCGAAATAGAGAAAAGGTCCATGGCGAGAAAAGGAATTTGGTAACGTATTTTCTGGCAATTTATTTACTCAAAACATTTTTTTCTAATAAAACTACATAAAAGTTGCCATGATTGCAAAGAGTTCGTACTTTTATGTTAGCTGGGCGCCATTCTCGCCAATAATTTTTTTTTTTTTTACTCGCCAGCAGCATTTTTTATTTTTCGAGGGGTAAATTAAAACAATGATTTGATGTTGAAATTAAATTGTTTATGGTATTATTTATTCTTTTTCTTTTCTTTTTTTTTAAAGAAGTTATTTTTTTTTAAGTGAAAGTCGTGGATTTTAAATGTTTCAGTTTTAAATTAAAGTTATCCATTTTAAATATAAACTGTCAAGTCCGAGTATTGCTCTGGCTGAGAGGGTTCTGCACAATAAATATATGAATTATCAACTGCATTATTAAAAAATTGTTGCTAAAAGAATAATAAAACTTTGTAAAAAACTATACAACGTAGGGTTGGGTATAGCTGTATATACTAGAAAAGTATGAATGGGTATACCTCAAACACTGCCATTCTGTATAACCTTTTTTTAAAATCTTAACCTAATATGTTTATCATGAACTTAATTCGGTAGTGACAATAAATGTAGTGCATATTTAAACTTCATTTGGCATTTCATAAAACTTAATTCAGCTTAGTAATAATATTTTCTTTTTAGAGTGTAGCTAAGACAAAACCCTTGTTCAAAGTTAAAACTTGGCATTGTGCTAAGCGCGCTTCGAAAGGAGATCGCAAAGTTGCAACGCGGCCTCGTTCCATACTGCGTTGTATCAAAATTAGTTTAAATGTTTTAATTCAGACGTTAGAAATGTATGTGTGTCGTCAGAATTATTTTCAATTTGGAAAAATATAGCCTCATTTAAAATGTATTTCAAACAATTACTCTTAATAGATCACGGATTTCCAAATATTTTTTAATGTTGTAGTAAACAAACGATAAATGCTATTGTCGATAGAGAACGTTTTGTAACGAATTTCAATACCATATGTCATTTTCGTTATTATTTAAAGTATATTATAACTTCATTAATGTGTATTTCAAGCAAGTTCCACTCATAAACCGTAACATAAAATAATTATTTTTTTGTTCTCTCATAAACGAAATATTAATGTTCTGCTCATCATTTACAATACTGATAATACTACATACAGTAAGCTTCCAAAATATGCATAACATTTTGCCGCGATTGAAACAATCTCACGTAAGTTAAAATACGAACTGATAGAGACAGACAAGCGACCCGACACCATAAACGCTTTTCAACTTTGTTGAAAATAATAAAAATCAATGCTTTATTTCTTAAAATTGTTAACTTATTGGTGTGCTCATCATATTAAAAAAATATATAACTTTGGAATGTCTGCGTCCTCCCGCGTCTGCCTTGAAAATAAAAAGTAAGGGGACACTCCAGATAATATAAATAAAATAAACTTAAAAAAAATAGTAACCGACTTAAAAAAACACGCTAAAAAGAATTAAATAATTCTTTAAAATTCTCTAATGACAAAATGATATCCAATAACTACACATCGGATATCATGTGTCGCGATAAAAACGTTAAATTTAATATATAAAATTTAATACCCACCAAACATGGATTTTCGAGAGAATATTTTTTACAAGAGATGAATTAAAATATTTATGCTGGGCTCCCTACACATTTTAGTCCTCAAAAAGGGGGAAAGGGGACCATTTGGGGGACCATTTTTATTTAAAAAGGGGCCTTCGGAGGACCATTTTTATTAAAAAAGGAGACTAAAAAAGGGTCACGAGTGTAAAAACATTGCACCAATTTTCCTAAATATGAAAGTAAATTTTTAAAATTACCCCAGAAAATATGTTAGATGGTTATCTTTATAAGATGTCATTAAACAATGTACACAGTTTTAAACACATTTAAATATCCTCATGCAAAAATATAGAAAGTATTCAATATTTCGGCATTCACCTTGATAATTCTCTTTAAACGTAAATAATAACAGTAATCAGTAAATAAAAAAAGCACAGCATAATAGCGATTCCTGTTGAATATTAAAATTTAAAATTAGATTAATATATATGTAGGATTTAAATGAAATTTATTTAAAGATTCATTTGACTTATAATTATAAATAAATGCATCTATTAGTTCATCAATTTAATACGGCATTTATTATTCACTCGAACAAATATTATGCTTGGAAGATTACAACAGTTCATCCACATCAATAATATGATACATTTGTTTACATAAATACTGGAATTCACCTAGAATTCTTACTCAAATCTTTTATTTTTTATTATTTTTTATTTAACTAATCTCCAACCTTCATGTTGAGATTTATTCAATTCCTACTATTAGCTCACACTAACCCTATATTTATTTATATATTTATCTTGTATAAATTTTCAATCGTTAATAAAATACTCATTATTCATCCTATCAGGTTTAAATAAATTTTTTTAAACTTGTACTGGATGACAATTGATGTTAATAAAGTTTTTTCAAATATTAATTAATTAATTAAATTTTAATTAATTAATTTTAGTTTTGCATGGGAAACAAAATGGCCGCCATTGGTTATTGAATTTCAATGAAAGTATTTTCAATAAGGATTACCATAGGGGGGGGGGACCCTGTTCTGTCGCCAAATACCGCCAAGTTTGTCGCCAACTTGGCGATATATCGCCAAATTTGGCGGCCAAAATGAGTCGCCAAAAGTGACGCCAACTTGGCGATATCTGTAATATTTCGCCAAATTCCCATAGAGTTCCATTGTAAACCTACTTGCTTATAGAAAATCAACAAATTGAGATATTATAATGCAACAAAAACTCATATTAGCTTGATTATATTAAATTTTCCTTTGATGGCCTAAGTAGGAATTGACTTTAAAAACAAAATTTTTATATTACTTGTTTATTTATTTATTTAACTGAATAACAAACATACGACTTGTGTGCTTGACATAAAGCCCGCTTATAAGTCGGAGACAAGATAGCACAAGGAAATAATTACAACACAAGAGAAATACACCCTGGGAGTTCCACACAAAGTGCGTGTGCAATGGAACCAGCGGGAATCGAACCCACAAACTCTTACGCACAAGCGATTAGCTGACTGATGCTTTGACCACTCAGCCGCAGAGCCCCTCATGTGGAGCTAAACACTATCGAACTTCCAAAGAAATAAAACATCTCTTGAATTTACTTATTTTCAATCAAACCGTTGCCACACATTTTTAGCTTTTTTCCACGCTCTTCGAGTTGTACTTTTTATTGCATATAAGATTGAGTATCGATTCAATAAACCCTTGAGTTAGTTGAGTTGCATTGTTGAGAATATTTACAATCCCACATTCGGTCATCCTGACAATCCGGTGACCCAACGGAACGTGTTTTCAAATCATCTCATCAACATTGGTTTGATACTTAGGCTTTGAATTTTACATTTAAAATGGTTTTAATTTACACGCATAATTTTGCATAAAAGACACTACACAAAATGGTAAATAACATAACACAGAATATTTCTTTCGTCGGCCTACTTTTGGCACGGTACATCGTGTTCTCTACACGTCTAAATTATTTATATTTCCTGCATAAAAAGAGTATTTACGCATATACAAACGTTCGTCTTTTCTATTCACATCTGCATTTAAAATGGCAAAAATATTACACTGTTTGGATCTATTTTGAAATCTATCATATCTTCCTTTAAATTTAGCTTCATATCCACCATAAACAGAATTATCAGTATGGTTTAATATCGTATAAAATCAGTCTCGGTTATTATGTATTGACCGAGACATAAATAGTTAATACTAATGCAACTTAAACCTATTTATTATTGTTGCGTCCATGGTTTATCGGCACGCACTTCTTCAATTTATAAGTTGCTTTCGTTGCATGGCAACCGACTTTAATTTGTTGTTGTTCTAAAAGAGTCATCCATGCGAGAGGTGGCTATTTTATATGTGTGAAATAAATAATGTTTTTATATAAAAGAATAATCCATTAAATTTTAGATTAATAACACGCAACCTCTGACAAAGTGGTGAAACCCCGGACGTGATGAAATTTTAAAGGTCAGTTTCCATATTTATTTATTATTTTCAAGTTTGAAAAATAGAAAGTTTCGAATTCTGTTAGAGATCCGAAATGGATATTTTGATTAAACAGAGAGCTCCAGTTAGGGCTAATTTTACAAAACTTTACCAATGTTTAAAAACTCTATTAGAAAATAACGATGCAATTGATAATATTGAAGTGAAATTTTCATCTTTAGAGAGAATATTTTGTCGTTTAACGGATCTTGATAACGAAATATTAGGGTTATTATTAAATGATGTTTCTGATACGAAATACGCAGACGAGTTTGAAATTGTAGAAAATTACAGAGAAAAATTCGATGAAATGAAAACTCGCGTTAAGCTTTTAACTCAGAATTCTGCTTTCGAACAACAAAATGCCGTTGTTAAGACTAATTTAAAACTTCCGAAAATTGAGCTTATTCAATTTGGCGGAGAAGTAGGAGATTGGCTCACATTTTGGAGTCAGTTTAGCAGAATTCACGAAGATAAATCATTAGAGAATGTAGATAAACTCCACTATTTAATACAGTGTATGTCCCCTGGGAACAGATGTCATATTCGCCCCATATTGGCGCGAATTTTTTTCTGTCGCCAATATCATATAGGCAACAGGTACTTAACTTGCGCCAAAGTGTCGTTATTTTGCTTGATGTGGTAACCCGGATCATGTTGTTTACGCTGTTGATGTTTTCGCCAAATTGGCAACCGAAAAAAATCGCGCCAATATGGGGCGAATATGACATCTGTACCGTCCCCTGGTAGTAGAGCAAAAGAAATTATTGATAGTTACCCTCCAACCTCAGAAAATTATAACAAAGCTATTGAAAGCTAAAGGCAAGATTCGGACGAAAGGAATTGCTTGTAGAATTTTATGTGCGTGAACTTTTAAGTCTAGTTGTAAAAAACGCTACGAGCACGAAAATAAAAAGCAACATAGTTCACCTTTATGATAAATTACAGTCTTATTTGTGATCTCTTGAATCCATTGGTATGACATCTGATAAATATTCGGATATGTTGTTTCCTTTAGTTGAATCTTGTATTCCTGAGGTGTTGCTTAGAGTTTGGCTTAGGAACCCAGTATTGAATACAAGTGAGAATTCCTATGGGGATAAATTATCACAGTTGTTGTTATTTCTTCGCACCGAAGTTGAAGGGGAAGAGCGAGTTTCAATGGCAAAAATAGGAATCAATCAAACTGATACTCCTTTGAGAAAGCAAAAATATAGAGTAGTTGAGTCGAGTCCAACTGCTAATGATTTATTTTCTAACGTAAGGAAAGGAACTGCTGTACGTTGTATAGTTTGTGATAAGGTCCATGAGACTAAGAATTGTTTTAAGGGACAAAATCTTTCGTTAGAAGAGAAGCAAAGCATTTTAAAGCGTAATAAAAGCTGTTTTACTTGTTTTAAGGCAGGTCATTTATCGAAAAATTGTAAAACTTACGTAAAATGTGTCGTTTGTAGTAAAAAAACATTGGCCCATTATGTGTTCCGAGTTGAAACATAATTTTAAAGCTCCAACAGAAGATGATCGAAAAATTAATTCAGATTCCACGCTGTCCAATTATAGTGGCTCCTCTGAAGTTTTACTACAGACATTATTAGTTAACGTAGAAGTAAATGGAAAACAATCGAGCGTCAGAGCTCTTATTGATACTGGTTCTCAACGATCTTACGTTCTAAATTCAACAGTAGAAAGGCTTGGCTTAAAACCAACGCGGTCTGAAGTTTTGCTCCATACGATCTTTGGAAGAAGCACTAATAGAAGAAAATATAAATGTTATACGTTGAAAATTAATGAATTCAGAGGTAATTATTCTTACAATATACAAGCGTTAGATCAACCGGTAATTTACGGTAATGTTCCTAGAATGAAAAAGGGTGTTTGCTTCAAAGAACTTCAAGAAAGGGGTATTCAGCTACACGATGTGGGAGCGACTTCTCCTCAAATAGAGATCTTAATAGGGGCTGATTACGCTGGAAAATTATTTTCTGGATTGACGTTTCAGTTGAAATGTGGTCTCGTCGCTATGAAGACACATTTAGGTTGGTTGGTAATGGGAAAACCAGATGTAAATTACGTCAATAGTTGTGTCGCATCTCTGTTAGCTCAATGTGATGATATCGCTAATTTATGGAATCTGGAAGCTATAGCTATTACTGATCCTTGTGAACGTAAAAATCAGGAAGAATTAGAAGAAGCTGCATTGCGTCATTTCAGGAAGATAGTCCATATTAATGATGATGGAATATATGAAGTCAGTCTTCCTTGGGTAGAAAATAAAGTTGACCTTCCACGTAATAGAGAAGGTGCTGAAAGACGGTTGAGATCCACCACTTCCAAGTTGAGAAGAGATGGTAAATTAAATGCCTATGATGAAGTATTCAAAGAATGGTTGTCGAATGGCATTATAGAAGAAAGTAGAGAAAGTCCAGGCCACTATTTACCTCATCGTGGAGTATTTAAAGAAAATTCTACCACAAAAACTCACCCTGTATTTGATGCATCCTTCAAGCAAGCCAAAAAGAATCTATCTTTAAACGACTGCTTGTTGAAAGGGCCTAATTTTTTGGAAGAAATTCCTTCAGTGCTTATGAAATTTCGCCAAGATGAAATCGGGGTAACGTCTGATATAAAGAAGGCCTTCCTTCAAATTTCAGTAGCCAAACCAGATCGCGAATATTTGAAGTTCATATGGTATGGTAAAGAAGGGAAGAGAAAAGTGTTTCAACATTGTAGAGTCGTTTTCGGCTTGAATTGCAGTCCATTTCTGTTAAATACAGTTTTACGTTTTCATTTAGAAAAGGTATGTTCCTCTTTCAGCTCAGTATCGTGCATGGGAAAATTTGTTGAAAAGCTCAGTACGTCCTTTTATGTCGATAATTGCGTCACTTCAGTCAAAACTAAAGAAGAATTGAAACGGTTTATAGATATTTCGACAAAAGTTATGGCAGAAGCCAAATTTGACTTACAAGGGTGGGAGCATACCAATTTGCAAGAGTCAAAAAGCTTCACTGATGATTCATGTACTGAATCAAATATATCTTCTGTATTAGGTTTGTGGAATAGATCAACTCTTAGCTGTTACATAACCACAGCCGATATCAACCTAAGTACTGTTACCAGACGAAGCATACTATCAATTGTTCAAAAAATCTTCGATGCGATTGGATTTTCTTCCCCAGTTACCCTATTACCTAAACTTATGCTTCAGGCAAGTTGAAAATCTAAATTGTGCTGGGATTCTGAAGTACCTGATGATATTAGAAGAAAATTCCTGAAATGGTTGGAAGATTTACCTCTTCTGCGCCTTGTAGAAATTCCTAGACATGCCTTTCTTACTGATAGCTCGGAAATGAGTCTACACACCTTTTCAGATGCCTGTGGAATTTCCTATGCGGCTGTTGTTTATTTAAGATGCCATTCCAACCAAGATGTTTTTGTACAGTTACTGATGTCTAAATCTCGAGAAGCATGTTTGAAAGAAATATCTATACCACGATTAGAACTTTTAGCCTGCTGTCTAAGTTCACGTTTAGCTGAATTTGTAAAAAGAAGCCTCAAACTTCAGAATATTAAAGAATATTTCTGGACAGATTCCACAACAGCGTTACAGTGGATAAAGAATGATGATTCCTGGGGAGTATTTGTACGCAATAGAGTAGATGAAATTCGTAAGTTAACTCAGGAAAAAGACTGGAGGCATATCCCTGGCCAATACAATCCGGCTGATTTACCTTCGAGGGGATGCTCAGCTTCAAAACTTCTTTCTTCGAGATGGTGGGAGGGACCCACTTGGCTGCGACTTCCTGAAAAGGATTGGCCCAAATCTGAAACATCCTTTAACGAAGATGACGTTTTAAAGGAAAAGAAGAAATGCACTACCTTGGTTGTAAACGAAACACTGGCAAGTGACAACATTTTACCTTATTTTTCAAGTTATACGAAAATCGTTAGAATGATAGGCTGGATATTAAGATTTCTGTTCAACTCAAAGAATCAGAGAACGGGTAATCTAACAGTAAATCAAATAAATGAAGCATAGAAGAGAATTATCAAAATTATTCAAAATGAAACCCTAACGGAAGAATATATTAAAAGTTTAAAGTCATTGAATATTTTTAAAGATGAAGAAGGTATTTTTAGAGTCAAGACCAAACTAACTGAACGGAATGATACACATGATTTCAGGTTTCCTATTATTCTTCCTGGAAAGCATCGAATAACAGAGCTTCTCATCAGAGAGACACTTTTGAAAATGATGCATGCTGGAATACAAAATTTGTTATCTTGCTTAAGAGAGAATCTGAGAAAGCGTTTTCGTTTGGACTATCTTAGGCAACTGCTGCAGCACAAACTTGGTAGACAATGCTCGCAAATTCATGTTGATGATATAGTACTTGTTGAGAGTGATTCAAGAAAACGAACTTTATGGCCATTGGCAAAAGTTCTTGAACTTTTTATCGGCAAAGATGGCAACATACGTGTTGCAAGATTGAAAATTTCATCGGGAGAGATAATTCGACCTATTCGTAAACTATATCCATTAGAGATTGAATGCAGTTCACAAGCTTCAGATGAATAATCCAGCGATACTTTTACCTCAGCTCCAGATTTGCCGATCGTGCAACCTGTCCCGAATGTTCCTACTTCTGACCGAGATTCGCTCACTGATCTTTCACCAAAACCAGAACATTCCTTAACTCCAGATTTTCTAAGAGAAAACAAAAATGTTACAACTAGAAGTGGTAGAACTGTCAAATTACCTGCAAGATTTCGACAGGACTGTATGTGAACTCTATTTAGTTGAACTTTAATTTTTAGCGTTACATTTTTCAACTTAGTATATTTATCTTTGATATGTAAGTATATGTATTTTGTATTTTATGATATTGTTGAGCAATGTGAGTTTTGATTGTAATGTCCTACAATCAAAAGGTGGGAGTGTGTTGCGTCCATGGTTTATCGGCAAGCACTTCTTCTTCAATTTATAAGTTGTTTTCGTTGCATGGCAACCGACTTTAATTTGTTATTCTAAAAGAGTCATCCATGCGAGAGGTGGCTATTTTATATGTGTGAAATAAATAATGTTTTTATATAAAAGAATAATCCATTAAATTTTAGATTAATAACACGCAACCTCTGACAATTATATTAGTTTACTAGCCAGAAACATAGCTATCTAGCAGTGACAGCCAAGTATATTTACATAGTTCGTTCGTGCGACCTGTTGCCACTCCGGTAGCATAAAAGTATGTTACAATACATAACATTCCTTCCCCCTATGTAACATAGTCCTTTAGCCATGTTGGTGGATGTTTAGCTCTGACTGGTCTCGATGGAAGGACCACTGGACTTGCAACATCAGGCAACTTTCCAACCGCTGCAGATGCAGTTCCAATTAAACTGTCCATATTCCTAGGCTCTGAAACCACGTCCTTTGTCGACAGAACTGGATCCTGGTTGCCTCCTTCTGGCTCAGAGTTCTCGCTGTCTCCTACTGATTCTGACATCAACGGTGAAGGTGTTGGGACTTTAGATGGATATGTTGAAGAACTATCAGAGTCTGTCATATGAGGAGGACTTAGTTGGTCAATGTGTCTTTTCCACACAAGACCTTTATCCGTTAAAACCTCATACATTGTGGGGCTAATTACTTCTATTATTGTAGATGGTACCCATTTGTCGTAAGGGTGGAATCCTCGAGCATATACCAAGTCTAGAGGTGCAAACATCCGGAATCTTGAATTAGACAGATCCTTAGGATTAGGCTCCGAAAAATCTGGATGGATTCTGTCTAGGCAGGTTTTCAAACGGCGGTTCATAAGCAGCTCTGCTGGAGAAACATTGGTAGCAGAATTGGGCGTAGCATGTTGTGCTAATAAGAATGATGCAAGTCTAGTATTCCAATTCCCCGAAACAATTCTTCGAAGTGCATCTTTTGTTGTCTGCACCATCCGTTCTGCTTGTCCGTTTGATGAATGATGTCCAGGAGCTGTGAATGTATGATGGATTCCGTTTCTCATAAGGAACCGTTCAAATTCAGATGATGTGAATCCAGGTCCGTTATCTGAGACTATTGTGTCAGGAATACCATGAGAGCCAAAAAGCTTCCTCAAAGCTTCAATAGCACAAGGTGAGTCTGTTGACGTTACCTTAATAACCTCTAGCCATTTTGAGTATGCATCTACGACAATGAGGAAAAGGGATCCCTGAAAAGACCCAGCATGATCGATGTGGAGTCTTGACCATGGTTTTTTAATGCATTTCCATGTTCCCAGTGTCTTAGGAGGTGCATGTCGTGTTTGTTGAAAAATGTTGCACCTATTTACGGTGTCTTCAATTTGACTATCCATCTTTTGCCACCACACGTAACTTCTTGCAAGGCTCTTTGTACGTACGATGCCTTGATGTGAACTGTGGCCAGTGGCCAGTAGGTGTTCTTGTGCCTTCCTGGGTATTATGACCCTGCATCCCCAAAGGAGGCATCCTTTGTGGGTTGAGATTTCCAGTCGCCGCGCCGTTGGAAATAGGGGGTGAATTTTGCGGCTGGATTTTCAGCTGGCCACCCCTTCAAAACCCAGTTGAGCACTCGAGCTAAGATAGGGTCTTGCATAGTCATCCGTGCAATATCTTTGGCTGAGATGGGAGGTTTGTCCAAAGCTTCCAGGAGTAATACTTCATTAGGAGATGTCCCATGATGAATCATCTACGGGTGAGGTAGACGACTAAGTCCATCTGCATTTGAAATCAATTTACCAGGTTGGTATACAAGATGGTAATCATATGAGCTTAAAGCTAGGGACCACCGCTGCATTCTTGGGGACAACATTGTTGGTATGGGTTTATCGTTGGCCAGAAGGCCCAGTAATGGCTTGTGGCCAGTTCTTATTTCGAATTTCTGCCCATAAAGGTAGTTGTGAAACTTCTTAGCCCCTTGAATGATGGCCAGGGCTTCTTTGTCTATCCGGGCATACCGACACTCTGTTGGGTTCATCGTTCTTGAATAGAATGCCACTGGAGCTTCAACTCCCTCTGACAATTTGTGGCTGAGGACAGCGCCAACACCATACTGGGAAGCATCACATGTCAGGATGATTGGTTTCTTTTTATCGGAATGTACAAGGAGGGAATCACTTGATAAGAGATTTTTAACCTTATGAAAAGCTTCTTCGTGGCTTTTCTTCCATTTCCACACTGCTCCCTTGTCTAGCAAGCGATGAAGAGGCTCTGCCACTGTTGCTTTATTTTGTAGAAAGACATGATAAATGTTCAGTAAGCCCAAAAATGCTTGGAGTTCCTCTCTCTTTGTTGGCGTAGGGGCTTCTTGAATAGCTTTTATTTTGTCCTTTGTTGGTTTAATACCTCTCTCGTTGATTTCATAACCTAAGAATTCAATTTTTGGAGTTCCAATAGTACATTTATTTTTGTTTAAACGTAACCCAGCCTTAGAGAATCGACCAAGAACTTCACGAAATCGCTTGGTTAGTTCTTCTTCTGTAGAACCTTTGATCAAGACATCATCATAGTATGGAAACACTCCTGGTATGTTTGCGAGCAATGTCTCAATGAACCGTTGGAATATTCCAGGAGCTGTGGAAATGCCAAATTGGAGGCGATTGCACTTGAATGCTCCACGATGTGTCACAACTGTTTGTGCCATGGCAGAAGATTCATCCACGACTAATTGCAGATATGCTTGGGACAAATCAAGCTTTATGAAATGTCGGCCTCCTGTTAAATCTGCAAGAATTTGATTTACTGCCGGTACTGGATATGGATGAGTGCCCAAAGCCTTGTTGACTGTACTTTTATAGTATAACCTAATCTCTCATTAGATTTCAAGACAGGAACTACAGGAGTTGCCCAATCAGAGTAACTAACTGGTTCAATAACTCCCTGGTCTTGTAATCGTTGCAATTCCTTCTCAATCTTTGGTCTTAGAGCAAATGGTACATTTCTAGCTTTCAGCTGAATTGGACGAACTGAGGGATCCAAATGTAACTTGATAGCTGTACCTGTAAACTTTCCCAGTTCTTCCTTGAAAACGTCAGAGAATTCACTCAGGACATCATCCAAAGTAAAATGCTGTATTCTATGGATGCCTGTTACCTTTATTCCTAATGGTTCGAACCAATTTAGACCTAGAAGTCCTTGACGTTTATTTTTAGCAATAAGAAGTGGAAGTTCCTTGTCATATGAAGCATATTCAACCCTAACTTGGCACCGACCCAAGATTTCTACTGGTTGTTTATTATAGTCTTTGACAGTGAAAGGAGACTTTTCCAACAGTGGAACATGGTGAGGATATAACTGGTCAAATGTACCTTTGTCAATGATGGATATTTTAGCTCCTGAATCTACTTTCATAATACACGGCGTACCGTTAATCAGGACGGTTGTTTTCATGTTTGGTGCTTCCACACTGTTGAGGCACACATTTTTCAAATAGACGGTGTATAAACTCTCTGTGTTGGAGGAATCAGAGTCACTATTTTGTAACTTCTGTTCATGTACTGTTTTCCTAGCGAAATTTGATTCGTTCCGACAGACTCTTTGTATGTGGCCATTCTTTTTGCAGGCATGGCATTCAACATCCTTAAATTTGCACAGTGCTCTTGGATGATTGCGTTCACAACCAGCACAATTTTCTTTCTGAGATTGCCTTTGATTTTGATTTTGTCTCCTACCAAGAGGCATAACTGAAACAGATCCAGATCCTCTAATCTCTTTTACATGAGAATTAGCCGTTTCTACCGCCAAAGCCTTATTTAATGCTTAAGCAAACGTCAATGAGGTTTCGGCGAGTAAACGTCGTTGGAGGGCTTCATCTCTCATACCGCACACCAACCTATCTCGGAGCATGACATCTAACGACGCGCTGAAATTACAGTGCTCGGATAGCTTCCGTAATTCTGCAATGAATGCACTTACACTTACTTCCGACTGTTGATTGCTTCGATAAAATAAAAATCGTTGGAAGATCTCCGAAGGTTTTGGTGAGAAATGGGCTTTAATAAGTTTTATTAGCTCGTCATAAGGCTTAGTAGTAGGGTTTTCAGGGGACACGAGAGAACGGATCGTTGCGTAAGTCGTCGCCCCGCACATACTCAAAAATATTGCCCGTTTTTTTTTTGGTTCAGTGATATTGTTTGCTTCTAAAAAGCATTCTAAGCGTTCATGGTAAGCATCCCACGCTAACGGTTCCGATACGTCGAAAGGCTCCAAGCTGCCGAAAGTAGTCATTTCTTTACAAAATAATGTTGAGGGAGAAAAAGTTCTTTATTAGAAATTAGCAAAATGTAGATATTACTCACAATTCTGATGCATCGGTAAACGTTGCCTCAGTTAGGCCTAAAACATAAGCGTAGCTCTGATATTCAGCAATTTTCGCAGTTCCCTGAATATTATTAGCTTAGCTGAACACTTTTACCTCGTCGCCAATTATTATGTATTAACCGAGACATAAATAGTTAATACTAATGCAACTTAAACCTATTTATTATAGTAGTTTACTAGCCAGAAACATAGCTATCTAGCAGTGACAGCCAAGTATATTTACATAGTTCGTTCGTGCGGCCTGTTGCCACTCCGGTAGCATAAAAGTATGTTACAATACATAACATCTTCTTTTAAATTTAGCTTCATATCCACCATAAACAGAATTATCAGTATGGTTTAATGACTGTTCATACTGCCTACGATTATCATTACTCCAGAAGTATACATCTCTTTTACACAGTTCAGTATCTTCCCTTTCAAAAATTTCCCGTATTCTTTCTTTCTGATCTCCGTATAAAAATCTTCTATCGTCAAGAAATGTGTGTTGTTTACAATATCTGGGACGTTTATTTACAAAATTGTCTCTCGGATAATATTTCCTATCTTCATTTTTGTCATTGCGATCCCGCTTGTAATTTCCGCTAAATCTCTTTTTATTTACATTTACTCCTTCAGTATTACTTTCTTCCCCCGTGTTCTTTCGTTTATAATATTTTTCAACATTCTTCATTTTATTTTTATTTTAATTCGCGCGTGCATATAAATTGCGTTTTTCTTTTAGGCCGCTCATTCGTACTGTTCGTGATACCTCATTTCTTTCATTCAATTTTTTGTTACTAATTGAATTTAATTTTTTCTCACGAGACCTTTTCGTTTTTCTCATTATAGCTTTTCTATTTGTTTCATTGGCCACGCATTTTAAATTTTCATCGGTATTCCTAACCGCTCTAATATATCTACAACACATAATGCTTTTGCCTTTGGCGTTTACTTCCTTGGCGAGTTTTTTTATTTTAACACCTTCTTTTGTGACTGTTAAATTGCACCCTGATATTGCACTTACACCTAACAATATGTCACATTCCAGACCTGATATTACATGAAAATTATCTGTCAGTTTCACGCCGTCTACTTGTATTTCGTGCTCAAAGTATCCTATTGGCTCCGTTTCTTCTCCGCCAAATCCAGTCAAAATATGCAAATTTTCTTGACATAATTCAGGTGCGCCTATTTCGGTGTAATATTTTTCATTTATTAAACTCACATCGCTTGCTGTGTCGATGATAATTTTCGTGGGTTTCTCATTTATTGGAACTACACGTATCTTTTTTGTCGATTTGGCATTATTTTCCGCTTTTGATAAGCTCATTATGTTTCTTTTTTGTGCGCCATTCTCGTTTGCTTTCGTAATCGGAGCACTATAATACTCTTGTGTGCTCATTTTATTACTATTTGTACATTTGGCAGCGATATGACCAGGCAAATTACAAGAATAGCAGATAATTCTCGAATTAATAGCTCTTTCGCCTCGTCCTATATTATTTCGTTGAGCATTTTGATCCCACTGGCTATCTATTTCCTCCCTGTTCACGCTATTTTGCGCCTTATACAATTTGGCGGTTTTAAATCCTCTCAATGCCGTATCAAAAACATCTAGTTTTCCAACTAATACATCTACTTCTTTTATCCTTGAAAATTCCTCAATAAAACGTTCTCTGGTTTCAGGCGGTATTTTTCGATTAATTTCATCAGTCACTAATAATTCCGTTAATCCATCAAAAGTTGTTACGTTCATTCCACGTACCCATTCATTAAAGTACGTTTTTAACTGAAAACCAAAATCGCGCCAATTATCTGTTGGCTTCTTTTTATGAGTCATGAACCTCTGTCTAAATTCTTCCGGCGACATTTTGAATCTTTTCAACAATAATTTTTGGTACTTGTTAGTTATCCCGTCGACCAAATTACTGTCGCCAAATTGTAAGATTAAATGCCAATAATGGTTGATCGTAAATGTCACATTTACTTGACAACACGTGTTTACGTAATCAAATATTTTTATTTCGACGTTTTATTTGTATTTTTATTAATGTTATACTAATTTATTCGTTCTTTCGTTATTTAAAATAAAAATTATGTCAATTTGTATAATTTGGCGAGTAGTTTGGCGATTTATATAATTTGGCGAAATGGGTCGACGGTATAACTAACAAGTACCTAATTTTTTTATACATTCGTAGTTATTTACATCCGGTTCATTTTCTCTTGTAATTATGCTAGCTATTTCTAACGGTAATAAACTTAATAGATATGATACCCATTCATCTTTGTCTATTTTCATTTGAGATACTTGTCTCTCGTATAATGTTAAAAACATAGAAATATCACCATTTGCACTATCAAAACGATTAAGTAACTTCAACAAATCAAAATTTTTACCTGTTCCCGTTCTTGGCGCTAGTATTTCTACATCCTTCTGAGAGTCTATTTCGGCTTGCATTGTCAATTTCTTTAGCTCAAATTCCCTCATTTTTTCTCTATCCTCTATTTATAACATCAATTTCTTCTCCTCTATCTTTGTCTGCCGTCTTCTCTCTTCTCGTCTCTCTTCTGCTTCAAGTTCTATTTTTCTTTGCTCTTTGCTGGCCGATGATATTATTTCAAGACGGTCTTTTATAAAGTCTTCATCAAAACTTTCCCAAGTTTTTATTGCTTCAATTAATGACAGAATGGTTACTTTCTCTGGCATATTTATTCCGCATTCCTCACATAGTTCAATCAAATCGCTTCGTCGCGCTTTGCTCAAAATCGACATAATGATGTGTTTTTTCCGTAATCGTTTCAATTTTTTATTCAAATCCTGGCACCGAGCCCCCAAAATTTGTAGGATTTAAATGAAATTTATTTAAAGATTCACCTGACTTATAACTATAAATAAATGCATCTTTTAGTTCATCAATTTAATATGGCATTTATTATTCACTCGAACAAATATTATGCTTGGAAGATCACAACAGTTCATCCACATCAATAATATAATACATTTGTTTACATAAATACTGGAATTCACCTAGAATTCTTACTCAAATCTTTTTTTTTTTATTTAACTAATCTTCAACCTTCATGTTGAGATAAACACTATCGAACTTCTAAAAAATAAAACATCTCTTGAATTTACTTATTTTCAATCAAACCGTTGCGACCATTTTTAGCTTTTTTCCACGCTCCTCGAGTTGTACTTTTTATTTCATATAAGATTGAGTATCGATTCAATAAACCCTTGAGTTAGTTGAGTTGCATTGTTGAGAATATTTACAATCCCACATATATATTGTTAATTATTAACCACAAACATAAAATTTAGTTTCTTTCTACACAATAGAAGTTAGGATAAGCTATAATGTGCATCGGAAAAAGAATAGTATGGCAAAGCCCCCTGGGGAGTGATTAAAACCAATATTGAATCATCAGTTGTGCATAATCATCTTACATATCAAATCTGGTGACTGGAAATTCAATCCCAAACATGCCGAGATCTGGCTTTCACGGAAATCATTAAAATTTCAACCCACTAGTGCCACCTGTCATGATATATACTAAAATCTAATTAGTACAAATTTATGTCAAGGATTAAATGAATGTGAAGTTTGATGGAATTTCACCCTAATGATGCTAAGGTATAAGTATTATGTAAATTTAGGAAAATATAACATAGGAATGCTACCTATTGGGCCATATACACTTAAACTTAATCAGCACCAATGTGTGCTAAAGTCTAATTAAATATGGCATTTGATGAAATTCCATGCTTTAGTTTTGAGATACAGTGGCTACAAATTTTCTCTAAAGCAAACACTCTACTTTTATAAAATAGGACATACTCAAGTTATTAACACAATTATTAAACATCAAAATTTCATCATTTTAACCAAAATTGGTACTCTTTAAAAGAAATATCTTTAAAAAAAAATTATTTAACTGTTTTTAGAATCGATCGATTTCTGCTTATGAAAAACTAATGACATTTAGAGAGAAATTTGTGAATTGGCATAAAGTGGAATTCGGAAAAATCTTAGTCAAGTTTAAAACTTCCTTGTTGAAAATCATGAAACACAATATTTAAACATTTTATCATATAAATTATTAATTTCATAACTCTACTTTAATAATTCGTTAAGCTATTTATAATTGTTCAATTTTATTTATTTATTTTTTGTTGTTGTTTGAATAATTTCTCACTAATAACATTCAAGGAGAAAGAAATTTTTTGAAATAGGGTATACTCAAGTTTTTAACATAATAATTATTAAATATTAAAATTTCATCACGTAATATTTTAGATTATTTGAAAACTATACTTACATAATTCACGAACTTGTTTAAACTCCAACCCGTTCCCATGAGGTCGTGGAATTATAGATTCCCTTACCAATCGCCCCAGAACCGACCATACGGGCAAAACCAACCAAGAAATCGCCAAAATAATATTAGACCTTTACTTACATCAAACCAGAGACCAAATTTGCATTGCCAGGACACCATGCCACAAGGGTCTATTATGTTTACCTTAATATTGGCATTCCAAATGCATACCATTGGGTCAGGGATTGCGCATTTAGAAGACAAACGTTAAGTGCCCCCTCTTTAACAGAAACTCAGAATGCTTCAACCCGTACTCGTGAAAATACAAATGAAGAGTTCCCCCAAAATACCAGTAGTAACCAATGACGGTTTATTGTGTCCGGACCCATCAATAACAAAAATGGTACCAAAATAAACAAAAATGAACGTCAGAATGTTACTACACCGGTATGGAAAGAAGACTCGCTACCTTGCCTTATAGATTTTGGGAAGTTCTTTGAGCATTATTCCGCTGCATTTAGCTAAAAAGTTTCACTTAAAAATTTACAATGTTCGCACAGGTTTGTTGGTCACTCAAACACACGGAATTCTAGCCTTAACGGAAAAATGCTATGTGAAATTAAAGATTGGCCACATATCTAAGAATACTGAACTTTTGGTAATTGATAATCAGTTACGTTATGCTTTGATTGGTCTACCCCATTGTAAATTATTTATATTCAATATTGACTGGGCTAAAATGCAAATCACTCAAGATAACAAGGAAATACCTCTCATGAGCAATATTTCAACAAATTCTCCTCACCATACTTTACATTTGTCAGAATCATATACCAGCCAGCCAAAAATCGAAAATGCAGAGATAGTTGAAGAAAATTTTGAGCCGGAGTTGTTCGGGACCACTGGCCACGTGTAAAATGTTCAGTCTGTAAAATTACAATTACTTGCTCTTCTAGCCAAATATGTCTGTACTTTCGCCAAAGATAAATATGATGTAGGCTGTGTAAACATTGAACCCCAAAGAATACAATTAACATCAGACCTCACCGTTTCATTAAGAGTGTATCGCACTTCCCCTGAAGAGGAAATTAAAGGACAAGTTCAGAATTTATTGCGAGCTGGTATTATTAACGAAAGCTATTCCCCTTATTCATCACTCGTAACTTTGGTGTATAAACGTGAAGAAGGGAAGAAAACACGGTTATGTATCGACTTCAGAAAATTAAATGCCATTACAAAAACAGATGCAGAACCCTTACCTCGCATAGACACCCTGTTAGACAAATTGGCGCAAGCTAAAGTGTTTTCCACTCTCGACTTAGCCAGTGGATATTGGCACATCTCTATCCATCCTCGAGACTGACATTTGCAACCACTTTTGGATTATATGAGTGGAAACGTTTGCCTTTCGGATGGAAAACGCACCTGCATGGTTTAACCGTACCCTCAGAAGAATCCTTAATAAGTACAAAATTGACTTCGCCTGTAGTTGCTTTGATGATGTAATTGTATTCTCCCAAAATGAAGAGGAACATTTCTGTCATTTAGAGACATTATTTAATACATGTGTCCAAGAAAACCTTAAACTCAAGTTGTCAAAGTGTAATTTTGTTAAATCCAAAATTAATTTTCTATGATATGAAGTCTCTGATGGTTGTATCACACCTGACAACCCCAATATAGAGACAATTAAGAAATTAACACCGCCTACTAATGTAAAAGAATTACAACGTTTTTTGAGATGTATAAACGTTTATCACAAATTTATTCCAAAATATGCTAACATTCGATACCCTCTCAACAATTTGTTGAAGAAAAATATCCCTTATATGTGGGACCAAAATTGTCAAAATTCTTTTGAAAAGTTAAAAAATGCTTTAATTGAAAAAACAATCTTAAAGTTATTTGATCCCAAAACACATTGTCATTAGTTTGTAGATGCATCAAGTCATAGAGTGGGATGTGCTGTGAAACAAATTGATGAAAAAGGAACATTACACCCTATAGCATATCTCTCTAGAAATATTCGCGATTGTGAAAAAAATTATGCAATTACAGAATTAGAATGTTTGGCGATTGTGGATGCTTTAGATACATATTGTCATTATTTACATGGTCAAAAATTTGTCATACATACGGACCATGGGGCACTTATCTGGCTCAAAAATGTTAAAAATTTAAGAGGACGTCTTTTCCGCTGGTCCCTTAAACTTAGTATGTTTGAGTATGAAATTAAATACCAAAAAGGCTCCACAAACATTGAAGCAGATATGTTATCTAGACAACCCGTTTCAGAAAACCCCCACATTATATACACCTACTTGACTTGAATGAAGTAAGGGAAAATCAGAAAAAAGAAAATGTAATGGTAAATGGTAAAAAATATACTGAAATCAATGATGTTGTAATTAACAAGTAAAGTTTGTATAAGATTGTGGTCCCCATGTCATTACGTTTACCCCTCTTAGAAAAAACCCACACAGAATTTGGCCACCCTGGAATTTATAAAATGATAAATTTAATCGCTCCGCAATATTATTGGCCTAACATTAATCAGGACATTGAAAACTTTGTAAAACACTGTCACACTTGTCAGATAAACAAAAAATGTAGACAAAAAAGATTTGGCTTATTACAATTAATGCCCCCAACAGATATACCTTTTGAATGCTTGGCAGTAGACTCTGTTGGCGGATTTAATTATTACAATTCTACAAAAAAATATTTGCATTTAGTCGTTGACCCTGCAACTCGCTATCTGTGGGGTTTTCCTTCAAAAAGTGTAATTACCGAAACTTATACAAACATTTTGAAACAACTATTTCAGATACAAGTACCAGAAAGTTTGTTAACTGACAGAAATGGAGCATTCACAGCTTCCAGGTTTAAAAGATTTCTTCGTAATTACAATGTAAAACACAGGATGACGAGCAGCCATCACCCGGAAACGAACGGGAAAATTGAGCGGTTAAATCAGACTATTGTCACTAGGTTAAAATGTAAAGTCAATTCCACATCCAAGAAAATACCCCAGACTAAACTTTTAGATGAAACCTTATACGAATATAATAATACCCCTTATTCTGTAACCCAGCTCACCCCTAGTTATTTATTGTTAGGAAAATTACCATATGATCCTCCCTTGCCAAATAATAGTTATTATCCTCCTGTTGATGAAGCTAGAAAATTGGCTAATGAGAGAACAATTGCTTACCATGAAAAGAATAAAGTCCGTTATGATGGTCGTTTCCTTCCTTTAAAATTTAAAGTTGGCGACATTGTGATGTATGAAGAATTTCATTATCCTAATACCCGTAAATTAACTTCACCATATTCTGGCCCATACATCATTTTAAAACAACTGTCTGAAGTAACATTTGAAACTGATAAACTTAGCCCACATTTTAAGAGAAGTTCCGAAATTGCCCACTCATCCAAGTTAAGATACTACCATCCATCTCAAAATCTTACTCAACCATGAATAAAACCCATCTATCTCTTTTATCTTTCAATTTTTTATTTTTGCTTTCCTATCGTCCCCCTAGCTCGTAGCATTTGCTGCAACCCAGCTGGGCGTTTAACCCAACCCACCAGCGGCGTAGATTGATGGTTAACAGTTTAAAAGTACTGTTAGAATTTTTATTTTTTTTAATATATTATTATGATATTATGATGATTTTGTGACGTATGAAGGGGTCCTCCGCTCCGTGGCCGGCTAAAGAGCCGGACTGTTTTCCCAGATTTTCTTTCCAGGTTGAATGGAGAAACTGGCAAAACTGCTTCGGTTCCCCTCTGTAGGTGAATATCGATTACCCACCTTCCTTTTTCCTTTGTGCAAGTGGCACATTTTTGGAATGATAATCACCTTAGAGTTTAAAATCCATGTTTCACAGACACTGAGCATGGTGGAAATGACAGTATACTAGTTTTGACTATAGTTTCCCATTTTTATAAATTCTTGAAGTCCAATAATTTTTGTTAACGCGCGATTACTCCTGCGACTGCATCAAACAAGAAACTAATTGTCTGAAAACATTATGAAGACTACTCCATAAGCATATAAGATATCAGTCCTGAGTATAAGGAATCTGTTAATATTTTATTATGTTGTATATTTGTATTTCACAAGTGCTAGTTATTGAAAAAGTATTGCATTTGTTATTTTGTACTTTAAATAATATATCTGAATATTATGTTTTGAATCAGTGTGTTCTGTAAATTTTTTATTTATCATTTTATCTAATGTTGAATATTTTTTATAATATTATGCATAATGTTGTATTAGTCACATTTAACAAGACTTAATATTAGTAGAGACTGCTTACTACAAATTATAGTTTTAAAAAAATCACATAAGATGTAAGAAATGTGACAACAGACTATACATAAACTTAACGCATTAGAAAACTGTTATACTTGAGAATGTTGTGTATTTTCTTCCGGAGAAGTTGTCCACTTATATGTCAATTTATGTTTCATATTATCTTTGTGTTTAAATATGGCTGCAGTTGTAATTACTTATTTGTTTTGGTATATTACTATATTGCATCATATCTTCAATGTATCATATAAAATGTATTTTTAAAGGTCCTGCTGACTTGTGAGGAGAAATTCAAAATTAGTTTTAATAGATTTACTTTTTTAAACTAGAATGAGCTCCATCGACCTTCCTAGTTCAAGAGCCTACAGCACAAAAACCTGTTATGAAGCACAAGAAAAAAACCTTTATTTTATGGAAGAGTAGAAGTAGGGAAATCTAATGATTAATGTCTGCCGGAAGTGAAGTGGTGCATAAGCCATAAATGAATACCACTAGTGGTTGACTCGTAGGCTTATCATTGTGTTTGTCCTACAAACAAAGATATGAAAACAGGGAGGACTGGGAGCAGGAAAACACAATAATAAGCCTACGAGTCAACCACTGGTGGTATTAATTTTTGGCTTACGCATCACTTCACTTCCGGCAGACATGGATCATTAGATTCCCCTACTTCTACTCTTCCATAAAATAAAGGTTTTTTTCTTGTGCTTCATAACAGGTTTTTGTGCTGCCGGCTCTTGGACTAAAGAAACAAATGGCTCTTGGTAAAGAAACAAAGCAAGAATTTTTATATCTCAAATTAAATTAAAACATTTTTTCAGAAAATTCATACTAGTTGTAAACATCCATCTTATGACTCATTTGATAAAAACAAATTTAAAAACTCATTATTTAGAAAAAAAAATGTAGTGCTACATTGTTTACAAAAATATTCTTTGAGATAAGCTTTTTTATGTTATGATAAATCAGACTTTGTTGAAAAAAACATTAGATCACTGCTTTTACATAATTGTCAAAATTTTGAAATGTTTAATACTGGTGCGAGGATAACATACTTCAATAAATAAAACTTGTGATTTTTTTTCTTCATGATTTCTGAATACTGATATGATTTCTTAGCAGTAAAAATTATGATTTCACAAAAAATAAACTCAATTTAAATTTCATCTAAAACAAAAAAGTTATTTTTAAAAACATTTAAATAACAAGCAATTAAACAAATTATATGATTCAACATGATAAAAGAATAAACTTATTCTTGATATTTGATTTGAAAAGCTGAAAAAGATGATGTTTTTAAAGACACTCAATTCGTTTCTGAGATCCTCCCTCAAAATGAAACAATTACTTTCTCCCCACTAAAAATTGAAAAAGCTGAAAAGAAAAGTAGGTGATTAAATAAAACAGAAAAAAGTTAAAATAAATAAAGTATTTATTCAAAAATTACAAATTTTCTTTCTAAACAAAATCTTCAAACAAAGACAAAATATTTTGAAAATGAATTTTAATTCATTAAAAAAAGCTTGAATTAAAATAACACATAAAACGATTCAAAGCTTTGATTGGAATTTTGTAAGAATTGCATTATATTACATGGCGAAAACATTAACCAAAAAATCTAAATACACGTCTAAATTCATTGATGCAAAGAAAAAATGAGTATACTCACATGAACATTTTTCTGATAAGTATAAAATAAATTTTTGTACATTAAATTTTAGTAATGCACTGTCACTACATAAATCGAATTTCTGACGTAGGTTCAATTGTAAACATATATGAGGACTAGCAGATGAAAACCCTTGAATCCACGAAATGCAATGAAATTCACGAACCGCAGATTGTTGTAATTCCCGTGCAAAACACGAAATGGAAAATTCTTTGGCTTTACTTAAACTTAAGTGAGAATGTCGACAGTCATTAAGATGAGTCATCACTTCAATGTGGATTGCCTTTGTAAGGATGGTTTTAATCAAGACATCATTAACCTTAGTACACATTTTTTCAAAATTTTTAAATTGTTCTTTGGTTTGCTGAAGACAGTTCGGTTTAAGCGAATATTCAATCTCATCCGTCTTAATTAATTGCTGAAGTAGGCACGATCGGTCATCTACAAAAAACACCAAAAGTTCATTATTGGCTACAAAAGTGTCTTTCTGAGATGAAAAATGAAAGTTCTTCAAATTGTTTTGAAGAAAGTCAAATGCAGCAGAGGAAAAACTGGCACCTTCTGAAGTAGGAAACATTTCACCGGTACCCAAATTCTCTTTATAATTTCAATTGGATGTTGTTTGGGATCATGATCACTTCAACGAGTGTTTCCTCACCTATACACTCACAAAAAGGGGTATATGCTTCCAATTTATGAAACATTCGAGTAAACCATTCCGGAGATCCACATTCTGGTGTTTCCGCTAAGCAATAAACATCCTTTTCATTTTCACTCTTGTTAAAAAAAGACATTTTTTAAAGCTAGTAAAACGAGGAGTATATCGAGAAGACAAGGCGAAGTAACTAAGCGAAAAAGAACGCATATTCACTTGGTCGAGTCGACGTACATTTATACTAACCCCTTATCGCATTATCAAGATAAAACTTTCGTAATCGGAAAAGAAAAACCTCTGTGAAAAGATCACTGTGAAATCACTAATCACTGGTAGATAACGCAAGTGAAATAACTTATAACACAGCTAGATAGCATAACACATGATCGGGGGGATATCACGTGACTGGAGGGAAACTAGCTGAAACGAACTTAGAAAAGTCCTTCCAGCCAGTGCCGGGAGGAAGAGGTAGCTTTCAAATACCTTATTTTAAAAAAGCCAACTTATATTATTCAAACACACGAAGTTCAATTTAGTGGAAACTGAATATAGAAGATTCAATACTAATTTTTATCAATACTAAATCATTATGAATGAGAATTTCACGAACTTAGTCAGCTTTATCAAAGCTGCTTTTATTTAAAGTAACTTATATTTGATTCAGATGTTGATGTATACTATCCACATGCTTTCTCACATGGAAATAGGCGAATACGTGTGTTATCGCGTGACAAATACAAGATCGTTTCAAAATGTTAGCCATACTAGAAATTCAAAGTGCTATAATTCAACCATTTTTTAAGATATAAACAAAAGAACAAATTTTCAGAAACAAAATCTGATCCGGAATCTTTGTATCAAGGCCAAACACATAAAAAAAATTTTTTCATTTTCCAATTTTTTAATACCTCATTTTAAATTTTAAATTTAATTTTTTTAATGGCAATCCTTTTGAAACAAGATGGCGAATGAAGCTGGCCAACGAACTCGGTCGAGACATTGGTATGTACTATGTACAGACCAAGTAACATCCAAATCGGTTCATAAATACGCTTGTTATCGCGTGACAAAAATCAGGTCGTTTTAAAATGTCAGCCACAATAGAAATTCAAAACGCTATAACTCAGCCATTTTTTTAGATGTAGACGAAACAAAAACTGTTCCGGGATCTTTGTATTAAGGTCAAACACATACAAAAAAATCTTTTTCATTTTCCAATATTTTGGTATCTCATTTTAAATTTTAATTTTTAAAATTTTTTTTAAATTGCCGCCATTTTGAAACAAGATGGCGGATGAAGCTGGCCAACGAACTCGGTCGAGATATTTGTATGTACTATGTACACACCTAAGTACATCCAAATCGGTTCTTAAATACGCCTGTTATCATGTGACAAATATCAGGAAGTTTCAAAATGTCAGCCACGCTAGAAATTCAAAATGCTACAACTCAGCCATTTTTAGAGATATAGACGAAACAAAAACTGCTCCCGAATCTTTGTAACAAGGTCAAATACATAAGAAAAAATATTTTTTCAATTTTCAATTTTTTAGTACCACATTTCAAATTTAAATTTTTCTTAAAAATTTAAATGGCTGCCATTTTTAAACAAGATGGCGGATGAAGCTGGTCAACGAACTCGGTCGAGACATTGGTATGTACTATGTACAAACGAAGTTACATCCAAATCGGCTCATAAATACGCCTTTTATCGCGTGACAAAATTCAGGACGTTTCAAAATGTCAGCCACGCTAGAAATTCAAAATGCTATAACTCAGCCATTTTTTAAGATATAGACGAAACAAAAACTGCTCCGGAATCTTTGTATAAAGGTAAAATACATAAGAAAAAAATATTTTTCCATTTTCAATTCTTTGGTACCACATTTTAAATTTAAAATTTTTAAGAAAATTTTAAATGGCCGCCATTTTGAAACAAAATGACGGATGAAGCTGACCAACGAACTCGGTCGAGACATTGGTATGTACTATGTACATACCTAATTACATCCAAATCGGTTCATAAATTCGAGAGTTACAGTATGACAAATGTCAGATATATATATATATATCAACTTTTGAACGGAGGGTGGTTTCGGTGTCTGGGGGTCATGATCGATGAAAATATACCAAAATTTTTTGAAATCGCTTTCCTCCGAACGGCTGCAATAGGTAGCTTTTTGTAATGAAAGCTACCTAAAATTTTCATTTCTGATTAAGAAGTTGGAGTTTAAACAAGTTCGTGAATTATGTAAGAATAGTTTTCCAATAATCTAAAATATTATGTGACGAAACTTTAATGTTTAGTAATTATTATGTTAAAAACTTGAGTATACCCTATTTCAAAAAAATTCTTTGTCCTTGAATATTATTAGTGAGAAATTATTCAAAAAAAAAAATGAACAATTATAAATGGTTTAACGAATTATTAAAGTAGAGTTATGAAATTAATAATTTATATGATAAAATGTTTTAAGATAGAGTTTCATGATTTTCAACAAAGAAGTTGTAAACTTGACTATGATTTTTCCGAATTTCAGTTTATGCTAATTCACAAATTTCTCTCTAAATGTCATTAGTGTTTCACAAGCAGAACTCGATCGATTCTAAAAACAGTTAAACAATTTCTTTAAATAAATATATTTCTTTTAAGGGGGTCCAGGACACAAAAACCTTCAAATTTTCGAAAATTTTTACTTTCTTCTACCTTCACTAGAAGAAAGTATTGTAATCGAATTTTTTTTCGACTTCCGGTTTTGGACGGATTTACACGTTTTAGGGGTCAGAGATCCCAAAAAACATGTTTATAGAAAATGTCTGTCTGTCCGTGTGTCTGTCGCCATTGTACCATCAAAAAGTGTATGAAGTTATGCATAGAATTGAACCAAATTTTTATTTTAGGTTTTTGGCTGTAGCAAGCAGGTCCTCCCTGAATTTGGAAAAAAATCGCCGGTAGGGGGCGCTGTAATAGAGATTTTGAATACTGTACCATCCAAAAGTGTATGAAGTTATGCATAGAATTGAACTAAATTTTTATTTAAAATTTTTGACTATGGCAAGCAGGTCCTCCCTGAATTCTGAAAAAATTCGCCGGTAGGGGGCGCTGTAATAGCGATTTTTGTGCGATTTTGAATATTGTACCATCGAAAAGTGTATAAAGTTATGCATAGAATTGAACCAAATTCTTTTTAAGTTCTTGGCTATGGCAAGGAGGTCCTCCCTTAATTTGTAAAAAAATCGCCGGTAGGGGGTGCTGTAATAGCGATTTTTCTTCGATTTTTGTGCCATTTTGAATATTGTGCCATCGAAAAGTGTATGAAGTTATGCATCGAATTCAACCAAATTTTTTGCGTTTGTTTTTGGTCATGGCACGAAGGTCCTCCCTGAATTTGGAAAAATTCTGCCGGTAGGGGCGCTATAATTGCGATGTCTGTACCATTTTCATTATTGTACCATCGAAAAGTGTATGAAGGTATGCATATAATTGAACCAAATTTTTTGTGTATGTTTCTGGCTATGGCAAGCAAGTCCTCCCTGAACTTGAAAAAATTTCGCCAGAAGGGGGCGCTATAATTGCGATCTCTGTGCCATTTTCATTATTGTACCATCGAACAGTGTATAAAATTATGCATACAATTGAACCAAAATTTTTGTGCATGTTTTTGGCTTTGGCCAACAGGTCCTCCTTGAATTTGGAAATATTGCGCGGTAAAGAGGCTCTGTGATAGCGATTTTTGTATACTTTTCTTGATTTTTCGTAATTCTATTGTGCATCGGCGGCTCGTGCAGCGGCGGGACCTTGCTTCCTGCTAAGCCGGCTATTCGCAAACACCTGATAACAACAGAATAAAGAAAAATTAATAATTTTAACAAATATCATGATATAAATTAACTCGTTTTTAGTCCGTTTAATTGACTGGAGCAGAAATTTAAGATGAAAATCAAAGTTGGTATAGTATTGAACTGATAATATTGAAGTATTAACATGTTTAACTATGTTTTGAAATATTAAGATGTATAAGATAGAAGAAAGTTTTAGGATTGGTACATCCAACTAGTTTTTATTGGATTAAAAATGTCTCTGCCGTTTTGTGCTTAAAATGACGTTTAAATCATGTTTCTATCTCAATTAGAACAGGAAATATTAATTTTTTCGTTTTGGTTTGTTTTCAAAATCTACCTTTCAAGCTATGGTTGTCTGGAAACGACTTCTTGTGAAATTGCGTTTTTCTTCATGATGGGTTTTTTCACCATTACTCATATTTAAATTGCTATAAATCAAGAACCATTGCAGATAAATGGTTCAAACTTGGAACATGTCTTTTTCAATAGTTTTACTTTAATTGATTCAGCAAATTTAAAAAAGAATAATTACTTTTGAAAGTATAATTTTTTGTAAATAGTTACATCATTTTTTTTCTAATTTTTATTTTAAATATTTTTATTATTATTTTTTTAAATAAATATTTTTTAAAATGCTGAATCTAAAGTAAAACTTGTATATTTCTGTTTATTTTAATGAAAAAAAAAATAAATTCTATAAATAATATTTCGAGTTATACGATTTTAAACTACCCCACTTTTTTAACAAAATTTAAAGTTATTTTTTTAATAATTATGAGAAGTTTTATGATGCGATTTTGTTTACAAATGATATGGTTAACCATCACAAAAAATTTCAAAATTTTAACTCAATAAATAAAAAATTTGAAAATGTGTTCCGGACCCCCTTAAAGAGTGCCAAGTTTGATTAAAATGATGAAATTTTGATTTTAATAATTATGTTAATAACTTGAGTATGTCCTATTTTATATAAGTAGAAGTAGGGGAAAAAGGCGAGTTCAACCTCATCAGGCGGATTGCGGATTGAGGAGGAGAGAGTAATCCACCTTGTGGATGGAGGAGGAGGGTGGAATCCATCTGTGAGTGGAAAGGGAGACTTATCCTATAGTAGGAAGGGGGCTAAATGTTTGAGGGGGCTTAATTTTTTTTTCGAATTGATTTAGTGTTAGAATGGAAATATTATACTATAACATAGTGAGTTAGATCTTTTCGAAAGGAAGTATTAAGAAGCTAAATTTTTTGATGGGCTTATTTTTTAGGGGGGGGGGGGTTAATTTTTTTTCGAATCGACTTAGAGTAGAAATGGAAATGTCATACTATAACATAGAGATTTAGGTATTTTCGAAAGTGAATTTGAGGGACCTAATTTTTTTAGGGGGCTTAATTTTTAGAAGGGTATAATTTTTTTTAAATTTTCTTAGAATTTAAATGAACATAAAATTTTTTTACGTTTTCTGAAGAAAATGTTTGATGCTGTCGTCTGTAGAATATCGTTTTAATATATTTTTGAAGATAGTATTTTATTTTTTCCACAAGTTTTGAATAAGATTTGAACCTGCAAAATAGTCTCTTGATTTGATAATTTGGAGTAGGTTTAACTGATTAAGAATCTATGACTATGCGTTTAGATTTAGATGTTTCAAAACAAAAAATTGTATTCCCCTTATGTATGTGCGGTCGGTTTCTTTAGTCGGTTCTCAATAATACCTATTTTAACTGCCCACTTTGAGAATTACTTTAATGCATATGATTTTTATTTTTTAACTGATTTTTTTTTTTTTGATTTTGCGTACAAGAGTTTGATTATTTTACCAAGCTATAGTTTCGAACCTGCGAACTCCGATTCAAATTTCATTTTTGTAACTGATAAGCTATCCACTATTCAAGCCGCGTCCCAATATTTTCTAAGTTACTTTTGAACACTATATATTTTCTTTAAATACCTACCTCTGCCTCTTTCTTATATTAGGGAAGTTAATACAATTTATGTTTAACGTTTAAATAGAAGAAATGATTAAAATTAATTTTCAATATTGTTTTTACCAGTATTAATCTTCTTACCTAATTTGAAAAGTGTACTCTTTCTTGTTAACTATATCATATTCATTTAATCATCTGAAATACACTTCCTAAACCCCATTATCAACAGTTTCTCACTATCTTTCACAAACATCCGATAAGTATAATCAGCTTTTTTTCAACAAAAAATAGCTAATATGTAAATATTGATAACCATTGATTTTTGAAGAGATTATTTCACTTGTTTACAGATTTTAAATGAAAGTATGAAATATTTGTCAGATTTTCTATTTATCAATTGTTATAAATTCAATCAACTCATAGTTTGTTATTGCAATAGATAATTATTTGATAATTCTACATTAGTTCTAATGAATTTTAAAACTACTGCTTCACTTCAACTTCTTCTTTTATACAATTTAATAAATTTAGTATGAATTAAACCATTGGTTTTTCATATATTTCACTGAAATAATAAAATTAATTTGTAAAACCTTAGAATGACGAATTCAAAAACGTAACGTAGTGAATTATATACTTTTTAAACATTACATAAATACCTTTGGATTGATTAACTTCCTGTGAACTTTCTACACATACTTTTTTATACCACGTGTTTTTCTGAAATTTTTGCACCAATCATATTACATGATTTGCACCATCGTAATAATTTTTTAACATGCGCCCCCTATGATTATATAAAATTGAATGGAACGAGACTTTTTCATTAGTGTTTGCTATTATATGAGTGTGTGAAGACGTTTTGTTCACTTAGGATAATATGGCTTGTTTTCAAGATGGATATTCTACTATGTTAAATGATGATGTATCACGTTTGAATAATCAATCTTTTTCATCAAGATTAAATATTCAAGACATGGGATTAACAGTACAACCTAAAGTAGAACCCGTTTCAGATGATGAAGCGGAATCCTCCTCATCAGAACTGAAGAAACAGAAGCCACCTTTTTTGTGTACTGTTTGCAGCAAATCTTTTTCACGAAAAGACAATTTAAAACAACATTTGATGATTCATTCAGAAGAAAGATCATTTATTTGTGACATCTGCCAAAAAGCATTCTCTAGAAAGGCTATTTTGAATCGTCATAAACTATCCCATTTAAAGATTCCTTCCCAACATAAATGGGAT
Source organism: Maratus speciosus (assembly GCA_963932465.1). NCBI lineage: Eukaryota > Metazoa > Arthropoda > Arachnida > Araneae > Salticidae > Maratus > Maratus speciosus. The sequence continues at coordinate 461,496,501 of OZ010795.1, forward strand.
TCGTGCGGTGAAGCGTTCTCCAGAAAGTATGACATTAAAACACATGAAGATTTACAAGTCCTCCAAAAAGGATAAATGTATACAGCGTAGTGAAATATTCAATCGCAAGTCCGATTTTTTATATCGTTTGAAAACTTCACACAAAGTTAGATCCAAAATTGATAATTCATCCTCTTTAAAAGATATGTTTTTTGAGAAGGTTAAGCATTTTAAAAGGCAAAATGCGTTAAACATATTTACTAAAATTGTAATCAACTCTAACGAGGAGAATGCTACAGGCTTTAACACATTTTTTAATAGTATTCAGTCGAATGTTTTAAACGAATTAAACTATCAGATTCAAATTAAAAAATCAATGAAATTGTATGCAAGTGTTCAAGTTGTTGTATATCACATAACACAGGAGGATGACTTAGAGACTGCCACTCACTATTTCCTTTCAAAAACTGTATTTGAATTGACGAATCAAAACTTATCTGAGCATGTTGAGGATGTCTTTGCAAAAATTATTAATTCCTTTGAGAAGTCCACCATACGTGGTTTTAATTGGACATTAGATAAAATATTGAATTTAAAACAATCTACCTTTAAAATAACATGATTTGAAATGTTTATACCTTTTTGAAACATGTGTACTCATGTTTTCACTATTGTAACTATTGAAAATGACGAATAAATAATGTGTAAATGAAAAAGCATTTGTCTGTTTATTTTTGTTAGAACAACTTGTGATTTTTAATAACTCATGAAGTCGTAACGACTTTACTTAATTTTTTTTCAATTTCTTATGAAATGAATAATGAGTTAACTATCTTTTATTAATTTCATATTGAAAGTCTGAAATTATCCATTGAATTAGTTATTTTTCAATATTTCTAATTTATTATAATTATTTTTAAAGTTTAATATATCACTTGTCGTTTGTATAAACAACTGTTATTGTTTATTATTAATAATATTATCGTTTATTACCATACAATTCTTCAAAAAGACATAGAACCATTAACATAATATATCATTCACCACTTTTTTAAAAACTGTTACCTTGTGTTGCCATTGAATTCTTCAAAACAAAAAAGAATAAAACTAAAATCATTATCATTAAATATCATACACCACTCATATAAAAATTGTTACCTTGTGTTGCCATACAATTCTTCAAAAAAGAATAAAACTAAAACCATTATCATTAAATATTATACATTGCATATATAAAAATTGTTACCTTGCGTTGCTATTCTTCAAAAAAGGATAAAACCATTGACATAATATATCATACACCCCTTATATAAACTGTTTATATATATATATATATTTATATATTAAGACTTAAACTAAAATTAATGACATTACTTATTCTTTCAAGTGTTTATCTGTAACCGACACTGATTTTTAACGCATATTAGGCGATGTGCTGTTTCTAAACATTCAATTTCCAACTGACTTTTGTTCTAACTTCATCTAATGTCACCTTTATTTTTTGAAAATGGGTTCTGTAGTAAATATGATTAAAAGACCTTCCGACAAATTGACTTCTTCTTCAAAGTATCAACATTTAGAAGAACCTAATGAACCCACTTCCGCGAGTGAATTAAATGTACCAAGATTGGAAGTTCCTAATTTATTAAACACTGACTGTGAGACAATATCACGTGATTTGCCCACTACCGATTACTCACCGAATGTGAAATCTGAAATCTATATGAATTTTTTTATCCCTACCTTTGGTGATGATACCACATCTTTCGAGAATTCATGCCAAGAATCAATTTCTGTCAAGGACTATTTGAATATATTTTTCAAAGACATGGATTTTGAATCTGCTTCAACCTCGACCCCAGCTAGTAACTTAATTTCCCAAGACGAATCCTTTCAAGAACCTACTATTAGCCGAGAGGTTTTTGACTCCCAAGCAAGCAACCTTTCACAAGCAAGTAATGAATTACAAAGCACCACCCCACCTACGAATGTCATCCCACAGTCTAAAACTAGCAAATCCAATCATCCTATTGTATTTCGAGAAAAACTCAGTGACTGTATCTTTTTAATTTTAATATTGCATAATAGACAATTTCATATTCATATTCGAGAGTTTAAACGGGCAGTGGGCTTACTAGTGAAGAAATTCTAACGAAAAATGGTATTATTATGGATGTTAACAGCTGGTTCGAACTTTGCAAGAAAATTTTTTCAGTTAATTTGAGATATAAAAGTTCCTCATTTGTTTCTAATAACATGATATTAGTGTTAAATTTTAATAATTCTATCATGCGAATTAAAAATTTAAAGAATTATTCTCACATTGACTTAAACGTGTATCAGTTGGTGAAATTAAAAGAAACTAGTATGTTGTGGCCATCACAAAACTTTCTTCTATATAAATCACGCCAATTAAATCATTTAAATAGTAAAAGAAATTACATCAATTTAGAACCAATTCGTATCAAAGTATACCTGAATTTGAAGTTTGATGAAAATTCATCCATTACTTATTGAGATAGAGCTGTAGGGGAAATTCTGAAAAATGCAGCAGAGCAGCGCCACCTGTTGAGTGATTTGCACCCAAACACAAACAGCACTAATTCATATTAAGGTATACCGGAATCTGAAGTTTGATGAAAATCGGTGAATTAGTTCTGGAGCTAGAGCTATTGTGGAAATCACAAAAAATGCAGCACAGCAGCGCCACCTGTTGAGCGATTTACACGAAAAGGTACAAAACATCAATTCACGTCAAGGACTAACTGAATCTGAAGTTTGATGAAAATCCGTGCATTAGTTCTGGACATTGAGCTATTGTGGAAATCGTGAAAAATGCTGCATAGCAGCGCCACCTCTTGAGCGATTTACACCAAAACATAAACAGCACTAATTCATATCCAGGTATACCTGAATCTGAAGTTTGTTGAAAACCCAAGCATTAGTTCTTGAGATAGAGCTATTGCGGAAATCTCAAAAAATACTGCATAGCAGCGCCACCTGTTGAGCGATTTACACCACAAGGGGCAAAACGTCAATTCATGTCAAGCACTAACTGAATCTGAAGTTTGATGGAAATCCGTACATTATTTCTTGAGATTGAGCTATTACGAAAATCGTGTAAATGCTGCAAAATGCAGCATAGCAGCGCCATCTGTTGGGCGATTTGCACCAAAACGTTATCAGCACCAATTCATATCAAGGATTAACGGAATCTGAGGTTTTATAAAATTCCGTGCATTAGTTCTTGAGACAGAGCTTTTGCGGAAATCCTGCAAAATGCTACATAGCAGCGCCACCTGCAGGGCGATTTACACCAAAAACTAATCAGCACCAATCTATATCAGGGACTACCTGAATATGAATTTTTATTAAGTTCCGTGCATTAGTTCTTGAGATAGAGCGCCCACAAAATTTGTGTCACATACAGACAGACAGACGGACGGACAGACAGACGGACAGACAGACAGACTCACAGACAGACATTTTGTAAAAACATGTTTTTTGGAATCTCTGACCCATAAAACGTGTAAATCCGGCGCAAACTGGAATTCGAAAATTTTCATGAAACCAATACTTTCTTCTTGTCAAGATAGAAGAAAGTAAAAATACATGGTTTGAATTAGGAACTTCTTCAGCATATATATGTAAACCATATACCAAGTTTAATTAGGCGGAAATGTATCATTGATCATATATCTACAGAAAATGAACTCATGTTGCAGTCTAAACTAATAACATGTATTGAGAATAATATATTGACTATACTAAACCGCATTTTTGAATGTGATGGATGTATTTTTAATCAGAAATCTCAAAGCCCTCATTCCTGTTATATATTAAACTAGCAGCCTAACGCCCGCTACGCTGGTCAGTTTTTCTAAAGAAACCTTGAATCAAACGAAATATATCTGTGAATTTGATCATGTGTTTTAAAGCAATATGGACATTTACCTGGAATGCCCAATCTGATTGGTGAAAACAACATGAACGTTATTACGCTATTATATCTTTTGAGCCATACAAAATTTAAGCTGTTAAGGGCCAACATCTTTCGTTGATCATTTTGTGTAGTATTCGGTGAAGAACGATAGACCAATATGTAATGTACTAAAAGAGTTCATGAAAAATTATCAATGCAAATCTCATCAGAATCTGTTAATTGGACATACTGAAAAGGCTAATCGTTCATAATTTGATTCGCCTGATTCTATAACATTCAGTCTTAATTCTACAATCAAGCAACCTGACGACCAAGCAACACCAAGCGAATGATATGTGCTTTATACTAAAACATTCATTGAAAAATTAACTAACCGAGCAAGTTCCATCGAAATCTACTTAGCAGGATCTTTTTAACTGGAAAATGTACCGAAACATTTCATAAAAATAATCTAATCAACCGTTTAAATCCCGTGAAAATTCATTCAGCGGAACCTTAAAAAAAAAGCCAATCTTTCGAAATTGGGTTAATCTAATTTAGAACTTAACCCATAATTGTTTAATTAAGCAACGTAGAACATTATGTTTTGTACTAACATCTTTTCTGTAAATTATCTAACTAACAATGTAAGCCCCATCAAAATCAGTTCAGTAGAAGTAAATTTAAAAGCGGCCGGAATGAAATTTCTCTTTGCATTTTATATGCAATGAGATAGTTAAATATAGCTATCATAATCGCGTTAACCTGATTATAGAACTCTCGGGGATGTAGGGGTAGGTATACGTCGCATCATTTCTGGATTTTTAAAGAAACTCTGCACAACTTCAATAACTATAGCATTCCCGTAAGGCATGGTGACGTCACGGCGACGTCGTTGTGAAGTCACACTGTGATTTTGTGACCGTCGATGTGACGTCACAGTGACTACAATGCGAGGTCGTTATGGCCGTTTTAGAGGTCGTTTGTGACGTCACATAGTGACCACTATGTGAAGTCACGGTGTGACTAATTTGTGAAAAGTGTGTCATTTGTGACTATTTTGGCATTAGCTTTGTGACGAACCTGTGACGAAAGTGACAATGCTTTGAAGTCACATTGTGACCAATTTGTGAAATATGTGTCATTTGTTACGAACTTGTCATAAAAAATGTGATGATTTTAAATGAAAAACAGATTTCAAATTAATTGCTTAAAAGGCGCTAAGGCCAACATAGTGAAAAAGATTCCGTGCCAGGACTCGAACCCGGGCCATCAATATAGCACACTGACATTCTACCGACTAAGTCACATGGAACGATACCCAGCCGGGAAAATTTCTCACTATTACATGTTGGCAAGGCTACAAACGCAGCACAAGATGGAAAATTTATCGTGAGCCACCGACAATGAGCAAATACGAAACTTAATTAAATCCAGCATCGATTGAAACTATATTAATACTCGGAAATTTTTCCAAAGAGAACCATTCGCCTTGGATACAATATTTCGAATGAAAATCAAATTTCAAATTACATGCTTAAAAAGCAATTTTAATTTTAAATTTGATTTTTATTTGAAATATTGTATGCAAGGCGAATGTTTCTCTCTGGAAAAATTTCTAAGTATTAATATAGTTTCAACCGATGCTGGATTTAATTAAGTTTCGTGTTTGTTCCATGTCGGTGGCTCACGATAAATATCCCATCTTGTGCTGCTTTTGTAGCCTTGCCAACATGTAATAGCAAGAAATTTTCCAAGCTGGGTATCGTTCCACGTGGTTTAGTCGGTAGAATGTCCGTGCGCTATACTGATGGCAGGGGTTCGATTGAATCTTTTTTACTAAGTTGGCCTTTGCACCTTTTAAGCAAATAATTTGAAATTTGATTTTCATTTGAAATATTGTATGCAAGCCGAATGTTTCTCTCTGGAAAAAATTCAGAGTATTAATACTGTGATGGTTCTTTCCATAAACACAGTGATGAATTTTAAAATAAAGTTTTGTTTGAAATATAAATTCTTATCTTTTTACCGTACTTTTTATCAAAATATCGCTATTTTGGAGTCCTATTCTTCTAAAACATTTTAAATTTTTCCACTTAAAAAACAATGCTTATCAACTGACATCTTTTTTTATTAAGTTGTAAGCTTTATCTTGAGTTCAAGCTTGATATTAAGAATGTGTAAAATTTTAATGTGTTGTGATTAGTCATTGCTTTATTAAACATGACATGATAAGCCATATTTATTTAAATTTTTTATTCCCGTGTATATTGTATTTTGTGAATATGAGCTAAATAGATTTGGTATGTTTTATAGGAAAAGACTGATCTGCGAAATAGAAAAAAACAATTAAGAAAAATCATGCGTTAAGCATAGATTATAAAACACTTTCCAACGCTTCCTGAATGCTTTAACAAGACATCGTAATTTAGGGAAATAACGTAAATAACATAACTAAGTAAATATTTTAGAAAACACATAAAACATTTGAAAAACTGATTTCAGCATTTACCGTCCATAGCCAAATATGTTTTCTAATTCTTTTGAACAGCCCTGCATTTGATCTGTAAGTTGATATACATATTATATAATGGGAAAATTTATTTTTGCAAGAAAACGCATAACAGGTTGAAATTCTCTTTCAGCAATTTATACTAATATATGGAAACATACTTGAATACTTTTGTATAATCTTGTAGTTTACCTAGAACGTTTATTACGCGCTACTGCTTAGTTAAAATTTAATTCAAACACTCTTAAAACTGCTGAAATCACATTTCCAGAAATTATAATTTATAGATGGCGATGTATTCAATTCTTTACGTGACCATGTATATCATTTTATCTATATTCTACAAACATTTCTTAGTAAATTAAATGCAGTTCAACGTAAAAATCCATAACTCATTTAAAAACTACCTTTAGTCAATTTGCGCATATACCCAGTAACCCTTACGAATACTTTTATGTAGTCCTGTATATGAATTATAGCATTTATATATACCATACTCTATGCATAAATATAGTGAATCATAAAAGCGCATATCATAATTAAAAATGCATATCCAGCAATCATCCCTAATGAACTTCGGATACAATATAGTATCGGAAATATTTTGTGTGTCCTGTAAATGCTATATACATTTCGTATTATCATGAAATAATGTATAGCGTGTAAACCTCAGCGACTTATATCAATTTCATTATATATGAAATAGATTAACATAATTAAAGTACGCCGCAAATAATTCCCTCCATCCCTCTATAATAATGTATTGGAATCCCTTTTTTAGCCCTGTAAATGAACAATAACTATTCGTTGCACCACATACTCTTCAGAATGCATATTTTAGTGCGTTTCATAAATTCATATCAATTTTATTCTGTTTGAAAGCGTGTAAAATCGTCAAAAATCATTTGGAACGATTTTTTCCCGTAGGCCGTAGTTTAACGAAATACTCTTGACTGTTCCTGTAGATGAATTAAACACGCTACAAACTTCATTACAAATAGGGGCCGTGCTATGGTAAACGTCAATAACATTCAAAAATTTCAGGTCAATTCGAGTATATTTACGCGAGTTAGACCGCGGACAGACGGCCAGACAAACCGAAGTCATAAACACTTTTCAACTTTGTTGAAAAGTATTAAAAAGAACATATAAACGTAAAATAAATGATTGTATATTAACTATTTTTATTGTTTAAAAAACATTTTAATGTAGAAAGTAGTTATTAATCGCTTTAAAAAAATATTCAGTCCTATATTACGAAAGTACATACCAACTTTTTTAAAAATATACTAAAGCAGTTTAAGCTATAAACTTGTTATCACAGGCATGAAAAACACTTTATTTCAATGCTTAAATATATTTAATTTTTTTTATTCCAGTGATTACATATATCGAAAACGTAGAAAATGAATTTACAATCGAAGAAAATTTAATAACTGAATCTGAGTGTCTACAATTAAATGTTTGATTAAAATCACAAACAGAAAAAAAAATGCTTACATAATGTTAATTTCTAATCTGAAACAATTTCTAATTTCATATTTAACTCCAAAATAATAATGATGCTATAAGTGTTAGTAACTAGAAAACATTAAAAAGCCGAAAAAAATTTCCACACCACTGTTTCAACACATTTTCAATCTCAAGAGACTAAAAATTAATATTTACATTCATTCTACTATGAACGTAGGCACGAATCAGTCTCTGCGACAGCTTTTTTTTTTTTTTTTTCGAGCGATGGCAGATTAAGATACAACAGAATCGAATAAAAATATCCTTCTGAAAACAATACAGACCAGTCTCTTTCTATATGTGCAACATAAAACTACTTAACTCATCATTATAATATATACAAAACAGGAACAAAATATTTAAATTAAATAAGACTTACATATATGCTTCATCAATAATATCCGTATATTTTTAATATCCTAAAATGGCAGATGTCTTTCTTTTATATTAAAAGAAGTGCTGTAGGTGTGCTGGTGTTCTAAACAGTGGAGTGAAGTGGCTTCCCGCGTATTCTCTTGTTTATTCTGTGGTAATATCGCGAAGCAGACGATTTGAGCAGGTGTGTTTTTATTATTTATTTGTTTTTGTAAACAACTGATTTGAATCTGAAATGCGCAATAATTATATGAGAGTGTAACAATCAGTGGAGGATTATTATATTAAATTGCAATGCTAGATAAAATTGAAATCATGAAAAAAGAATACTTTTACTGTCTTAGATATCAAATTGATAAAATATAGCATGAAAATTTAGTTTATTAATGCTTGTATCGTGCAATTTATTTATTATGTCCCCCCCCCCCCCGCCTTTCGTGATAGAATTTACTATTTGCTATCCACTAATATATTTTCATTCCTTATGCCGCTGTAACTCGGGACTGTTTAAAATACTGTTTAACCCTTAACTGATGTGACAAAAATTGCCGCATAACTATTGTGAGCGGTCTGTGAGGCCGCTTAATCCATCAAATTGATAAAATATAACATTAAAATTTAGTTTATTAATGCTTGTATCGTGCATTTTATTTATTATGCCCCTACCCCCTTTCGTGACAGAATTTACTAGTTGCTATCCACTAATATATTTTCATTCCTTATGTCGCTGTAACTCGGGACTGATTAAATTATTTCTCTTCATTATTTCTCTTCATTTTTGAAGTTCATATTTTTGTCACACTGTGACTTACAATATTGTGGTTTTTTTTTATCATATATGTGACGTGACATACGTTACATGCAGTGACATAATAGTGTCGTCACAATTTTCTTTTAATTGCCAGAAAAATATAATTTTACAGTAAATAACATGTTTTGAAGAATTTTTGCAATTTTTTAAAGTTTTCTAAGAAGTTCACATCTCAGTCACAATGTGACATCACTGAGTGGTGGCATTTTGGTCACAGATGTGACGTGACCACAGTGACTTACAGTGACGTCACAACGACGTCACCGTGACCATGCATGCTATGAGGGTTCTAGTATATATCCTTTGTCTGTAGCGTATTATCCTCCAACTTTCTTTACTATACCACTGATAGCTTTTTCCGCATAGCTTCGTAACTAAACAATTTTGAAAGATATGATAAATATTGAAAAAATCCCTGAAATATTATCTAACTAACTGTGCAACTGTCATTAAAATCCATTCAGTAAAACTTGAAATCTTTCCTAATCGAGTTCACCTAATTTTAGAACTCCCGTAACTATTACTACGGAACTTAGAACGATGTTTTTTACATTTAACTATTTATAAACCAAATTTACTATCTAATAGTGTAAGTTCTGCAAAATTATGTTCAGTAGAATCTGAGTTATAATCAATCGGAATGAAATAGGAATTTACGTTTTAATCAGGGTGATTCATTAATATCGAAACAATAGGCTATCTTCTTAAATATTGCCCCTAGGCACATACTTCCAATTAAAAAGTTTTATAAAAAAAGGTGCAAAATTTGATGAGATAAGTTTCAACTCCATGGGGGGTCTATATGAGAAAATACAAAAATTAAATTTTTATACGGGCCCCGTAGAGTAAAATTCCCAATTAGGAAATTTTTTCTTATCTATTCCTGAATTAAACACAAAAAAATTCATCTCGATATCTTTAAAATTCACAGAGATATCAAAATCCAAAATTCGTGACTTACACCATTTATCCATGCCTCTGAGCGACGAGTTTTTGACTCATTTTGAATGCAAGATAGGGATCAGCCACAAATTGTACATTATTAAAAGTCGATAAAAGACAGTGCCTCTCCTTTGGACATAAAATATGAATTTTAAAATTTTATTGTAAAATAATGGCCATTTAAAAATATATGCATTTGTTGTAAAGGTTTTTGGGCTGAGCCAAATTTTAGTTATTTTTGCACGGGTTAGGTCAGTCAGAGATAATAATTTTAGTATGGGTTGTCTCGAGACCGGGACTGAAAATTTCGCCCAGGGGAGACCTAGGAATAAGGAAGCCAGTCCCGGTTCGGTATAACCAGTGGCCGAGAGGTTCTGCTCTCATGCTGGGTTCGAACCCAATCGTGTCTGTCCTTCGGCCCAATCGTTCGGAGTTTTCAGTGGTTTTCTTCGAACCTTGGATATCCTTGCGTAAATACGGGTTAGATTCCCTTAGAAAGACCTCCACGGAAGGCACTCCCCGTTTCGGGCCCACATCTCTCGTATAGATAATTGGTCGTCATAAATCACACCAACACCCGCTTCGGTATGAAAACATATGATCGGCCCGGCCTGGCCGAGTCTTCAGAAAAAGTCGCTAATCCCGGGTCTGGCCAGGCCCCTGTATACAGACTTTTTTATCGGCCTCGCCGGGGCGATAAAAAGCCTGAATTTGTAAGGGCTAAAATTATGAAAAACTCTTAATCGGCATGTTTGAAAAAGCATTGTTTAAAATCCTACATTAAACATTTATTTATGGTCATTTAAGTAGCGTATTTTATGGAAGAAACGCCGCGGCGTTTACGAATTTAAAAGTTAATTTTTTTTTCCAAGTGCGGCGTTTATGCCATGTGAGGCGTTTACGATCTTTCTAAATACCAACTGAGGTTCCTTAATTTAAAAAATCATAAAAATATTTAACATCGGATTTAAGTATTTAAAATAAAACTTCAGACATCTTAAAATATTAAAAACGAGGCATCCTACACTGCTCAGAAAACTTTGATTAAAGTTAGGTCAATGTGACACTGTCGACAAAAGTAGCGTTCCGATGGATGCGGCGTTTACAACGGGTGCGGCGATTACGATATTTTTAAGCTTATTCAGGCCAATTTGAGGAGTGCGGCGTTTACGACGGGTGCGGCGTTTACGACGGGTGCTTCGTTTACAACGGGTGCGGCGTTTCTTCCATAAAATACGGTAGTACGAAAAGGTGGTGGAAACGGCAAAAGTTAAACCGAATCGGAAGTTTAAGCTACCGAAAGAAGTGACTTTTTCACGTGCAATTTTTTAAAATGCATTTAAATATTTTAGCAAATCAATGTTTAAATACGTTTTTCTGCATGATGCTTTTTTAATCGTAAATTAAAAAGGTGCAAACTTGGAACATGTCTTTTTTTATTATTTTACATTAATTTTGTTTCGGCAAATTGAAAAAAAAAATTACTTTTGAAAATATGATTTTTTTTAAAATAAGTTACATATTTTTTTAAGCAAATATTTTTAATATTTTTAAAATTAAAATTAAAAAAATTCCTGAAACAAAACTAAAATTATACTTTCCTCTTTAATTAAATGAAAAAAATTTTAAATCCGATGAATAATGTTTCGAGTTATAAAGATTTTAAATTAAATCCGCTTAAAAAATACTAAACATTTAAATTTTTAAAAAAGTTTATGAGAAATATTAGGATGTGATTTTGTTTGAAAATTATACGGTTAACCATCACAAAAAAAGAAAAAAAAATCAAAATTCTAGCTCAACAAATATATTTTTTACATGTTTCCTAGAACTCTTAAACTAACATTGTTTCTTCGATTGCACGCTTTTCAATTTGTGTCTAATCCCTTAAAACCTGATGAATTATTTAAACGGCCATAACTCTGAGAGTTTTTCAGATATGAAGATGCAATTTTTTGCGCTTAATTCAGGAATGGATAAGGAAAGTTTTCTTGATTGGAATTTTTTCACTACGGGGGCCGTATAAAAATGTAATTTTCGTATTTTTTCAAATAGACCCCTATGGAGTTGCAACTTATGTCATTAAATTTTGCACCTTTTTGTTATGAAACTTTGCAATTGGAAGTATGGGTCTAGGGGCAATATTTAAGGAAATAGCCTATTGTTTCGATATTTATGAATCGCCCTGTATATAGTAATAGAAGCCTTCGCCTGCTGCGCTGATCGGTTTCGCCAAACGAAACTTTAATCAAACGAAATATATCGGTGTGTTTTATAGCAATAAATACATTTATCTCCAAGAATCATCCGCGTTGCTGAAAACAATATGAACGCCATTACGGTTTTATATCTTCTAATGTTTCAGACAAAATTTGGACTGTTATGAAGCAAATCTCTTAGTTGATTATTTATAATTCAATATGAAAAAGAACGGAAGAACAATATGCAGCATATTAAAATCATCCCTGAAAATTAAAAAATGCAAATCTCATCAAAATCCGTTCAGTAAAACCTTCTAATAAGACTAATTTTTGAAAATCGGGTTCACCAAATAATAAAAAATTCAGCTATAATTCTATAGCAAAGCAATGTAGAACAATATGTGTTATATACTAAAATCTTTCCTGAAAAAATATCTAACAACAGTGCTAATTAACTCAGTAGAACCTTTTAAAAAGGCTAATCTTTCAAAATAGGGTTCACTGATTAAAGATCTTTCGCACATAATTGTATAACTAAGCAACGTAGAATAATATGTGTTATATATGAAACACTTTCTTGAAAATTTATCTAATAATGCAAATCTTCTCAAAATCCATTGAAAAGAACTCAAGTTATAAGCGGTCGGACCAAAATTGCCCTTTTTATTTTATATTTGAAGTTGATAGTTAAATATAGCTTTCATAATCAAGTTAACATGATTGTAGAATTTTCAGGAATGTAGCATAGACTATACGCCGTAGAACTTCTGGAATTTTATAGAAACTCTGCACCATAGCTATATAACATATATACTCTCTAATATATACCCTCTGCCCGTAGATTATATCCTACTTTTTATTCAACTACACCACTGAGAACTTTCCTCATAGCTCCATAACTAAAAATGTAAAATGATGTGTCAAATATTGCAACAATCCCTAATATTACCTAACTGTGCAACTCCAATCAAAATACGTTCAGTAGAACTTTAAATAAAAGGTAATCTTTCACATTCGGGTTCACCTAGTTTTGGATCTCTTGTAGTCTAATTTTGTGCTATCTGATTTGTTGCCAAGTTTGTGCTTCAGAAAAACAATAACCCAGAAGAAAACTTCGCTACAGAGAAGTACCATTCATGCGAGAAGTACCAACCATCCACAAAAAATAATCTAACAGTGTAAGTCCCATCAAAATACATCCAGCAAATTTCAAATTATAAACGGGTGGAAGGAAAAGCAAATTTGCATTTTATATAATTACAGTAGATGTATCTTTCATAATTGCGTTCACCTTTGTGTATAGCTTTTCCAATAGCTCTATAACTAAAACTAAGCAACTTAGAACACTGTGTGTATGCATAAAAACCGTTCCAAAAACATTACCAAACTAATAGTGGCATACCCTATCAAAATATTAAAAAGAATAGGAATAAAATGCAAATTTCCGTTTTAAATATGTAGTAGATGATGATGATGATACGATTTTCTGTAATAGAATTCATCATGAAGTTTTCGCTTCATACATAAACGATGCTTTCAACATTGTAATTAATACACCGATTGAAGAAGTATCCGATTACGGAAAATTAACCAGAAATTCAATGAACAACTACCCAAAGAAAGGTGAATATATGGCTTTTGTGATACTTTTATGTTAGCCGGGCGCAAGTAAAATAAATAAAGATTGTTTCCATATCTTATTCTTATTTTATTATTTTCATTCAAAATAAAAACATTTCATTTATAATACATACTTTACACTAATGTCATTGAAAAAGATGAAAAGTAAAACAATTGGAAATTTTGCCATAACTTAAAACAAAGAATTGTTTTTAATTTACATACGCGAAATGTAACTACTGCTATTGGCAATTTTTAAAATGCTAATGGCGATATTTACATACGGATACGGCTGACATAAAAGTACCCATTTTTTCTTCTTATCCAGGAGCAAGTGATAAATCGCGATGTATTATTTCAATTCCAATTTCTTCCATTGAAAAAAAGACGCATTATTCGGACCATGAGATAGATCGCCAAAAGTGGTTGACAATTGCCAGTCTTGTTTACCGTTTGCCAATTACGTTCAAAAAAGTAATTTAACATTCTTAAATACATAACCTTGATAAAAATGGCAAATTGTTTTAAGTAAATAAATAAATAAAATATATAACATAAAACTACATACTATAAACTATAATTTAAAAAATTATAATAATAAAATTAATTTAAAACTGTACTAAATAAACTATCAAATGGGCAAAAAAATAAGGGTTGCTGTAATTAATGTAATTGCCATGCTTGGCGCAGTTGTATCTGACATGGCCCGGATGTAAGTACCACAAAATTTTTAAAGTCGTACAAACATTGCTTTCATTTTTAAATATTTTCGTTTTATAATGTTAATTTCTAAGTGGATCGCTTCCTTGTATTTTAAATAAAATCAATGTATTTTTTCTTTTTTTTTTTCAACATATTTGTAATTTATTTTTTTTCAAACTCATATAGCAGTTTTAATTTCTTAACTAAAAGAATTAACAAAAATATTTAATTTGAATTTCTTCCGTTGCTATAGTGACGGATTTACAATATGAATGAATATGAATGAATTATCCCTTGCAATGCTGAATATTTCGAGGATTTGGCGCCAAAGACATTGCCAAATTAGAAAAATATGAAATATCACACGAACTATTGGACTTAAAAGAGTTTGCTTAGTATCATTCGATTCAGCTTACAAAAATACACCAAAATATGTCATCAGTTGAAAACTAACTATAAAATCAGATTTTTAAGGAATTTTTTTAAAGTTCGTTCCTTTTTTTACCCCCCTTAGGGGTGGAGTTTTGGAAAATCCTTTCTTAGCGTCACTCTATGTCATAAGAAGTATTTTTAACCCAAATTTCAAGATTTTAGGTTTAGTAGTTTAGGCTGCGCGTTGATTAATACAAAATCCAGACTTTCTTTCATATATACTAGGGGATCGTACCCGGGCTTCCCGGGTTACAGAATATAGGTGAAAACATTTTTTTTTAATTGAAAACTAATTTTTTTTTTTATGCAATAAATTTTTTAGATTGCCCACTTCCATTGAAAAAGCATTTTTCATATGAAAAATACGAATTATGCAACAAATAATTTTTTGAAATTTATCAAAAGCGATATTTTCTTATTAGCCGCATGCTAACAGTTATTTGACCAAGATTTTGCTACTTACGGCATCCTTTTATATTCTGATAATTTCAGAGCTTATATATGTCTGTTAAATTTGTGTTTTGTTTATATTATTTTATTTATTCATTCACAGGGAAGTTCTTTTTTTTTTTTTTTTTTTTTTTTTTTTTTTTTTTTTTTTTTTAAGTATATTAGCCTTAAGAAAATGATGAACTCTTTATTTTGTTTTAAGGGCAAACGATGTAATCTTTCATAATCGAGCTCCGGGCGATATAGATAAATAAAAAAAAATTTCATGCATTAAAATTGTTTTTAAAACCATAGACAATCAGTCAACTGAGATGAACTCTGCAAACAAATTCCATTTGAAAAAAAAATCCTATTTGATGTTCTAAAAATTTAAATTGTATGATTACAAATATGTTAGATGTTTTATATATATATATATATATATATATATATATATATATATACCATTCTTTTATTTGTTTATAAAAGAAGTATTCATTTCGTTAATTTGTCTTTCACAAATATGTTAGATTGGGTTTTTTTAATATTATTATTTTATTTGTTTATAAAGGAAATATTAATTTCGTTATGCAAAAATAGTCAGAAACAAACGCTTAACAATGTTTTGCTTTTTGTGCAAAATGTTTATTATTATTATGCATTGAAACCGGCACTTGTTAAGATAAACTTTTTTAAAAAATCATGCTTAAAAATTATTTTTAAAAATATAATACAGTAAACTCTCTGTAAGGCGGACTCTGTGTAAGACGGAAATCTGTCTAACTCGGAAAGATTTTCAAGTCCCTGCGAATACATAGCCATAGAGTAAAATTTGTCTAAGGCGGAATATTGTCTACTACGGAAAATTTCCTCGGTCCCGATCGATTCCGCCTCAGACAGAGTTTACTGTACATCAGTCAATTAAGATACAGTTTTGAAACAAATTGCATTTGAAAGTAAATTTTTTCCCTATGCAACGAAAATTGAAAATGTGCGATGATCAGAAGATTAAAAAAATGCAGTAGCGGAAATTTCAAGACCGAAATTTGATCGTGAAGTGTTGCCATTCGCAAAATGACGTCAGCGTTACACACAGGTACGTTTGTCCTTTATAATATACCGGGTGTCCTAAAAAGGACTGAATGATTTTAAATTCAATAACTTGTAAACGTTAACCGATATGTAAAAAATTCTTGCAGGAGGGTTATGCATGAGCTCAAAAGTTTTTTTACAGTGATTTTCGATTTTACATCGAATTACAAACAATAGATGACGCTGCGATCAATAAACGCTAAATTCAGGCTTGATTTTTGGCACTTCGGGACCCACTCAATACATTTTAATCTCCTTTTTCCGCATGGAAGAAGAGAAAGGCCAAAAAATCGAGCCTGTATTTAGTGCCTATTGCTTACAGCGCCATCTATTGTTTGTAATTTGAATTAAAATCGAAAATCACTGTAAAAAAACTTTTGACCTCATGCATAACCCTCCTGCAAGAATTTTTTAAATATCTGTCACCGTTTGCAAGTTATTGAATTTTAAAATCAGTCAGCCCTTTTTAGGACATCCTGTAGATACGTAATCAGTAAAATATAATAAAGATCAGTTATTACGATGTGGTTATCAATTGAAGCTCTTATGCTTGGTATTCCGGAATGAAATCAGCAATTTTTACCTTCTCGAAATTTGCATACGCACTTCTCATATCCATATTCATCATTTTTTTTTTTTAAATTTGTATTTACTTTGATCATTTTAAAATGATCTTAACTCAAAACTTGATGTCACCATTGTCAGCTTTTATGTGAATAGACGCACTCTTTACTTGAGATTCTAATCTCAATTCCGGAGAGTAAAAATTTCCGTAATTTATGTTTTTTAGACGAATTTGTGTTAAAATGTTTAGTTTTATCTAAAAAAATTATCGTTTTCTTTTAAATATAACTTCATTTTCACTTAAATAAGCATTTCGCCTAGTGTCTGAAATTTAGTATCAGTACACATGCTGAAGGAAAAACAATATAGAAAATTTATGAGGAAAAATGTGTTTTCAAAAGCAGTATGTCATTTTCCGTTATTATGCCCCTAATATAATATTTTGCTCCTAAAGGGATTTTGCGCCACTACACCTTATACAACAATTTTTATACACAATTTCGAATTTTTATCAGAAAATGACATGAATAAAGATAAAAATACCTCATTTTTTTTTCTCTCTTGTCTGCAATAATGAAAGCTATCCAATTTTCATCATTTTGGAGAAATCTCATAAAATGCTTTTAAAATTAAAATATAAAAGTAGGGATATTAAAAAAAAAAAAAAAGATATTTCGATCACATTTACAAAGGAACAGTTTTCATTTGAAAAAAAAAATAGTAAAATTGGTTCAGCAGAAAGATCAGGGCAGATGACTATAAAACACACTTGTGTTTTAAATATATAGATTAGATAAAATTGTGAATAATTAAATTAAGCAAATTATGTTATTTTGACAAAAATATAGTAGAATGTCCTAAAGAATAGCATTAAAGTTTTATTATTCAAGAGAATTTTGGACTATAATTTCAGGAACATGATATTATTTTAAACCTCGAGTTATTTGTTTGCTTGTCTAACTCGGCGAAGCAAATCTTTCCAGGCGAGAATCATCAATTTATGTAATATAAATCGCTATTATTTGCTTGTCACCTCTCTTTTATAAAGGCACTCTAAATTTTTGTAAAACATTGCGTTTTATCAGTGTGTGATTTCGATTACATTATTTTCAAAAGTGAAGCATTTTCACATGTGAAGAATTTGAGAGCACATGGGCTGTGTGAAAATGACGCACTTCTACAAAACATAATTCAGTTTTAAGAATTAAAATACGCGCTGTTTTATAAAATGACGTCATTTGCATCCTCTAAAGTCTAAAGCAATCCACTTTTACTATCCAATCTTAAACATCGTCTGTAGAAAAGTATGCATATGACATCATTATCGCGGAATAACAGACAATATTCTTGACATAGCCCGTATTTTAATTTCAACTTTTTTTTCTGGTTTTATGAGAAAATGGCAAGATGGGGGGTCCATCTTCCGGTCGCAGGCCCTTTTCAGGCCCATTTGTCGACACAAGGAACCACCCGTGAAGCAAGCCCCGCGACGCGTCCCGAAGGTCGCCGCCAGACAAGCTCCAACAGAGCGGAACCCCGCGCCAACTCCGGTCAAACCGACACCGCTGCCCAGCGCACACGGTGACGGCTATTCCCAAGAAGAGACGAACGGCCGCTACGACAGCCCTCACCACCCAGCTAGAAAAACCAAGTGGTCCCTAAACTTGGTTACTCGAGCCGGTAGACCCCGCAAGCCATCGCAGGAACCAGACGCCTATAAAGACGCTGGGCCCACGGACCGAACCGAGGCCTCCCGACCCGAATTTAATTTACGGACAGGCCCCCAAGATCAGATACCATTTTCCGGCAGAGACATTTTTGTGGGCCAGCCGATCGGAAAGTTAGTGAGAAGCCCCTAGCTTGAAAACCAGGGAGGACGGGGAAAATCCCTCCGGCCGTAAAGCGACCCAGCTCCTGGCTCTTCGCCCAGTCCACCCGGCTCAACCGACGGAACCCCTCGCGGATCACGCCGGGAGCCAGTTGGCCCAGACTAGGTGCCGTTAGCGACCCCAGGCGGGCACGGAAAGCTCCACCTAGACGGAATAGACTCCGCCTCGCTAGGGGGTTGGATGGAACGGAGTCCCGCCAGCCCCCACCGACTCGACTCCATCCTAGGACAGAGAAGCCAGCGGAGGCCGACAGAAGCCCGCCCACCACTACCTTACCTCACGGCCGTCGAGGGTACCCAGGCCCGAAGACCCCTGACCCCGTGCAGTGACCGACCGCTACCTTTGTTAGTGCGTTCGAAAGTTAGGTGGAGACACCTCTAGGTCCTCATCACCAGGCGAGGCAAACTCCGGTACCGCATAGACACGGAGGACCTGGATCGGACCAAGAGTTCACCCGAGGCACGATGAGCCGCCGCGTTGCCGGCGAGCCTCCGGCCCGTTTCCCTGCGGGAATAGCGTTCGATGGTGGACCTGCCGGCCGACCCCCTCCCAAGGGTCACGGCAATGAGAAAATGGCAACAAAAAGATACAGTAATCGCCTATTTTCGACTATTTTCCATTTACTTTCAATGACTTTCAATAGAAATGGGGCACTTTTGTTGCCACAATAAGAAAAATGGCATTAAAAACTACAAAAAAAAAAATAATATATCAAAAATAAATTGAGATACAGCTTTCAAACAAATTGCATTTAAAAGAGCATTTTATTCCTTATGCGACGGTGTAAAAATTTTAAATGTGCGATGTTTAGAAGTTTAAAAATTTTCAGTAGAGAAAATTGTAAAACCGAAATTTTATTTCAAATTTCAAAGTGTTGCCATTCGCAAAATGACATATGCGTTACGCACAGATGTGTTTGTCCTTTATAATATAGATAGATAATCGACAAAAATTTGAAAAACTAGAAGAGATGTTATTAACACTTATAGATTTAGATTTTGTTATTTCCTCATTTTTAAACGGAGTGGATTGTGTTAGTGAAAACTTTTTATCAAGCATTCATATAGAAACAATTCAAAACGAATTGTTTTAAATAATAAAATAAAATGTATTGCTATCCTTTTTAATATGTGTGTGTTTATTTTTCCAAAGTGTATGTTTATTTTGTTATGTCTTTTAGAACTTTTAATAGAGTGTTAGACTTAAATTTTCATATGCATAACTAAAAAAATCAACAATTCTTTAGTAATTTAAAAAATTAATACAAATTTAAAATATTAAATTAATAATCTCAATACTATAATATCTACTTTCTAAAATAAAAATATATATATATATATAAATCTTAATTATATATTAAAAAAAAGTTTTCAATAGTAATAATAAGTTTACAAAATTAAAAAGTAAAAAAAAAAAATAAGAAACTCAATTAAAAAAAATATTTGAAAAGTTAAAAAAAGTTTTTAAAATAAAAAAATAATTTAAAAAAATATATATATAAAAGTTAACAAAATTAAAAAGTTAAAAAAAAACTTGAAAAAAAAAACTCAGGAAAAAATTAAGTTATCAAAATTAAAAAAAATAATAAAAAAAATCTTAATACATTAAGTTTTTAAAAGTGAGTTTACCTATTCGTATATGTATACATGTATGTGACTTTCATTATGTTTTAGTTTAATCATTTCTATCTTCTTTTTATCCTATAAAAGTGTTAGATTAATACCGGGTGTCCCAAAAAGGACTGACTGATTTTAAAATTCAATAACTTGCAAACGGTAAAAGATATTTAAAAAAATCTTGCAGGAGGGTTATGCATAAGGTCAAAAGTTTTTTTTTACAGTGATTTTCAATTTTAGTTCAAATTACAAACAATAGATGGCGCTGCGATCCATAGACGCTGAATTCAGGCTCGATTTTTGGTACTTCGTGGCCCGGATAATACATTTCCATCTCCTTTTTCAACATGGAACAAGAGAAAGGACCAGAAATCGAGCCTGTATTTAGCGACTATTGCTTACAGCGCCATCTATTGTTTGTAATTCGAACTAAAATCGAAAATCACTGTAATAAAACTTTTGACCTTATGCATAACCCTCCTGCAAGAATTTTTTAAATATCTGTCACCGTTTGCAAGTTATTGAATTTTAAAATCAGTCAGTCCTTTTTGGGACACCCGGTATATACTTAATAAAAATACTTGTAAGTAAAATAAAAACAATAACTTATGAAAAAAAAAATGTTTTCAAAATTAAAAAAATCTTTGTAAATAAAAAAAAAGTTTTCAAAATTAAAAAAAAAATCTTTGTAAATTAAAAAACAGTTTTCAAAATTTTAAAAAAAATTGCAAGTAAAATAAGTTTTCAAAATTTAAATAAAAAACTTAGTAAATAAAAAAAATATTAAAAAGTTTACAAAATTAAAAAGTTAAAAAAAACTTTGAAAAAAGTTTTCAAAATTAAGTTATCAAAATTTTAAAAAAATAAATAAAAAACTTAATAAATTATGTTATCAAAAGTCAGTTTTCCTAACTGTATATGTATCTGACTTTCATAATTAAAAAAGTTATCAAAAAGTTCAATTAGATTGCAAATACACGTATACAATCAATCATATATCAATCAGTCATAGCAATTAATCAATCAATCAATTAACTAATCGATGATATCAATTAATCAATAAATCAAACCAATCAATCAATCATATTAATCAACCAAACAATAATATCAACCAGTCGTATCGATCAATAAATCAAACCAAACGTTGGTAGTTAATTATTGTATTAATTCAAAACTTTCTTATAATGTTGTTATACTAACTTGTAATACTTGAACTGCAATTGATGTGATTTATTTGTATGAATACTTGTATTTGATATCTTGATTGATCGATTGATATGATTAATATGATTCATTGTTTGATATGATTGAATAATATGATTGATTGATATGAATGATTGGTTGATTGATATGAGTGACTGATATGAATGATTGGTTGATTGATATGATTTCTTGATATGATTTTTATGATTGAATGATATGATTAATATGATTTATTGATCGATATGACTGATTGATATTATTGTTTGGTTGATTAATATGATTGATTGATTGGTTTGATTTATTGATCGATATGACTGATTGATATTATTGTTTGGTTGATTAATATGATTGATTGATTGGTTTGATTTATTGATTAATTGATATCATCGATTCGTTAATTGATTGATTGATTAATTGCTATGACTGATTGATATATGATTGATTGTATACTTGTATTTGCAATCTAATTGAACTTTTTGATAACCTTTTTAATTATGAAAGTCAGATACATATACAGTTAGGTAAACTGATTTTGATAACATACTTTATTAAGTTTTTTATTTTTTTTTTAATTTTGATAACTTAATTTTGAAAACATTTTTCAAAGTTTTTTTTTTTTTTTTTTTTTTTTTTTTTTTTTTTTTTTTTTTTACTTTTTAATTTTGTAAACTTTTTAATATATATTTTTTTTTTTGAAAACTTTTTTTTATTTACAATTTTTTTTTAATTTGAAAACTTTTTTTTAATTTACAAAGATTTTTTTTAAATTTTGAAAACTTTTTTTTTATTTACAAAGATTTTTTTTTTATTTTGAAAACATTTTTTTTCATAAGTTTTTTTTTAAATTTTACTTACAAATATTTTTATTAAGTATATACTATTAATAACACTTTTATAAGCTAAAAAGAAGATATAAATTATTAAACTAAAACATAATGAAAGTCACATACATGTATACATATAAGAATAGGAAAACTCACTTTTGAAAACTTAATGTATATATATTTTTAAAATTTTGATAACTTAATTTTTTTCTGAGTTCTTTTTTTCAAGTTTTTTTAAACTTTTTAAT
Organism: Maratus speciosus; assembly: GCA_963932465.1. NCBI lineage: Eukaryota > Metazoa > Arthropoda > Arachnida > Araneae > Salticidae > Maratus > Maratus speciosus. The sequence goes on from OZ010795.1 coordinate 461,519,374, forward strand.
TTTGTAAACTTATTATTACTATTGAAAACTTTTTTTTATATATAATTAAGATATATATATATATATATATATATATATATATATATTATTTTAGAAAGTAGAAATTATACTATTGAGATTATTAATTTAATATTTTAAATTTGTGTTAATATTTTAAATTACTAAAGAATTGTTGATTTCTTTAGTTATACATATGCAAATTTAAGTCTAACACTCTATTAAAAGTTCTAAAAGACATAACAAAATAAACATACACTTTGGAAAAATAAACACACACGTATTAAAAAGGATAGCAATACATTTTATTTATTATTTAAAACAATTCGTTTTGAATTGTTTCTACATGAATGTTTGATAAAAAGTTTTCACTAACACAATCCACTCCGTTTAAAAATGAGGAAATAACGAAATCTAAATCTATAAGTGTTAATAACATCTCTCCTAGTTTTTCAAATTTTTGTCGATTATTTAATATATAACAGGAATGATGGCTTTGAGATTTCTGATTAAAAATACATCCATCACATTCAAAAATGCGGTTTAGTATAGTCAATATATTATTCTCAATACATGTTATAAGTTTAGACTGCAATATGAGTTCATTTTCTGTAGATATATGACCAATGATACATTTCTGCCTAATTAAACTTGGTATATGGTTTACATATATATGCTGAAGAAGTTCCTAATTCAAACCATGTATTTTTTCTTTTAATTTCACCAATTGATACTCGTTTATGTCAATGTCAGAATAATTCTTTAAATTTTTAATTCGCATGATAGAATTATTAAAATTTAACACTAATATCATGTTATTAGAAAAAAATGAGGAACTTTTATATCTCAAATTAAATGAAAAAAATTTCTTGCAAAATTCGAACCAGCTGTTAACATCCATAATAATACCATTTTTCGTTAGAATTTCTTCACTAGTAAGCCCACTGCCCATTTAAACTCTCGAATATGAATATGAAATTGTCTATTATGCAATTTTAAAATTAAAAAGATACAGTCACTGAGTACTTCTCGAAATACAATAGGATGATTGGATTTTCTAGTTTTAGACTGTGGAATGACATTCGTAGGTGGGGTGGTGTTTTGTAATTCATCACTTGCTTGTGAAAGGTTGCTTGCTTGGGAGTCAGAAACCTCTCGGCTAATAGTAGGTTCTTGAAAGGATTCGTCTTGGGAAATTAAGTTACTAGCTGGGGTCGAGGTTAAAGCAGATTCAAAATCCATGTCTTTGAAAAATATATTCAAATAGTCCTTGACAGATATTGATTCTTGGCATGAATTCTCGAAAGATATGGTATCATCACCAAAGGTAGGGATAAAAAAATTCATATCGATTTCAGATTTCACATTCGGTGAGTAATCGATAGTGGTCAAATCACGCGATATTGTCTCACAGTCAGTGTTTAATAAATTAGGAACTTCCAATCTTGGTATATTTAATTCACTCGCGGAAGTGGGTTCATTAGGTTCTTCTAAATGTTGATACTTTGAAGAGAAGTCACTTTGTCGGAAGGTCTTTTAATCATATTTACTATAGAACCCATTTTCAAAAAATAAAGGTGACATTAGATGAAGTTAGAACAAAAATCAGTTGGAAACTGAATGTTTAGAAACAGCACATCGCCTAATATACGTTAAAAATCAGTGTCGGTTACAGATAAACACTTGAAAGAATAAGTAATGTCATTAATTTTAGTTTAAGTCTTAATATATATATATAAACAGTTTATATAAGTGGTGAATGGTATATTATGTCAATGATTTTATCCTTTTTTGAAGAATAGCAACACAAGGTAACAATTTTTATATATGCAGTATATAATATTTAATGTTAATGGTTTTAGTTTTATTCTTTTTTGAAGAATTGTGTAGCAACACAAGGTAACAATTTTTATATAAGTGGTGTGTGATATTTAATGATAATGATTTTAGTTTTATTCTTTCTTGCTTTGAAGAATTCAATGGCAACACAAGGTAACAGTTTTTAAAAAAGTGGTGAATGATACATTATGTCAATGGTTCTGTGGTTTTTTGAAGAATTGTATGGTAATAAACTATAATATTATTATTAATAAACAATAACAGTTGTTTATACAAACGACAAGTGATATATTAAACTTTAAAAATAATTATAATAAATTAGAAATATTGAAAAATAACTAATTCAATGGATAATTTCAGACTTTCAATATAAATTAATAAAAGATAGTTAACTCATTATTCATTTGACAAGAAATTAAAAAAAGAAATTAAGTACAGTCGTTACGACTTCATGAGTTATTAAAAATCACAAGCTGTTGTAACAAAAATAAACAGATAAAAGCTTTTTCTCATTTACACATTATTTATTCGTCATTTTCAATAGTTACAATAGTGAAAACATGAGTACACATGTTTCAAAAAAGTATAAACATTTCAAATCATGTTATATTTTAAAGGTAGATAGTTCTAAATTCAATATTTTATCTAATGTCCAAATAAGACCACGTCTGGTGGAGTTCTCATAGGAATTAATAATTTTTGCAAAGACATCCTCAACATGCTCAGATAAGTTTTGATTCGTCAATTCAAGTACAGTTTTTGAAAGGAAATAGGGAGTGGCAGTCTCTAAGTCATCCTCCTGTGTTATGTGATATACAACAACTTGAACACTTGCATACAATTTCATTGATTTTTTAATTTGAATCTGATAGTTTAATTTGATTAAAACATCCGATTGAATACTATTAAAAAATGTGTCAAAGTCAGTAGATTCTCCTTGTTAGAGTTGATTACAGTTTTAGTAAATATGTTTAACGCATTTTGCCTTTTAAAATGCTTAACCTTCTCAAAAAACATATCTTTTAAAGAGGATGAATTATCAATTTTGGATCTAACTCTGTGTGAAGTTTTCAAATGATATAAAAAATCGGACTTGCGATTGAATATTTCATTACGCTGTATACATTTATCCTTTTTGGAGGACTTGTGGATCTTCAATAAGTCATACTTTCTGGAGAACGTTTCACCGCACGAATCACATTTATGTTGGGACGGAATCTTCAAATGGGATAGTTTATGACGATTCAAAATAGCCTTTCTAGAGAATGCTTTTTGGCAGATGTCACAAACAAATGATCTTCCTTCTGAATGCATCATCAAATGTTGTTTTAAATTGTCTTTTCGTGAAAAAGATTTGCTGCAAACAGTACACAAAAAAGGTGGCCTCTGTTTCTTCAGTTCTGATGAGGAGGATTCCGCTTCATCATGTGAAAGGGGTCTACTTTAGGTTGTACTGTTAATCCCATGTCTTGATTATTTAATCTTAATGAAAAAGATTGATTATTCAAACGTGATACATCATCGCTTAACATAGTAGAATGTCCATCTTGAAAACTAGCCATATTATCCTAAGTGAAAAAAAGTCTTCACACATTCATATAATAGCAAACACTAATGAAAAAGTCTCGCTCCATTCAATTTTATATAATCATTGGAGGCGCATGCTAAAAAATTATTGCGATGGTGCAAATCATGTAATATGATTGGTGCAAAAATTTCAGAAAAACACGTGGCATAAAAAAGTAAGTGTAGAAAGTTCACAGGAAGTTAATCAATCCAAAGGTATTTATGTAATGTTTAAAAAGTATATGATTCATCACGTTACGTTTTTGAATTCGTCATTCTAAGGTTTTACAAATTAATTTTATTATTTCAGTGAAATATATGAAAAACCAATGGTTTAATTCATACTATAATTATTAAATTGTATAAAAGAAGAAGTTGGAGTGAAGCAGTAGTTTTAAAATTCATTAGAACTAATGTAAAATTATCAAATAATTATCTATTGCAATAACAAACTATGAGTTGATTGAATTTATAACAATTGATAAATAGAAAATCTGACAAATATTTCATACTTTCATTTAAAATCTGTAAACAAGTGAAATAATCTCTTCAAAAATCAATGGTTATCAATATTTACATATTAGCCATTTTCTGTTGAAAAAAGCTGATTATACTTATCGGATGTTTGTGAAAGATAATGAGAAACTGTTGATAATGGGGTTTAGGAAGTGTATTTCAGATGATTAAATGAATATGATATAGTTCACAAGAAAAAGTACACTTTTCAAATTAGGTAAGAGGATTAATACTGGTAAAAACAATATCGAAAATTAATTTTAATCATTTCTTCTATTTAAACGTTAAACATAAATTGTATTAACTTCCCTAATATAAGAAAGAGGCAGAGGTAGGTATTTAAAGAAAACATATAGTGTTCAAAAGTAACTTAGAAAATATTGGGCGCGGTTTGAATAGTGGATAGCTTATCAGTTACAAAAATTGAAATTTGAATCGCAGTTCGCAAGTTCGAAACTATGGCTTGGTAAAATAATCAAACTCTTGTACGCAAAATCGAAAATATCAGTTAAAAAATAAAAATCATATACATTTAAAGTAATTCTCAAAGTGAACAGTTAAAATAGATATTATTGAGTTATCTAAAGAAACCGACCTCTATTTGCACATACATAAGGGGGAATACAATTTTTTGATTTGAAACATCAAAATCTAAACGCATAGTCATAGATTCTTGATCAGTTAAACCTACTCCAAATTATCAAATCAAGAGACTATTTTGCAGGTTCAAATCTTATTCAAAACTTGTGGAAAAAATAAAATACTATCTTCAAAAATATATTAAAACGATATTCTACAGACGACAGCATCAAACATTTTCTTCAGAAAACGTAAAATTTTTTTATGTTCATTTAAATTCTAAGGAAATAAAAAAAAACTATTATGCCCTCCTAAAAATTAAGCCCCCCTAAAAAAATTGGATCCCTCAAATTCACTTTTGAAAATATCTAAATCTCTATGTTATAGTATGACATTTCCATTTCTACTCTAAGTCGATTCGAAAAAAAAATTAAGCCCTCCTAAAAAATAAGCCCATCGAAAAATTTGGCCTCTTCATACTTCCTCTCGAAAAGATCTAACTCACTATGTTATAGTATAATATTTCTATTCTAACACTAAATCAATTCGGAAAAAAAATTAAGCCCCCTCAAAAATTAAGCCCCTTGAAACATTTAGCCACCTCCTACTATAGGATAAGTCTCCCTTTCCACTCACAGGTGGATTCCACCCTCCACCTCCATCCACAAGATGGATTACTCCCTCCTCCTCAATCCGCAATCCGCCTGATGAGGTTGAACTCTCCTTTTTCTCCTACTAGTAGAGTTAAAAAATTAATATATTTTGCGAAAAAATGGTTTTTCCTAATTCCAGTTTATGATGTTTCACAAATTTCTCTCTCCCTAAATGTTATTAGTGTTTCACAAGCAAAAGTTGGTCTATTCTAAAAACAGTTTAACAAATTTCTAAATAAATATATTTCTTTTAAAAGTACCAAGTTTGGTTAAAATAAGTAGTGGTGAATTTCAGAAAAGTAATTTTCGATTAAAAAAATTATATGTCTCAAAAAAAAACATAATGTTATTATTCTCTAATTTACATGAAATTACTCTAACTGACTAAAAATTATTTCTAACTTTTAGCAAATCAAACAATGTTTCTTCAAAAAATCTCCTATAGTGTAATCGATTAACCCTTTATCTACACCATTATGATCTACTGTAATTTTTCTCATGTAATATTTTTTTCAGTTACCACAATGATAATTAAAGAATAAACATAAAAAATACTCAACCGCGAGAAATTTAATTATTTTTTAGAGGTAATTAATTAAAGTGGTACTTTAAAGTACCGTTAGTACACTATGACTAAAATATCGTAACAGAAAACCCACAAGGTATTTCAAATGGCACCAGAAAATATTTTCGATTTAATAAGTATGTGAAATATAGACTTTTTCTTATTTAAAAATAAATCGTTTGGCAAATTCCGGTGCCAATTGTTGTGGTTACTTACAACCACTGCCATATTTTTATTTAATTTCATTTAAAAATATTTTTATTAATCTTTATCCATTTAATTTTATTATTCGCATTCTAAAATTATTTTAATTCCCTTTTTTTTCAATCTTCCCCTGTAAGCTTTTCTTTCTGGCGTAGCATTTCATTTCATTTTAAAATCATAAACGTCGTTTTGAAATCTGTACTTCCGGTAAAAGAATTATCTGGAAAATTCCATAACTTTCCATTTCTGAAGTCATTTCCTTTTGTAGCTCCGCCCCTTAGCCAATAATATTTAAATCAGTTTAATACGTAATTTCAAAATTCATAAGACTTTACTATTATTTGGCATCTTATCTTTATGAAATCTATAAAATTTCCTCTATTTTAAAGCAGTTTTTATATGCTTTAGCATTGCAATTTATGCCAACGCAGGGCGCTTGTATGTTTGTTCCGCCAAAATTGGCGTGTTTCAATGTAGAGTGGTGCCTGTCTTTTTTTCCTCTGCGAATAATCTTGTGTGAGTAAAGAAAGTAGTAAAATGCAAGAATATTTTTAAGAAGGAGTAATCGGCTACTTATTTTTCTTTTGTTTGAGCTTAGATTTGACAACGGTTCCTCTAACCGTGATGCATCGACGATTCTTCAGATAATAAAAGTGGATAGAATCTTATCGAATGTCTGCATATCATGTGTTACTACTATTTTTTATTCAACTGGTGCGTGTATTAGTTGTGGTATTCGATGCTAAAAAAAATCTTCTAAATGCCTTGCTCTTTTTACTTGTGCCTCCACAATCCCCGGGAGAAAATTCTATTGTATTTTTTTTTTTAAATAAGTATTCATAAAAAGATAGATTTTGTGTATTCTTCATCATAAAAAAAAGTACAGCTAAAAACAAGAGTTGTCCTTTATAAAATTGCTCCTTTTGTTCCAAGACAGTTTCATCAAAAATAAAGATATTTTCGTTGATGATTATCGTCTCTGCATTTCATTCTAATGCATCTACTACTGTTCCTTTGTTTTCAGGTCAGTACAGGTAATGCTTTTGCTTTTTTTTGTTCTTGAATTATCAAATATATGAGAAGTAAATATTGGATTATTTTAATTAATGACTGTTATCTCAAAGTGGTCTTTTGTGGCCACAGCACAATAATATGACATTATACGATTGATCCTAAAAAAATGATTTCTGGATTATTAATTGGAATTTCAATATTTACAAATAACTTTAAGATATTCTTCTTCTTCCTGTCATCCAACCACAACACCAGTCATTTATTTCAATACTTTAGAATTGAAAATGCTTTGCCCCTGAAAGGGTTAAAAAAACTATTTTATTTAGGTTTCGATCTTGTTAGCAGTCCTTTAGTTATGCTACGTCTATATTCAGGGACAACATTTTCTCTCGCATCTCCACATATGCAATATATGAATTTACTTATGTCATTTCTAGTATAGCAAAAACGAGCCGATGCCACAACTTTTTTGATTTCCTATAAAAAAAATAATAATGAAACAGAAAATAAATACCAGGGAAATAATTACTACACTACATTTTAGTAATTACATTTTAAAGCAGATGAAAACGATGGATAACTACACAGACGAAAAGTAAACAAGAAGTTTTTCTCCAACACCCAGTGTACTGGCGTTACTTATAAGTACCACCGAGCAATTCAACTGTTAAATAAAATAAATACGCCGTTCACCTAAAACAGCTAGTCAAACTGTATTGTAAGATCATAATGAACACATAAAAAAATCAAACACTTATCTTATATCCTTTACTGTGTTTACAGCAATAAAAAAGACGAGCGTGACAATCTGTACAAAATGTCGGCACAAAACACATTGTCTGTGTCAAATATAGCCTCGTAACAAGCCTAGAACAACTGCTGCCATGTATCCGGATAAAGTGGAGTTAAAAGAGTGTTTTTGCAAAGTACCATTAGAATATCAGTAATATTGACTATGATGATGAAAGTTTAAAGAGAGTGGTATTTATAAGTACCGTCAGTAGATAAAAGGTTAATGGGTTTCCAAAAAGCTTTCAAAAAGTAATTTACAGAAAATAATTCTAACAAGTAGTGTTTTGGTAAGAAACAATCATTTTTATTCTCTTTGTTAAAATGCTAAAATAAAAAATTTAAATAGTTTTACTATGATGAATGTGAAAATAATGATAAATGATCGATTTCGTCATTTCCTGTTAAAAGATAAGAACTCACGAAAATCCCTTCTAAATAAAAACAAATTATAAAACTAAAATATATGTATTTAAAAAAATTGCTTTCAATTGAAAGTTTATGTCACTTAAATGCAGAAAATAAAATATTTCAATTCACGTAGTATATTAAAAGGTTGTGTTACAATCCTAAAAATGCTATCTTTCCTGAAAGTGGAATTTGTTATAAAGTGTTAAAATATCTCCAAAAATCATTATCACTTTTGAAATAATTACTATTTCCTGATAAAAAGCTAGCATTCACTTATTACATGTTTAAGAGACAGTCGAAAAGGTTATGTTTAAAATCTCTTCGAAAAATCCGAGTAAATAATTGTATAATGAAGTAAGCAGTTACATTTCCCACGGAAAAGACAATTCAAAAGATAACATTTTCCTAGATAGTATTCGCTTATCAAATGTATAACAAAGACAGTTGATATCTGCTGATAAGATTAATCAGATTTATAAACGGAAGAAAATATTTACAAAACTTTTTCGAATACTTGAAATTTGTGCCTAAGTGTAATAATCTCTCCTAAATTCAGTAGTTATCATTATTTACATATTAGTTATTTTGCGTTAAAAAGCTGATTACTTGTTGAATGTTTGTACAAGTCAGTAAGCATCTGCTGGAAGGGTGATGTATAAAGTCTATTTGAAATATCAGATGAAACAAAAAGTTCACAAAAAGTATAATTCTGATGCATAGTTTCAAAATTTATGTCATTAGCTGCACACTAAAACCAAATCAGAAAAAAGTTATTAAAAAATTGCTAAATGCGAAACTTTCCCTCAAAATGAGAATAAATGAATTCTTAAAAACCTCTAAACTTATTAAGTAAAAAATAATAGTTCGCCCTTGACCGGATTCGAACCGGTGATCTTTTGGTTAACAGCCAATTGCGATATCCAATTACGCCACAAGGGCATTAAGATATAAAATTTAAAAGAAAAACCAGAGTGTTAAATGCTATGGCACAATTAAAACTCCTGTTAAGTTAAATTATTAAACGAAAGCATAATAAAGGGACAAGTATTTATAAAAGATAGTGTTCAAAAGTAGGTTAGTAAATGTTGGGGTGCGACCTGGGTAGTGGATAGCTTATCAGTTACAAAAATGAAACTTGAATCGTAGTTCGCAGGTTCGAAGCCATGGATTGGTAAAATGATCATACTCCCGTACGCAAAATCGATAAAATCAGTTAAACTAAAAATAAAAATCGTATAGATTAAAGTAATTCTCAGAGTGTAGTAGCAGTTAAAATACGTACTGTTGACTTATCTTAAGAAACCAACCTCTTTTTGCACAAAAATGAGGGGAACACAATTTTTTTGTTTTGAAACATCTAAAATCTAAATGCATAGACATAGTTTCTTGATTAGTTAAACCTACCCCAAATTATCAAGTCAAAAGAGTATTTTGCAGGTTCAAAAGTCACTCAAAACTTGTGGAAAAAAATAAAATACTGTCTTCAAAAATATATTAAAACGATATTCTACAGACGACAGCATCAAACATTTTCTTCAGAAAATGTAAAAAATTTTTTTGTTCATTTAAATTCTAAGAAAATTAAAAAAAAATTATGCCCTCCTAAAAATGAAGCCCTCCTAAAACAATTAGGTCCCTCAAATTCACTTTCGAAAATACCTAAATCTCTATGTTATAGTATGACATTTCCATTTCTACTGTAAGTCGATTCGAAAAAAAATTAAGCCCCCCTAAAAATAAGCTCATCGAAAAATTTAGCCCCTTCATACTGCCTCTCGAAAAGACCTAACCCGTTATGTTATAGTATGATATTTCCATTCTAACACTAAATCAATACAAAAAAAAAAAAAAATTAAGTTCCCTCAAAAATTAAGCCCCTCCTACAAGATGATCAGATAAGCCTCCCTTTACACCCACAGGTGGATTCCACCAACATCCTCTATCTAGAAGCTAGATTACTCCCTCCTCCTATCACCACCACTTGTTGGCGGCTAACTCTCCTATTTAACGATTGGGAACGTAAATCACAAAAGAAACAAACTTGAAATAGTGTAATGAGAGCTTGAAAACTACGAGCAATCGTAGCGTACGCTGAAAGCACTTGTCCATGTCCGATCGCGAAAACCAAGCAGCATCGAGCGCGGTCGGTACCTGCACTGTAAAAAAAATCTGTAGTTCTACAGATGTAAAGTTACATGCTTACTAAACTTTCACCTGTAACTGTACGAAAAAAGCTGCAAATCTACAAAACTAGTTTTTGTAAAGCTACAAAAATCTGTAACTTTACAAATGAATCTGCTAAAATTTCAGTAATCTTACTAAACTTTTATTTGTAACCCTGGCTGCAGTTACATGAAAAGTTCTCGGAATCCCAGTTTCCAAAAAAATTCTTAGTAACCTTACAGATTTTTTGATTTTCGGCGCAAAAGTGTGTCTGTTGCATGAAATTTTGTTGTTGCCGTTACATGAAAAGTTCTAGGAATCCAAGTTTCCTAGAAAAACTTTAGTAACTTCACAGATTTTTTTTTACAGTGTGGGAGGGTGACCACATGCAGTTCAAATATTTCTATAGACATTTCTATTATAGACACTTCTACAGATGTTTCTATAGCTCTTGGTGAAACTAGCTTATAGAAAAAAGAGCCATACTTATATAATACTTTGTTTTTTATAGAATTCTATAAGAAATTTTTGTAAGGGAAAGTGCTGCGCCAGCAAAGGAATAGCAGTGGGATAGGTGCTAGCACTGCAGGAAAAGTGTCGGAGTGAAGTAATGTGGTGGCATACCAATGCTGGCCTACTGTTGGCCATCACTGATGGGCCAGCTGCATTCGGCTGGGACACTTTTCGACATGTTTAAGTAATGGCACCCTTGCACTTTACCGCTGATAGCACTGCTGGCTGCCATCTTTTTTCCAGCTGATGGCCCACTGTTTCTTTCTTTGCTGGGTTGTTTACAAAGTTCATCGCAGTTTACTGATTGTCTATGGTTTGAAAAACAATTTTAAAGCAAGAAATATTTTTTAATTTATCTATATCGCGCGGAGCTCGATTACAAAAGATTAATCCGTTTGCCCTTAAAACAAAATAAAGAGTTCATCATTTTCTTATGGCTAATATCCATTAAAAAAAAAACTTCCCTATGAATAAATAAATAAAATAATATAAATAAAAGACAAATTTAACTGACATGTATAAGCTCTGAAATTATCAGAATATAAAAGGATGCCATAAGTAACAAAATCTTGGTCAAACAACTCTTAGCATGCGGCTAATAAGAAAACATCGCTTTTGATAAATTTCAAAAACTTATTTGATTGTATAATTCGTATTTTCCATATGAAAAATACTTTTTTTATGTAAGTGAGCAATCTAAAAAATTTATTGCATATAAAAAAATATTAGTAAAAAAATGTTTTCACCGGGAAGACCGGGTACGATCCCCTAGTAATAATAAAGGTAAAAGTTTGTCTGTGTACTAAAGAGACTGTTGCACGTAGAGCTACAAGATTTGGCAGGAAAGTACCTGTATGTCTAAATTAGTTTTTATTTTTTAGCCTAATGTAATATTTTTTTTCCACTTTCCAATAAAGTTTATTCGAAATTTGTACAACATTTTAAAAAATCTTTCACGAATTTTTAATGCGAATGTCAGCTTTTTTTGACATTCATAGAAGGAATTCAGTTTCAAATTTTTAGCCCTAATGTAATAAATTTTGTCCTAATTTGATTGCGTTGTCAGATTTCAATTTTTAACGAATTTTAGCTTTCTTTTTTGCATGTATATATGCGTGTTCTGCAGCGATTTTTTCCACATTAGTAAAAGGAATCCGGTTTCAATGTTTAGCCCAATATAGTAAATGTTGTCCTCCTTTTAATGAAGTTTATTCATAATTTGTACAGCAATTTTTGAATTTTTATGTGATTTTTTAATTCTTAAAAAAGATCAAGTTTCAATATTTTAGCCCAGTTTAATAAATTTTGTCATCTGTTGAATAAAATTTATTCGGCATTGGTACAGCATTTTTAAGATTTTTATGCAGTTTTTTTTTTTTTTTTTTTTTTTTTTTTTTTGTGCATTTTGTGCATTTTGGCGGTAATTCTTTGACATTCGATTTCAAAAACTGGTCATGTGAGTAGCAAGGTCTGGCTAAGACAAGTCTATCCTTGATAAATGGAAAGTGGGTAATAAAAGAGAAGTCTCCCCTACTTTTTGTTTTGTGGAGAATAAATAGGAGAATTCTAACAATTTTGTATTTACTTGTTTCCAAGAACATAAAAAAGGATTTTGCTTTTTATGATGTAATAATAAGTAGGGCCGGCGCAATATTGCACAGGGCCCTAGCAAAGGAGTTAATGGAACCTAACGTATACTGCAATACTGATCTAATAAAATTTACTTTTAATTTGTATGCATCATAGAATAATATTTGAGGACTTGAGTTTCAAAACTCGCCTTATCCAGAAAATCAAATCTGTGGAAATCGCGAAAAACCTCTAACTGCGTCCATTGGTTTTCATTGTAGATCAAGATTTTACAAGGGCTGAACAAGATAAAGCTAGTTTTTTTTTTTTTTTTTTTTTTTTTTTCAATGCAAATTTTTAAATAGAATAAATTCATAGAGAAAACTCGATTTTTAAAATTTTTGATAAGGCGAGTTTTGAAACTCACGTCCTCATATAATATAGATAATAAAGGTCCCAAAATACCACTAATTTCCCATATGATATGCATAAATATTTTCGATTTCGAAAAATCTTCTATACTTTACAATAATTTTCAGAGTTGTGAGCTTTAACACGTTCACGTCGGCGTGCATCACCGGTGGGTCAAACTCTACTGTTCAATAGAAGGCGTGTACTACAGGTGGGTCACACTCGACTGTGCTATAGACAGCGTGAACTACAGGTGGGTCACACTTGAATATTCGAAAATTCAGTAGTAAAAACAATTCATTATTATAAACTTAATACATTCACCACGGGAAAAGAGAATTGTCGTTTTTTCGAATTCAATTCAATAAATATGAGAGGGGCGGGTCATTACACACAGTGTCTGAATAAGCAAAAGTACGGCGCCGCCAGATGAGGCGAAATATGAATTTGAGCGCCGTCTCACAGCGAAAAACATGAATATCGGCTCCGGCGTGAACGTGTTAAATTCATTTTTCTTAGTTTGAATATTTTGTCTCCTCCAAATTCAATGCTTCTTTCTCTCCATTCGAAAAGTTATATTTTTTTGGGCAACATGCCAAGGTCCGGTTTTGAAGACTGGTCAAGCAGTAGCTTAATATTTGTGTAACTTTATATACCTTTTGTGTTCTGCGATTTTTTAATTTTTAGGATTTTAATGAGATTTCTTAATGAGTTTCTTAAAATTTGTCCGTATTCCATGGTAATTTTTTTACATTCGTGAAAGAATTCCAGTTACAACGCTTTAGCCCACTGTAACAAATTTTGAGCTTTTAGCGATTATTAGAGTTTTTTCATTTTGCGGTGTTTTTTTCAGTCATTGAAAGGGGACCAAAATGCATAAAAGGGGACCATTTGGGAGCCCTGTTTATGGTTTAATTTACGAATATATACAGATAAAAAGTAATCAATTACTTTTTGAAGTTGGTGTCAAACTACCTTCAGTTTAGTAAGAATTGTGAATATATTATACCTAGTGCCATGAATAAAGTGATGATGGAATAATACAAAGACGGATTTTTTTTTCTCAGCAAATTAGTATCGACTGGAATTGTTTGGCACCAACTTCAAAAAGTAATTGATTACTTTTTATATGTGTATATTCGTAAATTAAACCATAAATATTTTAATTCATCTCTTGTAAAAAATATTCTCTCGAACATCCTTGTTTGATGGATATTAAATTTTATACAGGGTGCAATATGTTATCTATCGCCGACCTTTAATTTCTCAACCGTTGGTCGTAGACATATAGTTCCAATTACAAAAACGTTTCAAATGAGCTAAATATTCATGTTGTGCCATTATTTAAAGTAAAAAAAAAAACATTTTATAAAAATTACGAAATCTAACTTTTTATACGGTCCCCCAGTCCCTATAGTTACATTTAGTAAAAGTTTACACGTATCATAACAGATATAACACAAAAAGTTTGACATCTGTACTGCAAAAATTGACAGAGTTATTAAATTTCAAAGTTTGAGATTCTTGCACATGATTTTGTCTTTCATTGAGAGATCAGTTAAAAGATGAATTAAAGTATTTCGAGATCAAAATCAGGGTACCATTCCGCTGCCATCTATCTAGTCCTTAGTGAGTATGTTTTATTTTCCGGTTGTCGATTCTACCTACTTTGACGTTTGAATATTGTTCGACCCATAAAAAGATAAAATTTTTAGAGGAAATAACCCTCTTTGATTATTCCCCGATTTGGCGATACCGGCTAAAGGTGGTTTCGCCGTAAAAAAGATACTGCACTCTGACTTTGATCTCGAATTACTTTAATTCATCTTTTAACTGATCCCTCAAGGAAAGACAAAATCATGTGCAAAAATCTCAAACTTTGAAATTTAATAACTGTGTCAATTTTTGCAGTACAGATGTCAAACTTTTTGTGTTATATCTGTTATGATATGTGTAAACTTTTACTAAATATAACTTTAGGGACTGGGGGAGCATATAAAAAGTTAGATTTCGTAATTTTTATAAAATTGATTTTTTACTTTAAATAATGCCACAACATGTTGCACCCTGTATATTAAATTTAACATTTTTATCCCGACACATGATATCCAATGTGTGGTTATTGGATATCATTTTGTCAGAGAATTTTAAAGAATTATTTAATTTTTTTTTTTTTTTTTTTTTTTTTTTTTTTTTTTTTTTTTTGCGTTTTTTGAAGTCGGTCGATTACTATTTTTTTTAAGTTTATTTTATTTCTTAATTTTTAATTTTTTATACAGTAATACTAATACATAATTATCTTGATTTCAATATCTGCTGAATAAAAAAATAATTTGTAATAGCAATTATAATTTACAAACATTATTTATTCACAATGTTCTACATTTATAGTTTTAAAATATCGGTTTATTTCCAGATTTATTCCCGTTATTTAAAAAAAAAAAAGACTCGGTTTATCCATAAAAAACCCGGTTTATTCCAGGGCATAAATCGGGTTTTATGCAGTCTTTGCAACTGTACTTACATTCAAGAACAGTGGCGTAGCTACAGATTCAGCGCCCTGGAGCAAGTTAAGTTTGTGCGCCCTTTTGTCACTTAAAAAAGTTCTGCGTAGTTAAAAGTAAAAAAAAAAAAAAAAAAATGAAATGTTTAAGTCCGGAGTACCTACCAATATTTTGTGCGAATCAGGAGGAAGGGGGATTTTTATTTTAAATGTGCCAATGGGCCTGTACAATCTACTGCCCTTAATATCTGTTTTTCTTTTCAAAAGTTTCGAAGCATTGTTGAATAATATGAAAACACACTATTGTCACGATTTATATATATATTTTTACTTTTTACATATAGATGAAGTACGTTTTCTATTTTTAGTGCAAGAAAACACTAAAATTTCATAAAATTCAAAATATAATACCTCAGTAAGTTTTGGTCGTACAAAAGAGAATTCTTTATTATTTTAACTGCTAAAGTACGGAGAAGATTTTTTAGATATAACGTATGGATCCAAGGGACCGAATAAAAATAAATCTCGTAACTTTTTAAAAATAACTATTTTGACATAAATTACTTTTAAAAGGATGAAGACACTTTTCTCCAGGAAGGATTCCTGTGGCTCCGAGGGGGGGGGGGGGGGAGGGAGTGCACTTTTTGACCATTGAAAACACAAAATCTCAAATCTTCCGAGGACCATCTCATTGCTCCGAGTGGAGTGTTCCCTCTCCTGAGCCACCCCTGAATTCAGCACTGAGAACAACGTTGAAACTATTTTACTATTAGAACTATATTTCTACAACTAATGGTTTAGAAAATTAGCCAATGGGCAACGGTAAAGCTGACACCGGGCTTCTCGCTGGCTTTTGAACCAGCTAAATCCAAATAACACAGAAAAAGTTTAATCGTACAATAACATCATTGAGATTGTCACCGAAAGAAAAAAAACATATTTTGTAATTTGGCGAATTCAGTCTTTAGTTTTCTCGCCAAATGAATCATTTTGGCGCAGTGGCGATCAGCAGCGAGAACCCTGATTGACACCAATTATTCACGACTGCAGTTTTTATTTTCTATACACATAAAATGCAAAGAAGGAAATAGGAAAGTGTATACAATGCAAAGAAGGAAATAGGAAAGTATTGTAATCATAATAAAAATAAATGAAAATAATGGTACATTTTTGCATTTTCAAATACTTGAATCTGATCTCACAATTTTTATAACCATTCAAGATGTATGCGTGTATGTTAAAATTTCTTCACGTTTTTAGATTCCCAGAGCTTGATTTAGTGTGTTTTTAAAGATGTTAACGGTTATGTTATAAATCTGTATGAATTGTAATATTTTCGAAAAAATTGGCGGATGGTTTTGGTATCTAAACTATTTTTGAACCATTGAGTGACGATAACTGATGGACACTTTATTTTATACCTCAATTAAATTATTTTTATTGCTCACGTTCATCTTATATCTATACAGGCAATGTTTCACCACGCAGACAGTGGTAGCTCCACAACGGGTTCACAATCACCTTACTACCAGTTATTTCAGAAAAAAAAAATTCTCATTTTTTAATCGCTGAAAATTCTCCGATTAAAAAAACAACAAATTTTATTTACAAATTCTGGTATAAAAGTGATTGTGAACCACTCTTAAGCCGATAGTGCACGAAGAGTCAGACTAGGTCACTGTCAAATACCCAGATGGATTTTTGGAGGCGCAACATTTTAGAAACTCATTGTTTTATCACCTTGCTAGTAGAAACCAATAATACCCGTTATCATTCCAGTTTTTTGCGGGGAGGGGGATGCTTTTTCATCTTCTGAATTGAATCCGAAATTGCCCTTAGAAAAAAAAAAATCGAAACAGTATACACATAACCATTTAAACGTCAACCTCAACTTTCTATTGAAAAATATCTTTAAAAAATGTTGAAATGTAAATGAGAAATTCGTAATGAGCGCTGTCATTGTTTAACATTAGCTTGCGAGTGACTAGTTAGGATTCTAAGTGTATAGAATTTAGTACTAATTAGGAATGTTATTATTAATAAAACCTATTTTAAACCTTTTCTGGAGCGATCAGGATAAAAACTCTTAATGATGCTAATAAAACGTGTAAATATTATTAATTTGATTTTAAAGCAAAATATCTTTAAAATAGATTTTTATACAGTAAACTCTGTCTAAAGCTCTGTGTTAGACATATTTCCGTCTTATGCAGAATCCACTTTAGGCAGAACGTAAAAAATACCCCTAACAACAGAGGCGCAAACAGAACCTTGAAAAGGCACCACGTTGAGAAGTCCTGTTGTAACGTAAGAAAATAGCTGACTGCCGTTCTCATTATCACATTTATAGACGGGTTGCACATGACATCACATGTCTGAAATCGCTTCATATGGCGCCCAAATATAAGGCGAATATGGTGCTCTCCATTTGATTTTTTAGACTTATTTGCAGTATAATAATAAAAATAATGAAGCTCTAAATTAAAGAGAAAAAGATAACACGTGCTTTTAACGGCAAACAAGGAGTTCTGTGCTCCACGTGTGTGCTCTAGAAGCTATAGCATCAGTCGTTGCTAATAGCAACGTGACGTCAATGCAAGGGGTCTATATATAATTAAACAAAAACCTAATTTGCAGAACAAATTAAAAAAACAAAATTTATTTCCTAAATTGTTTAAGCCCGAGAAGGGGCAGATATTAAGATATTTCATTCAATTCGTTCTATATTTAATGTTAAATTTTTGTAACAAATAAGTTAAACCAATTGAATATTAAAAAATAAAAATGAAATTCATACAATATAATGCTTTAAACACCTATATACATAGATTCCGTTCAAATGAAATCGAAATAAATCTTAGACATTTTTTAAAGTTTTGTATTTTGCAGGTACCTTATCATATTATGTACAATCGTCATAAACATAATGCAAAATCTGCAGTACAAATATTTACAACTTAAAAATGGAAAAAGTCTAAGATTTATTTCAGTTTCATTTGAACGGAATCTAAGTATATAGGTGTTTAAAGCATTATATTGTATGAATTTCATTTTTATTTTTTAATGTTCAATTGGTTTAGCTTATTTGTTACAAAAATTTAACATTAAATGTAGAACGAATTGAATGAAATATCTTAATATCTGCCCCTTCTCGGGCTTAAACAATTTAGGAAATAAATTTTGTTTTTTTAATTTGTTCTGCAAATTAGGTTTTTGTTTAATATGTCAAGTTTTTTAATAGCTACTGCATTCAGACAAACACATTTCAAAATTAATGGAGGGTATCATCATCAGGCTTTGATTTGTACGATATCGCATAACAATTTGCGATGCAATTTACCTATGTATAATTCAAAATGTGTCACCAGTGCAGTAATGCAGGTAGTTGTAGTTTGGTCAAAAAATTACAATCTGAACTTAAAAAATCTGCTTGAAAATGTCATTTTTTCCCCACTATGACGTCATATTCATTTTTTTTTATTCTTAAAAAAAAAAAAAAAAAAAAAAAAAAAAAAAACTTCAGTTTTATGTTTCACGTGAAAATCATTCAACTAAAAATAGGCAAATTATTATTACGGCTTTTGAATTATTTACAACAATGAAGGAAAAATGTTAAATTTTATTAGAAAATGTCCGTTGATTCTCAATGAAAACAGCGAAAATTGGAAATTTTAAGAAAAATATTTGAATAATGTAAATAAAAATTAGCCCATGTTACTCTCTAGATTATAATCCACCTATATGCAAAGGCATTTTATGATCCGTTTTGATCCTGACGTCTGGCAAATGTTTTTACACTTTGAATTTATAATATTATTAGAATTAGCAAAGAATTAAAAATGAGTGGCATCAGGGACAAAAAGGTGGGAAGAAAAAATGAAAAAGTTACCATCTCCATAGGCTTTTCTATGTTAAATTAACATTGACAAGTGACACTGGAAATAAATAAGTATTGCGCTGCCGCGCAATACTTAAATATTCAAACAGTCTCATTTTCATGTTAAAATGTAATTCTTAACAAAAAATACGTTTGACTTATATTTTCCTTGCAGAAAATATTCTTTATAAATATTTCTTTGTTCAAGAAGCGCAAAAATCAGCATAATAAACATTTAGGGGAAATTACAATCACAGCAATGTACGAATACACGTAGCCTAAACATATCAAACAAATACTCAATGAATGATTTTACAAAAAAACTAAAAAAGTTTTTTTGAAATAGAGCTCTTTGGTGCTAGACAGGCTGAAAATTGTTGGGACAGATCATGTCGCCATAGGTAACGGACAGAATTATACAGGGTGATTCAAAAAAGATGGGAAAAATTTTAAGAGGTGATAGTACACACCCAAACAAACATTTTGTATCAAAGAATGCATGGTCGAAAACTAAACGTAAAAAAGTTAGAGGGCGCCAAAAGTTATGTTCTTATACGAGGCAAAAACACACAATGAACGATTAAGTTAAGTTACGAAAACAAATTTAAGGGCATTTGATTACAATAAGTGCTCAAAACATTGACCGGAAGCTGTTATGCACGCAGTACAACGGCGAAGAACAGATTGGCGGATTTTCTGAAACACACCAGGCATATCGCGAACTTCCCCTACAGCAGCCGAAAGCTTGGCGACAAGTTCTTCTGCGGATTCAATGGGAGTCTCATACACAAGAGCCTTTAGCTGTCCCCACAAAAAAAAAAAAATCGAGACATGAAAGATCTGGCGAGCGCGGTGGAGCCTAGTGTGTTTCAGAAAATTCGCCAATCTGTTCTTCGCCGTTGTACTGCGTGCATAACAGCTGCCGGTCAATGTTTTGAGCACTTATTGTAATCAAATGCCATTAAATTTGTTTTCGTAACTTAACTTAATCGTTTATATTGTGTGTTTTTGCCTCGTATAAGACAATAACTTTTGGCACCCTCTAACTTTTTTACGTTTAGTTTTCGATCATGCATTCTTTGATACAAAATGTTTGTTTGGGTGTGTACTATCACCTCTTAAAAATTTTTCCATCTTTTTTGAATCACCCTGTAGAATATACATTAAGTTTCAAAAGATTTAAATGGTCCTCTGAAACAAAGAAACTTTCAAGAAAAAAAATTAAATTCTTCTGCTTTGCAAGGAAAAAAAAAATCATCAATAATAAAATGCTTCTAAAAAGTGATTTTTTTTAAATTATTAAATAACTTAAGGCTGTTTAAATCTAATGCTTGTAGCATATTTTGTAACTATTAACTTCACCTAAGAAAGTGCGCAACTTTACCTGATTTAGGCCACACCGACCCGCAGATCAATTGTCTAGCGGCCCAGCCTGAGCCAACCAGACTGTGAAATGTAAAATAAATCCTTCTTTTTATTTATTTATGGCCTTGTTTCAGTACGGGTGAAATGAAAATTTGTTGAAAATTATCTCTTGGAAAAGCACGTTTTCTTTAAAACACGAGGTCTTTATCACCAGTGGAAATATTTCACCTATCTATAAAACTAAGGTCTAAGTTTTTATTCATTGTCATACTGTTTTGAACACACAGTATTTTTTCAACTGTTCGGAAAGTTGAATGGAGTTACTCAAGATTTTTTTTTTCATTTTATAATTCAAAAATTCATTGTCCACTAATATGCGATATCGGATGGATCAGAGCCTGTGATTACGGCCTAAGCAAAACTCATATTACTATCTTCGAAAAATACCTTTTGGCTTATTTAATCCTAAAATTCTACGATTAAATAAGATTTAATGCGGAAAAATACATTTAGAAAAAAGTGGTGTAAATTCGCATGGGCGATAATCAGGTAGTAAGGAACAGTGAATTTGATACTTAACTTTCTCCCCCTCTTTAAAAGAAGATGCTTATCAATTCCGCATTTGAGATTTACTTTTTTTTTTTCAAAATCTCAAAAATAATTTGGCCGCTGCCCCATCCTCCATTTAAATTTTGTCACTGTGGACTGATGCGAAATATACCTAAATCGCGCTGTTATTGTTTTGTAATCTGTATTGATGCATGCTTAGTTTCCACACACACACACAAAAAAAAACCCCTTCAAAAATTAATTTTTCTTTTTTTTTTTTGTAAAATGGTCAATAATTTTCTTTAACTTGCCAAACTATTGTTTGTATTTTTTATGAAATCTTAAAATAATAATATCTAATTAAATCTTAAAATAGCTAAGGCATTGCTGTTGCAATCGTAAATATAGGTTTAGCAGCGGTGACTTCTTTGGCTACCATTTTTTCCCGTACAGTAATCATCATGATAAATTTCTAAATCATTTTCAATATAAATGTACCAGGAAGATTATGGTTCAGAAATAGTGGTAGCCAATAAGGTGACCGGGGATAGCCCTATAATAAGCTTCAATTACTTTAAGATTTGAAAATCTTCAACTGTCGCCTACTTAAAAGTTACAGAAAAAAAATCAGGCATGCTGAAACGGTGTTGGGGAAGTTACTTGAGGTTGAAATATGGAATTAATTAAAACTTCGCGAATAAAAATAATTTCTTTTTACTATGTATAAAAACATATTTTAAACAGAAATGGCATAGCTTAAACACTAAGTAAAATATCATATAGGAATATGCTTATTATAACAAGATTCCTCCATTAAATATGATTAATAATGATAAAAATATGTAAATATTTAAAAAAAATTTCATTTTGCTCTTCCTAATTTTGCGCCCTTAGAATTCGTGCGCCCGGAGCAGGTTGCTCCAACTGCTCCACGGTAGTTACGCCCCTGTTCAAGAATAATTCTTTAGTAGAACTTCGTTGTCAAAA
This sequence comes from Maratus speciosus, assembly GCA_963932465.1. Taxonomy (NCBI): domain Eukaryota; kingdom Metazoa; phylum Arthropoda; class Arachnida; order Araneae; family Salticidae; genus Maratus; species Maratus speciosus. The sequence continues at coordinate 461,541,444 of OZ010795.1, forward strand.
AGGAAAATTCAGAATGCATAGCAATCTTTGTATTGACTCTTCACGGATGTTACCAGCACTGTTAAAAATATCGTGAAAAATTACCACTGTTTTTAAAGACCATTTTCTGACCAGTAAGAACGTTTCACAGGTATTTGTGTACCGTTATCATTTGTCAGAAAATAGATAGTCTTTAATAACAGAGGTAATTTTTCACGATATTTTTAACAGTATGTGGTTCAGAATTCCACATTATTCTTTTTCGATAATCTCCATCAAGTGTTTCCTCAGGTAAGATACCTCTATATGAGAGTGGTGACATACTTTGCTCGAACTCTGTTTATACAGACGCTTTTGTCCAAACTATGGCAAAATTAAGCATTTTTATTTTTGAACTTGGCGATACTCGCTTTGTCAAGTTCAATTATACGATTTGCCGACAGTTTAACAAGTATTAACTAGGCGACAATGGCAAGCTCGTCAAGATTCTTAGCAACATGGGTGCAAGTTTGAAATTTGGCCAAGCCTGAAAATATTTTGAATCCTCCCCCCCTTTCCCACTAAATGAGCACATATGCACGCGCCGACGCACTACCTAGACAAAACCCAACATGTTAAATATTATATGCAGTAAAATTCAATTATGTTGAAACGAATTTAAAAAAATAAGTGCATATGCATGTAATGTAAAACATTCATATTCATGTAAACAATATTTGAAAAGTTTAATTCATACGGGCTACAGCTAAAAACAATAAAGTTGACATACTATGACACATAAAATTGTGATATACTCAAGAATGTGCATGGGTACACTTACATACAATGTTTTTGCAATTTTAAAAATATCTTCCCATAAATGACATTAATATATATATACATATATATATATACAGGATACAGCGTTCGAAATCCTTGGTGTCCGCTGGTCCGAGACCACCAAAAATTCAATCAGACCATTAATATGAAAAATTTAGTGGTCCGCGGGACCAGTATTTTTTTTTGCCCTCTGTGACAGGCAAATGTAAATTTTCTTGACCCTGGAAAAACTGGAACCGATTGCAAATCATAGTTTTATTTTATTTTTAACAAATTATAATTTTACATTTTATTATGCTGAAAATTTTGGATAACTGCAAAGTATGTTTAGTTCATGTTCTGGATAGGTGCGGGAGCAGGGCTTAATTTGCGCCGGAGCCCAGCTCCGGTACTTCTCTGTTTTTCCTAAATATTTAAATATTGGTCGTAATTCACCGGAGCCCATAAATACAGGACTCTGGAGCCCAGTGCGATAGCGCTTCCGAAAAACCGAAGCCTAAATTACCCTTTCATTTCCTTCTCATCTCCAAGCTTTTGCGTTCTTTTTTTTTATCAAAATACTTATATGTGATGTAATGTGTTGCACACGTAAGAGATGGAGATGAAACGGTCTTAATTTTTATATCAGTTTTTGGACTTGGACTGGCTCGAGCTCAGTCTGTCTTACATTCAAAATTTCATGTATAGATTTAAAAAATATATATTTTTTTCCTCCTTCAAAATTATGTATTATATTCTATTTCAAATCATTTTAATACTATTTTCTATAAGGACTGTAGCTAGAAGTGAATAATAGGAAGGGGGGGGGGGGACTCAAGAAAATGTAGGGGAGGCTCATATTTTTTTTTTCTATCTGACGCATGCACGCACAAACAAACACACACAAATACATATAATCAAACAAAGTATTATATAGAAAGATAAATTAGTGCATATTCATATTGTAGGCACTATGTTTCTTATTAAACTGTTTATAATAACTTCATTTTAAATATGTTAAGAAATTCAGTGGCCATTAGATAATATTTCTTCATAAATTTCATTTGACCTGAAATAAGTAAACTTCTTCTAGTATATGCAACAAAAAATTTATAGTTCTTATAGACAATTTCTGTAACATGTAAATTTCCACTCCATCGCTGTTCTAACAAACGAGCAAGGGATTGACCTTCATATTTCTTAGCTATGCTGTCTTTTCCCAAACATTGTACAATATGAAACATTGATCATAAAACTGTTTGGTTTCACTTACCTCATTTATTGCCTTTATGATTACTGAATGAAGCCTTTAGTTACAGCAATTTACGTATGGGATGTTCCTGTTACGATGTTTCTGCAATATTGCTTAGACACCACCTTTTCCACTGCTCATGCAGCTCATTCCAGTGCCATCATAATATTGACTCAAAATTTTAGAATTATCTAAATTGCAATCATGAAGGACCTTTAAAGTAAAATCAGAAAATGTTTTTGCATCCAAGTCAGAACAAGAACAATTTTTAATGCGATAATTGATTCCTTTACTTTCCCGTTCTTCGCATATCTTGCTCTTAAGGGTCCTGTCCCTGCCGGCGAAGACACTCACGAACTAATGCTAATCCTATGGGAAGGGATTTTTCTAATACAGTGAAACCCCGATTTAACGTTATTCAAGGGACCATAAAGAAATAACGCTAAATGCGGGAAAACGTTAAATCGGGGTAAGATGAAAACGAAACACTGACCATAAAATAAAGACTAATTTACGTAAGATACGTTTCATTTCTTGATTTACAATGATTTAGACATCAGGTTTCTAAGTTATGTTTTAAATAAATATTTTATTTCACTTTGAGTCCTGTGTTTTTAGCAGCTACATCACGAATTGCTTTCTCAAGGTATGAGAGTTTGTGTAAGTTTTTCTCTTGGTCTTCAGTATTTCAAAAGAATTCTTTCAGTGTTATGAAAGTTCTAATGGCTTCCAATTTTCAAATTCCTTAAACGGTGACGATTTCACGTTTTTTTCATTTTTTAGCCTGTTTTTCCATTTTTTACAATTTTGCTCCATAAAATCTACTTAGTGTAAATTTGTTTACAATTTGAATACGAAATTCAAATTAAACATATTAATTGTAGTTTATGGCTTTCGCGATAACTTCCAACTTTTCAAGTAAAGAAAAAAGCTTTCTTTTTGACGCCATACAATCTAAAGCTATGAAAAATCTCTAACGAATTCTATCAGCTCCGTTGTAGGTAACCTTGTGTTGTAGTACAGAAAGCACAATCGAGTAAAATAAAAAGGTGCGGGTGAAAAAAAAGAGGGCTTTTGAATGATTTTTGAACGTTTTGATAAAAAAGTTTTTTTAAATCACAAATTCTGACTAATTTAGAAAAAAATCATTGAGATTTTATCGCTCAATAAAACGTTAAATGCGGGAAATAATTCAAAATGATAACGTTAAATCCGGGTTTTTTTAACATTACAAGCATAGGAAATTAATTGGGACTAGCTAAAAATGACGTTATATGCGGGAAATCGTTAAATACGGGTTACGTTAAATCGGGGTTTCACTGTATCTCGTTTGCATTTCGACATTTTTAAATAATTTTTTTTTGCATTGGATAGCCGAGGTCCGTCTCTACAGCGCGCCTTGGTTACTTTTTCGATTTTGGTTGCAGATATTTTTTAGAATGACACTTTCATTTTCAGAACCGGTTTTGAAAATGAAAGTAACTTTATTAAAAATATCTGCGACCAAAATCAAAAAAGTAACCAAGGTGCGCTGTAGAGACGGACATCGGCTATCCAATGCAAAAAAAAAAATTATTTAAAAATGTCGAAATGCAAACGAGATATTAGAAAAATCCCTCCCCATAGGATTAGCATTAGCTCGTGAGTGTCTTCGCCGGCAGGGACAGGACCCTTAATGCAACATTTTCCCTGTTTTTTTTTATCATATGTCCAGTCTTCCAAAATCAAAAACCAGGGAACATCAGCATTATTAATATAATTTTATATATCCTCTGACTCTATTTCAGCAAGGATTTGTATTACATTATTTTGTATTTCAGGTGATGTGTACGTTGCGTTAATTGGCACAGCTTTGACGCATTCTACAAGCATCATGTCCTTTTTGACTGTGTATTTAAAGAGGTTTTTAAATAAACTAATTTCCTCAGGCTCATCTATACCATAAATATCCCATAATGCTAGTTCATTTAGAACCAAAAATTGTAACATTTCAGCTATCGATTGAATATATTATCGGTTTTTGAGTATCATTAAACCAAAGATGATACACTTAAATTCATCTCTTCACGTTCTTCTCTTTCCGTTCATTTGCTGACCTTAGACTATTTCTCAGGGGGTGTTGAGCCTACCCTAGCACCTCCCTAGCTACGGCCCTGTTTTCTATTCTAGTGATATTTGCAAATTTATGGCATTGATGGCGGCGGCGTGTTAAAAGCGCGCCACTCAAGAGACTGAAAAATGAATTTGCTTTTAGTTCGAGTTTCTTTTGTGACAGTAGGATAATTTTTAATTGGTTGGTTTATTTTATTTTTTATTTAGATGTCTAACCTGAAAAGAATATTTTCTTTTTTAGCCAACGAGCATCAGCTTGAATTTTTGTTTATTTGAGGTTTTTTGTCTTTTATTAAGTACGAGTATAAAAATCACATTAGTGATTTCTTCATTTACTTCGTATCATGAACGCTGCCCAAGCTAAGGCTCTGCCCCGCACATTGACTAAGTCACTTTCATTTGCAATTAGATATAATTACCATGTATTGTTATTCTGATAGAAAGCAACCGAGCGGTGTTTACTCTTTTTCTATAACAGCCTCGAATCTTTCCGATAACGATGTCAAATTTTTAATTTAATCTGATTTTCAGGGACCCACAAAAGATTGTTATGCGGAAGGAATCGATTATAGTTTAAGATATGCACCTTTTATAGGAAATTGTAAAACATTGTTCTTCAGCATATAAATATTAATTTATGTAAATTTCATTCATTTTTTCATAAAAAATGTATGGCTACGAACTATCCCTTTTTTGTGTTAAATCTATTTCCGAATCATAATCCTTACCTTTTATCGCAAAATTCTGCAATTAATTAACATTAAAATTAGGCGTAGATTACTGTTCAGAAGGAGTAATAACTAAAAAGTGGAATACTTGAAAGCTAAGGGTATGCTATGGTATATATATTTAAAATTTTTATTTTGCTAAAGAAAAAAAAAATGCTTTAAATTTTGTAAATAATGCATGAAATATAGATATGCAGATTGGAGTGACAGGGGAAGCGGTACAGTTGTTAGTACCGGCAGTACCACAGAATATTAGGGCTCCGGTACTTTTTTTTTTTTTGTTAGAAATTAAGCCCTGGGCGGGAGCACTCAAAGGGTTAAAGGGAATAAAATTTTACGGAGCAGAACCAGTGATGATGCCTGCAGACCAGAAAATTCTCATACTTAATGGTCCCTGAGACGAGTGACTTTTTTTTAAATCATTTTTGACGCTGATATACAGGGTGGTTATAATTAAACGTCCCCTATAAACAGCATCCTACAACGCAAACGGGTGAGCGGAATGCAATGAAATTTCGTATGTAGACTATACACGAGATGCGCTCATGGAATTTCGAAAAAGAAAATTAGTTCCAAAATGTCCACCAGATGGCGCTTTTTCCGGAAAAAACATTAAATTTAACACAATAAACGACCAAAACGAGATACAAAAACAATATTAACAATCCAGAATAAGAATTATGAGTAATAAAATGTAAAACCGGCTGTTTTGGCCGTTAAATTTAATGTTTTTCGGCGCCCTCTGGTGGACATTTTGGAACTAATTTTTTTTTTCGGAACGCATCTCGTGTATAGTTTATATACCAAATTTCATTGCATTCCGCTCACCCGTTTGCGTTGTAGGATGCTGTTTATAGGGGACGTTTAATTATAACCACCCTGTATATCAGCGTCAAAAATGATTTAAAAAAAAGTCACTCGTCTCAGGGACCAGTAAGTATGAGAATTTTCTGGTCTGCAGGCATCATCACTGGTTCTGCTCCGTAAAATTTTATTCCCTTTAACCCATTGAGTGCTCCCGCCCAGGGCTTAATTTCTAACAAAAAAAAAAAAAAAAGTACCGGAGCCCTAATATTCTATGGTACTGCCGGTACTAACAACTGTACCGCTTCCCCTGTCACTCCAATCTGCATATCTATATTTCATGCATTATTTACAAAATTTAAAGCATTTTTTTTTTTTGCTTTAGCAAAATAAAAATTTTAAATATATATACCATAGCATACCCTTAGCTTTCAAGTATTCCACTTTTTAGTTATTACTCCTTCTGAACAGTAATCTACGCCTAATTTTAATGTTAATTAATTGCAGAATTCTGCGATAAAAGGTAAGGATTATGATTCGGAAATAGATTTAACACAAATCATGTATCAATCATGTATTCTTTCCAGACTGCGTGGATATCATATGATAATATATCGTTACAGACTATTTCTTTATTAGATATTATTTCTAGCCCTCTAAGTGTTTGGGGCGTATTATTCCGTTCACTAAGCTCCAGGTTTCACAGCAATACAAGCAATATTTGAGATAACATAATTCTATAGATTTATGGAATTTTAAATGCATTGAAGAATTATTAATACTCTTAAGGATTACATTCATATTTTTAATTGAGTTTTTTTTTTATAATGTTGAAAGAATCATATTTTATTAGCATTTAAAACAAAATGCAAAGAAAACAACATCACAATTTTACCCTTTTGCAAGACGCTCGGAGGGCTAGAGATTCTCTTATGATAGCTTCTTGGTGATTACTTGTACGGAAGATAATTTTGGCTCTATTGAAATCTACTTTTATAGGCTGAGTTTGTGCTAATTTTGCAAACACAGTGTGGGGTCTATTTAATCTCAGATCCGCTTCATGTTCTTTTTTATTCTATCTTGAAATTTTCGCAGTGTCATACATATGTACATAAAATCTTTATTCTCTTTCTTGAAGGGTATATATAATATATACCCCTGATCCATTGATGGCTTGGATAGGATCAATTTTTGCATTTAACAAATCTTTTAACTTTGGGGGAGGGACTGCGATTAATGTAACACCAAACTTAAAGAGAGAATGCCTCATATTCTCGAAGAACCTTGGGATGTAGTTAACTTTACAAAATTTCAAACTTTTAATTGGAGCTGTACTTCGTTTTTTTTCATCTTTCACTTTAAATCTGTTTATGATTTTTTCAATGAAATGGGATGGAACTGAATTCTCGGCTGCTATTTTTCTAATTACATCTATTTCTTCATTAAAGAAATGGCTTGAACAAACTTCAAAGGCTCTTTTTATATAAAAATTGAAGTTACAAGTTAGCACTTTTCAATTTTTATATAAAAAGAGCCTTTGAAGTTTGTTCAAGCCATTTCCTTAATGAAGAAATAGATGTAGTTAGAAAAATTGCAGCTGAGAATTCAGTTCCATCCCATTTCATTGAAAAAAAAAATCATAAACAGATTTAAAGTGAAAGATGAAGAAAAATTAAGTGCAGCTCCAATTAAAAGTTTGAAATTTTGTAAAGTTAACTACATCCCAAGGTTTTTTGAGAGTATGAGGCATTCCCTCTTTAAGTTTGGTGTTACATTAATCGCAGTCGCTCCCCCAAAGTTAGAGATTTGTTAAATGTGAAAATTGATCCTATCCAAGCCATCAATAGATCAGGGGTATATATTATATATACCCTTCAAGAAAGAGTATAAATATTTTATGTACATAGGTATGACACTGCGAAAATTTCGAGACAGAATAAAAAAGAACACGAAGCGGATCTGAGATTAAATAGACCCCACACTGCGTTTGCAAAATTAGCAGAAACTCAGCCTATAAAAGTAGATTTCAAACAGAGCCAAAATTATCTTCCGTACAAATAACCACCAAGAAGCTATCATAAGAGAATCTCTAGAAATAATATCTAATAAAGAAATAGTCTGTAACGATATATTATCATATGATATCCACGCAGTCTGGAAAGAATAAATACATGATTGATAAACCTGTACGTTTTGAAAAACATTTTCCATTACACATTATATTCCATACCACCCTTGAAGTAAAATGGTCTGTTCCGGGCATGGCAAGAAGGCGCAGAGAGACAACAGCTATTAGTTTTTCAGTGATGAAGGCCGAGTAAGTTTCGGTTGAAAACGTTTTGGTTTTTAAAGGATTTTATTATAGTTGACGCACCTTTAAGCAATGTATTTACATTTATTTGTATCTTATGTATTTTAATTATTTATCAAGATGAATTTTGCGCTGAAATTTTAACTTTTGTATTGAATTCATTTGTGTTTTACCCCGACCATTTGACGAAAATCGCATTTTTCTGCGATTGTTTTAATGAAATTCTCGTTTTTCACCTCGATCCTTTGACCGTTTTTTCTGTGATCATTTTAATGAAATTCGTGTTTTTCCTGCTATCTTTTAAAGAAATTCGTGTTTTTTCCACGATCTTTAGACGAAATTTGCATTTTTTTCCCACGATTTTCCGACGAAATCTGCATATTTTATACGATCTTTTGACGAAATTCGCTTTTTTCTGGGATCATTTGATTAAAATCACGTGTTTTCCACAATCCTTTGACGAAAATCCATTTTTTTTTTTTTTTTTTTTTGCAATCCTTTAAAGAAAATCGCGTCTATTTCGTGATCCTTTGACAGAAATTGAGTTTTTACCACAATCTTTTGACAAAAATTGTGTTTTTTTCTGCAATCTTTTGACAGAAATAGCATTTTTTCCGCAATCTTTTGATGGAAATCGCGTCTTTTGACAGAAATAGCATTTTTTCTGCGATCATTTGATGAAAATCATGTTTTTTCTCCAATTCTTTGGCGAAAATAGTGTTTTTTTTGTGATCCTGTAACGAAAATAGCACCTTTTTCGTGATCCTTTGACAAAAATCGTGTTTTTTTCTGCAATATTTTGATGGAAATCGCTTCTTTTGACAGAAATAGCGTTTTTTCCACGATCCTTGGATGGAGACCGTGTCATTTTGACAATGCTTTGATGGAGATTATGTCTTTTTCGCGATCCTTCGACAGAAATCGTGTTGTTCTGCAGAAAAGTAAGACTGAAAAAAAAAATATAAGGTGGGATTTTCAGATTCTAACAAAAATTTTAAACGGGATGGCCAAAAAGCGGAGTTATTTTAAGACCGATTCTTAAACATTTTGCACGAATCTTGAGAAAAAGATTTTTTTTTTTTTTTTTTTTTTTTTTTTTGGTCCTCTGGAATTTTCAAAAGACGGAATTCTGTCTTGTGGACGGAAAACTTGCACACATGAGTATAATAGCTGTGTTAGCTACATTCTTAATAAAGGAATGCCTAGCTCAGTGCTGTTTAGATATGAATGGTTGCAATTTCCAGCACTACTCGTCATGTTATCATACTTAATAGAAATTAAAGTAACTGTTAACAATATAGTTACAATACCTTCCTTATTGTTAAAGTAACAAAAGAAAAAGTTTGACTTGGGGCGAGATATACTGTATATTTGACTGAATAAGTGAATTGCGATCCTGGTTTGCTGCTTAAAAAAATCCCTATTTTGATGTCTATTATTAACCCTGAAAACTGATTTAAATATCATTGGCTAAGGGGCGGAGCTACAAAAGGATATGACTTCACAAATAGATATGGAAATAGATATGGAAATAGATATGGATTCACAAAAAGATATGAAACTTTCCAGATAATTCTTTTACCGGAAGTACAGATTTCAAAACGACGTTGATGATTTTAAAATGAATGAAATGCTATGCCAGAAAGAAAAACTTACAGGGGAAGGTTGAAAAAAAAAGGGAATTAAAATAATTTTGGAATGTGAATATTAAATGAATACAAGATTAATAAAAATATTTTCTAAATGAAATTAAATAAAAAAATGGCAGTGGTTCTAAGTAACCACAACATATTACTCCGGCCTCCCCAAAAGAAAATATTGTTAAGATGGAGAAATTTAATAATTTTGACATTGAGCCAATATTTTCTAAACAATGTACATATACAACATGCATATAACTTCAAATAATGAGAAACAAAATAAAAATAAAAATCGGTTACATTCTTCTGGCAAAAGGTACACAAAGTCTTTCAAAAAAAAAAGTTGCTAAAAGTTCATTCACTAATATGTGAAATAGCAAATACAACACTGTAAAGTAAGATCAGTGTATATTAAAAGAGTGGGTAAAAATTGTAATAATGTACACATAGACAAATAATATTACATGATACAAATTGATATGCATATTAATGATGACTTTGCATCATTCAGTATAATACAACATTAGTAATAAAACCTTTCTATTTTTAAAGCAAAAGAAAATAGCAATAATTTAAAGTAATACCTTTAAATCACAATTCTATTTCAAGTCACAGTCTATAAACTACATTTCAATTTTTTTTTTTTTTTTTTTTTTAATCAATTCTTCAATAAATTACTCATCTGAGAATTTTCCATAACAAAAATTCAAAATGTAAGTAAATAGTCAAGAGAGAATATTTACACTCTCATTAAAAATATTTATATATAAATATAGCACTTTTTAATTAATCAACTTTTCTTAGATGAATAACTAACTAATATCGTGTTATTCTACAACAACAATAATAATACTTTCAAAGAAAATAAATGCAAAGAGAGGATATTTAAGCTCTCAGAAAAAGTACATAAATAAATGCACCACATAACTTTAATAACATTGGTCTTACAAACAAACCATCACACAAAGTATTTATACTACATATTCTGACATGTTTATCGAATTATGTTAATTCAAGCATCTGTAAGACTAAATATGTTATTTTTTTTTTTTATGTAAAATACATAAATATTTTTGTTTGTAAAGACTTAAAAATAATCTTTGGATCCAAAGTACAAAATTTTCATGTACACAAATATCTTTTTTTAATTTGTGAACTTTCAAACACTTAAAAAAGTTTAATGTATTTTCAACCACTTTACATAAGACACCAATAATAATAGTAGAACTATTAGCATTCATAACTTTCACTATTATTTTTTTTAGATGTTAGAAAAAGGTTAGTTGTTAGAACATGCATGAATTATAATTAAGAACAAAGTAACATTTTGAGTTACTCTAAAAGTCACAATAGGGAAAGTGATGATATATGTATTCATATTTTATATCAATAACAATTTACTTTTTTAAGATAAATACCATATCAAAATAAAGCAATCAATGACACTTCATTTGCAACTAAAATAATGAATTATAAAAACTTTGATTTGATTTTTTTTTTTAAATCTTTCTTATTACTTAAATCAAATACTGAAATTAAAAATTTTAAGTTATCAGCACATTTTACATTAAACATAAATTCTAAAAATGAATAAGGTTTTGAAGAAAACTATTTCAGTGAACAGGAAGAAAAAAAAATAAGATTTATATACTTTTGTAGGATGACAATTCCACAGTGTCAAGGCGAAGGCGACTTAAAAAAAAAATAACTATAAAAAAAATACACAAATACTGCCTGCAGCTTTGGTAGAAGTAAAAAATAAAATAAACAGTCAGTCTTCGTATTTGACAATCCAATCTAGCTAGCATAGATGAGATTTTTTACAATGGTAAAGGCATCCTAAATAAAATTGAAGATTAGTTTATATTTTATAGTGTTTTTGACAGTGAGGACGAAGATCATAATGTTTTTTACTTTGAGTAGATTTATTTAGAACTGTAGTGGAAGTTTTACTACCAGATGTTTGAGAATGCACTGAATTATGTGAATGCAAAGATGTTTGTTGGCACTTCGAAGTGGTGTGAAATTGAGGAGAATCACAATTAGTAGTATGAATAGGCATATGTCGTTTCACAGGAGAAGAAGGTGCACTATCAACAGTCGTTTGATCATGTGTTGCACTTCTAGATGAATCAGAAGGATGAAGCAATGCTTCATTTCTTTTCTGGAGTTTCAAGATTCTGTTAGTATGAATTAACACAGGTGATGCTTGATTATTATTGCAATCTTGAATTTGAATAAGTACAGATGAAATTATTTTCTTTACCATATAAGGTACTTGTACTTTTTTGTTAAATACACTGGGAAATTTTACATAAACAATATCATCAACTTTGATATTAGCAAATTTTAATTTTTCCCTTGATTTTTGATACACTTTTTGTCTAGAAGACTCGTTATTTTTGTAAGCTTGATAGTATACTTTTTCAATTACATCCATTAATTTGTGGATTTCATATGCAGTGTTAAGGATTTTCCAGGAAAAATGGGTTTTATAATTGGCATAAATATCATTCACCTCCCTTCCAAAATGAAGAAGATTTTGAGTAAATTTTGTGGCTGGATGAGGTGTAGCGTTGTATATGGACTGGTGAATTTTTAAAGCAGTTGGAACATCAAATCCTTGGGAAGCCATTGTATTGACAGATGACTTTATTTGAGTGTTACATCTCTCACTCAATCCATTAGCCTGTGGATGCGCTACTGTACTGTGCTCTAGCTTTATGCCAAGTTTTTTGTTGAAATAAGAAAACAAATCACTAGTGAACTGGGAACCATGATCTGTAAGAGTTAACTCGGGTTTTCCATGAGTGGAAATGTAATTCAACAGAGCTTTAGTCACAGACTCAGCATGAATGCTATTCAAGGCATATAATTCAAGATGACGAGAAAAATGGTTGATTACAGTCATAACAAACTGGTGATTTCTCAAAGGACCAAGTAAATCCATCAAAACTTTTTGATTGGGAGCTGTAGGAATAGGTGCTGGAAGATATGGAGCAGTGTTTTTCTTATGATTTTTATTTACTAAACAAATTTCACAAGAGTTGACATAATTAATTGTATCAGAAATTAGAGTTTTCCAAGTGAATCTTTTCTTTAAATTAACAATGGTTTTATGAATACCAGTATGAGTAATATGAGCAATTCTTAAAGCTTTAGCTCTAAGTGAAGATGGTAAAACAGCTCTATGTAATTCAATGTCTTCTGAAGAGAAGTGTCCATTATAACAAAGCAACTCATTACCTGGATTAATGTAATAACCATTTAAACTTTTAGATTTTTTATTAGATTTAATATCTTCATAAATTTTCTTAATTTGAGGATCTTTTTGTTGTTCTGAAAGGATGGTTTGATCAAAAATTTCTAACAATGGGTCTTCATTACTAACATTATTTCTAGATGGAGGGTCACTTTGAAGATGGCAGTTATGATGTTTTTTACCAATTAATCCACATGGATACTGAGCAATTTTATTATGTAGGTCATTTTGATCATCAACAATAGGCAGTACTTCTTGTTCAAAAATGAGATCAGGGTTAGTATGGAGATCTTCAGTAGGAATATGGGGAGGTGTCCTACTTAGAAAATCTGCTAACACATTATCTTTGCCTGGAACATGCTGGAATGTGTAAGAGTATTCGGATAGTTCTAACATCGAACGTGTAGTGATGTCAGCAGGAGATGTTGATTTTTTGTAATTATTGAGAGGTTTAGCATCAGACAAAAGAATGAAAGGTCTGCCAAAAATGTAATATTTAAAAGCCGTTATACCTTTATAAATGGCATAAAGTTCCAGTTTAATGGCTGGGTACTGTTTTTCAGATTGAGATAAAGTTTTGGAGTAATAAGAAATGGGGCGAAGTTCACCTTGAATTTTTTGCATAAGAACAGCTGAAATTGCTGTCTTTGAGGCATCTGTATTAACATAGAAGGTCTCATTCCAATTTGGAAGACTGAGCATGGGTTTATGGAAAAAAATTTCTTGCAATTTATTAAATGCATTTTCTTGTTCAGATTTCCAACAGAATTTATTTTTAGGTTTGGTGATTTCAATAAGAGGAGTAATTAATTTAGCAAAATGAGGTATGATTGACCTGTAAAATGAACATAAGCCAATAAAACTCTTTGTCTACCTCTTAGTTTTTGGCTTTGGAAAAGAAGTAATTTTCAAAATATTGCTTGTAATTGGAAGAATTTTATGATCAGTGAGGTGGAAGCCTAAAAAGTTAATGCTAGTTTGCATAAAAGAACATTTTTCAGGTGAAAGAGTAATGTTGTTAGCAATAAGAGTATCCAAGAGTTTTGTGAGTTTTGCAACCATTTCTTCAAACGAATTAGCGCCAACAACTATGTCGTCCTGGTATGTGTAACAAGAGTCAATTTCGGATAATTGAATAACTGAATCAATTAACTGTTGAAAAGTACTTGCAGCCGTCTTCAAGCCAAAAACAAGATGAAGGTAGGTAAACATTCCCCATGGAGTGGTAAAACTGAGCTTATCTTGCATCTCTTTAGGTACCGCAATCTGCCAGTACGCTGAGGGTAAGTCCAGTGTACTGTAGTATTTAAATTTTGACAATTGTACTAATAGGTTTTGAATGCGAGGTAGAGGATATGAAGAAGGAATAATAATAGAATTTAATAATCGTAGATCTAAAGTCAAACGATATTTTTGAGGTTTTGACATGTCAGTTCTTTTCTTATTAACTAACAGCATGGGGCAAGCCCAAGAAGAATTTGATCTTTCTATAATGCCAGCATTTAGCATTTGATTAATCTGGTCAAGAGCTTCTTGCTCTAGTGCCTGTGGCAAAGGAAAAGGTAATGTTTTCACCGGATGAGAATTCATCACTGAAAATTGAGGATTCCCTAGGACCGTATGACCCAAAGTGTCTAAGGATTTAGAAAATGCTTGAGCTTTATTGCACAATAATTTTAGTAAACAGTCACTTTCATGTGGGGACAAGTGCTTTAAGTCAAAATCATTTGGTGTCAGTTCTTGTATTCGTTTTCTTTTAATTTCCTCAGATGGTAAAATTAAATTACAATATTCATTTTCTGAATCTAAATCAAAGGAATATTTTTCAATATCATTCTCCTCTACATTAATGCACTCACCAAGAATTGTATGTTTGTTTAAATGAACATCCACTTTAGATATATTCTGACATACAACTAAGAATAAATCTTTTTGATTGAAGATTTAGAATGCAATGATTCATGCAAAATAACAGCTTTACTTTTCAAAGCAGGCTTAAAAATAAAATATTCAGAGGGAGAATTAAAGTATTTGACATGTAAATAAACAGAAGAATTGGGGGGAATCAATTCTCTATTTACAGTTTGTACCATGTTAGAACTCAATAATTTTTCATTGCCATTTTTCAAATTGGTGCACTTTTTACCAACATAACTAATGTCATTGTCATCTTCTGATGTGACATTTTTGTCATCAGAGGTAATTTTGATATTACTGGTATCAGAAATATTATTTATAACATTAGAATAATCAAAGTTTGTATGAGTGGGAAAATAGGAAACTGAGTAAAAACTTGAGCATGACCTTCTAAATTTCTGATATTGAGATTAGCATTCATAAAAGAACTATCATAATTCATAGCAGTATTACCAACATTATTTATAAACAAACCATTATTTGGAAAATTGTAATTGCAAGGATAATTTTCATAATTATTTACCAAATGCAAATAATTATCACCAAAATTTCCATTCATATTATCAAAATAAGTACCATTATTTGTGTTAACTGACATAGAAGTTTCATAAATAGGCACATTATTGGTGTCAAAAGAATATGGCACTGATATATTGTCATTATTATACTGAGAATTCAAATAAACACTGGTAGGAGACTCTTTTTGAATGTTAAAAGGTATATGTTTATCTTTAATTAATATAGATTTAAAAGTTGGAGAGATGGTTATAGAATGCTTGTTTAATAAACTCAAACCCAAGTATGGCTTCAAAATTAACATTCTTTATATCAGTAAGGTAAAAGACATGATGAAAAAAGAATTTGTCTATTTTGAATGCAATTTCGATACATCCTTTAAAGAAAACTTTAGAGTTTATAGTTGATACAGAAACATTTCTAGATAAATATTTATAATGGATTTTGGATTTAATGCTGTTAAAGCATTCATGATCCAACAAACTTAGAGTTGAGCCTGAATCAATGAGAGTTGATATCTCATTATGTTGAACATTCATAATTATACATGGAAGTGAATAAGTGTTATCAAAAGAGCTGCAAATTACGTGTCGTTGTTGCACACAATCCTCAATTTGAGAAGAATACTTTGATGACAAAGAATTTTCAGAACAGCAAGGTCTGGTCATTTTTTGCACCATTGGTGATGTCTGTGTAACAGCGCTTGAAAAGGAAGTAGTTGAAGAAGAATTTTTGTCAATCTGACATTCGCTTGAATTGTCACAGGAGTGTACTGACCCTAACGAATAAGATTAGGAGGGATGGTGGTCAGTTGGACCAATCTCCCTTACTTGTTTAAATGATAATTTTTATCATCATTTTTATTTTTAGAAAAAGAAGTAAAGTTTTTCTTTCTTTGAGAAGAATTGGAAAAAAAAATGGGAGTCTTGAGTGTGATTGGCATTTTGCCTAGAAGAGTCAAGTAGATTTCTAAACTTGTAACATGACTCCATAAGATGGTTAAAACGACCACGAAAAGCACATTGGATAACATTTTGTTTGCGAAAATACTCTGAGGAGTTTTTCTTGTGAGAAAACTTGTCAAACTTTGGCTGAAAGAAAGATCGTTTCTGATCTGGCTTATGCTGAATAAGGTTTGTTTTATTTCTAGAAGCCACGTTATGTCTAACTGGTGAGGGAGAGTAAGTTACACGCTTTTTTTAACCAACAGTTCTATGTCTAGGAGAATGTTCATTATGAGATTCAGATGGCGAGAATGCTATTTGCGAATTTCTATAGACTCTGTCCTTTTTATGTCTGATAGGAGCTTGTTCAACAAAACTATCAGAAAATTTTGAATTTTCACCATTATTATCATTATTCAGAGAATAAACTTGATCATAATGTTGATTAGATTTTTGAGTAGGTGGTGAATCATAGATATCTTGTAAAAATTGTGCTCGTTCAAGAGCTAACTCAAAAGTGGAAATGTTTTCTTCTAGAATTTTCCTTTTAATTTGCTTAGGTAAAGCTTGTATAAAATGAGTAAATTTCAAAGAATCTAGAGCAGCTGGATCTAACTTAGGATAAGCAAGTCGAAGCTGTTTAGCCAGACGATATGAAAATTTTTTTAACTGACTCATTAGAATCCAATTTTAAATTTTGAAGAGACTTCAGAGTGTCAGATTTTTTACTTGGCAAAAAATAGTTAATAAATTCTTTGCGAATGGTTTGAAGGTTAGAATTTTTGAATTGAAATTGTGTTTTGAGAAAGAAATGTAATACAGTCCCCTGTAATTTTGACTTGAAAAGAGCAAAAAGTTCTTTTTCAGAGTAATTATATAATTCCTGCAAATCTGATAACTGGTCGAAGAAAAATTCGACCGTCTGAGGATTTCCATCAAATGGTTGAATACAAAGGTTTAAATTTGCTTTTGGAGGAATGGTGATAAATTTCAAAACAATGTTGAACAAATTTCAAAACAAATCCGAATAAACTTTAAAATAATGTGGCGAAGTAAAAAAAAATATATATAATATCATATGAAGTCACCTTTTTAAAAATAATGTCAATTCAACAGAATAATGTAACAATTGTTCCTCGAAATATTATCAAAACAAAATGGCATCAATAAATCAATCATTTACTTATAAGTAAGAAAACTATTTTTCTTAACTCATCTTTTTTGTAAATAATATTATAAGCAATCATTTTTTCTTAATAATAAATTGTAAATATTCCATGAATTCTTTCTCTTTTTTTTTTTTTTTTTTAAAAAAAGATTGTATAAAAATTTAAGGAAGCCACTTTTTCTAAATATCAAATATTTCAATAATAATACACTAAAACAAATTTTCATATTAAAATATAACTTAATAACTGTCATGTCATAAAGGTTTCTAAAGGTTCACGGTACCAGGAAAGAAAGCTGTTGTGTTTTGGAGATAGGAGGTGATAGAGTAATATTGTAAAGTTATTTTGGATATTGAAATTTCAAATCATTTTTTTTTAGGATTGATCGTATAGTGTTATAACATTTTTGTTGTGGCCACAAAAGACCACTTTGACACAGGGTTCGCAAAAACCCGGGTTTTTCTGAAAAAACCCAACCCACATGGGTTTTTTCATGAAAAACCCAATTTTCCCCGGGGAAAATCGGGTTTTTTCAAAAGTATAATATATGCATAATTACATTATTGTATACTATATTTTCTATATATTATATACACTATACATAAAAAAATACATTGTTCCCTTATGTACAATATAATTGTAATGCTATTTTATAAGCTATAAATTATATGAATTTAAATTAATTAAATGTCAGTGTTTCTCACAAATTAGTTTTAAATATAATAGAAGATATAAAATTGTTAATTTCCTTTAAATCAAATAGTGAATAGAATATTAAAATTTAAAATATACACGTAGGAAGAAAAAAGGAGTAAACTAGTCGGATGTGCCAATCCCAAAAGTTTCATCTATCTCATACATGTTAATACAGTACAGCCCCGATTATCTGCGGAATTGGGTGGCTAGGGCACCGCAGATAACAAAAATCGCGGATAACGCGAAATAGACTGAAAATGGAGTGCAAACACGAAAAAAAGAAAATTGAACATAAAAACTATGTTTCAGTATATAAAAAAATAATAAAACGTTTAAAATACACACATATACAGAGTACAGCAGAAAGCATTTTACGTTTAAATCACTAAAATAAAGAAAAATATACAAGAAATAATATACCATACATGCTGTACAAAAAGTGTTGAGTTACATCTTTTTAAAACAAGTATGTTGTGGCCACCACAAAACTTTTTTTCTATTTAAATCACATAAAGAGCACTAATTGATATCAAGGTATACCTGAATTGGAAGTTTGATGAAAATTCGTGCATTATTTCTGGAGATTGGGCTATTGCGAAAATCGCAAAAAATACTGTATAGCAGCGCCACCTGTTAATCGATTTACACCAAAAACTAATCAGCACCAATTTATGTCAGAAAATAACTGAATACAATTTTTTTATTAAATTTCGTGCATTAGTTCTTGAGATAGAGCGCCCACAAAATTTGTGTCACATACAGACAGGTAGACTCACAGACAGGCATTTTGTAAAAACACGTTTTTCGGAATTTCTGACCCCTAAAAAGTGTAAATCCGTCGAAAACCGAAAATTTTCACGAATCCAATACTTTTGTCTTGTAAAGATAGAAGAAAGTAAAAATCAGTCACTTGGTTTTGCTTCTTGCTTTGGAAACACTTTTTCTATCTCAAAAATGAAGCTATTCTTGATATGCTCCCCTGGAATTTATCATAATAGTCTTATTTAATTGTTAAATATTTTAATTGCTGTGTTTGTTTTGTTAATAAAATCAAGAAAAGACATCAAGACTTTATATCTGATATTTTAAACATGGCAACCGAATCTAGAAATATTCTTCTACTACTTTCGAAAACATGAATTTAAGAAAAAAAAAAATGCTTCGCGGATAAACCGCACAGCGGATAATTCGCTCGCGGATAATCGGCGCTTTACTGTAATTCAAAATTCGCTATCACAGTGCCAAAATTAAATGACAATTTATGCCCATCATGAGGATTGTAAAATATAGATTTATTGAATTGGATGCATTTAACAAGGAGGTATAAATAAGTATCACATGTTGTGCAATTTACAACAAAACCTGATCAGTAACAGTTTATGTCAACGTCTAACTGAATCTGAAGTTTGATGAAAATCCATGCATTATTAGCTCTTGAGATAAAGCTATTGCAAAAAGTGAGATAAATGCAGCACAACAGCACCACTGTTGGGCGATATACACCAAAAACTAATCAGCACCAGTTTATATCAAGGTCTAACCGAATCTAAATTTTTATTCAATTCCGTACATTAGTTCTTGAGATAAGAGTTATTTCTGAAATTGTAAAAAGTGCAGCATAGCAGCACTACCCGTTGGGCGATATGCACCAAAATTCAATAAGCAACAATTTAACTTGTGTAACTCAATCTGAAGTTTTATGAAAATCTGTGCATTAGTTCTTGAGGTAAAGCTATTGCAAAAATTGAGATAAATGCAGCATAGCAGCACCACCTGTTGGGCAGCATACACCAAAAACTAATCAGCACCAGTTTACATCACGGTCTAACTCAATCTAAAGTTTTGTGAAATTCTGAGGTTCTTGAGATAGAGCACCCACACAGACATTTTCTAAAAACCATCAAATCGTCTTCCGGACCTTTTTAAAATGTATAAATCCATCATAAACTGGAAGTCAAAATTTTTCACGAATCCAATACTTTCTTCTTGTAAAGATAGAAGAAAGTAAAAATACATATTTTTTATTTTCATCAATATCGTTGATTTGAATTTTTTATTTAAAGACATTCTTATGATATAACCTTTACCTATAATTATGTACTATGTATGTTGCCTACTAGGTTCTATGTTAGTAAAGTATTTCAATGTGTTGAAATACATTTTTATTTTACTTCAGATGTATATGTAATGGCTTTTATATATTAATTTTTTTTTCAAAATTAACTGAAATGACTTAAATTCATTAAATGCATATGTTGTTTAAATTTTTAAATGATTTCTGAAAATTGAAAAAACCCACATTGTGGGTTTTTCAAGTGGGCCCATTCTGAAAAAACCCACCGGGTTTTTTCGAACTGGGCCCAGTCTTGCGAACCCTGCTTTGACATAACAGTCATTAATTAAAAAAAAATCTGAATTTACTTATCATACATTTGGTAATTGAGAATAACAAGGTAAAAGCATTACCTGCATTGACCCGAAAGAACAGAAAATGATGGAGACATTTGCAGAAAGGAAATAAACAGAAGACAAATCGTCCTTGAAAATTTTTTTATTTATGAAGCAATTTTTCTTGCAGAACATAGCGCATTATCATAGAGTACATCTCTTATTCTTTTAGATGTACTTTTTTATGATGGACACATACAATCTACGTTCTTACTAATAGAAAATAAAATAATTTCTTTCCTTTGGGGAGTATGGAGGCACAGGCATCCAGATGATTTTTTTAGCATCACAATTCTACGACTCGAAATAAAAGCATGATTTGAATAAAATCAATGATAATAATAATGCCGTCAACAGAATTTTTATCCACATCCTACTGAAGAATCAGAAGTAACTGATCAAAGAATTTCGCCACAAAAAAAAGACGAAACTATGCAGCCGATTACACAATTTTAAAGAAATAATCTTGTACTTTTAATATTTCTTACTGTAGATATGAAATCCGTCTATTATTTTTTTTATAGAAGAGGAAGAGGCATCCACCCATTCTCTGCGTTCGTTGATAGAACACTCATGCAGGCGCAGACATAATTTCTTCGTAGAACGGCAAAAAAGGCAGCCATTCTGCATTGAAATCCCAACTCAACTGCACTGCACGAGCTCTCCGAAAAGAGGAGTAAAAGGGGTTGCCATAATACTTGAAACAAGCCAACTTTGGCGGAACGCACATACAGGCGCCCTGCATTGGCATAAAATGCAATGCTAAAGAATATAAAAAACTGCTTTAAAAAAAGGAAATTTGATAGATTTCACTGAGATGAGATGCCAAACAGTAGTAAACAGTTACAAATTTTGAAAATACGAATTAAACTGATTTAAATATTATTGGCTAAGGGGCGGAGCTACAAAAGGATATGACTTCACAAATAGATATGGAAATAGATATGGAACTTTCCAGATAATTCTTTTACCGGAAGTACAGATTTCAAAACGACGTTGATGATTTTAAAAGGAATGAAATGCTATGCCAGAAAGAAAAACTTACAGGGGAAGGTTGAAAAAAAAGGGAATTAAAATAATTTTGGAATGTGAATATTAAATGAATACAAGATTAATAAAAATATTTTCTAAATGAAATTAAATAAAAAGATGGCAGTGGTTCTAAGTAGCCACAACACTTGCATTTGTACATCATTAATTCCTATGAAGGTTGTCATTAATGGTTAATTTTCTTAAGTAACACTTTTAAAACAGTAAATAAATAATATAAAAGCATTCTCTTATTTAAAGATGATTCTGTCTAATTATTCTGAATATCTTTATTAATTGACAGTTAAAAGTAGAAACAGTGTAAGGTTTTAAAAGATATTTTAAAGAGGTTTTGTAAGTATTCGATTTGGTCGAATAGTTCAATATTCGACCAAGCCGAATATTCGGTGAATCCCTAATGTAAACCATGCAAACATCTCTCTATTCTAAAAAAAAGTAACTACCGCTGTCACCGCCGGTTTTGAATTTTTTGTGACCGGAGGTCTTTCTTCGATAATATTAAGAAAAATAATGCATACAAAAATATGAAAATCGGTAGTGTTATACAGAAATGTTTGATAAACACGCTGATGCAGACAGTTTTCAAATCGAAGAATTATTTTAAGAGATATTTAATGCTAAAGTTGGACAAAATCATTCCACTAAAAAAGTTTTATAGTAGCAAAAACTATACATCGGAATTTAATAATTTTTAGTTCATTTTATACGTTAGAATTTCCCGGTGTGCAGAATTGATTTATTTTTTTAATTTGACTCATTTCTCGAGGTTTTATATCTATTTTAAACTCAAATTTTCAGCATTTCGAGAGATATTTTTTACAGATTTTAGAAAGTGATATTAATTTAAACTGTTGCCAACTGTATAAACAGTGGAAACAATAATGTTTGCTTAAAAAATATATATATTTATACGTGTAATAAATTAAAAATTTATTTACACGTGACTATTATAAACAGAAAAAAACATTTGGAATTAGACTTAAATAATTATGTACAAAAAGCAGGAACTTATTAAAAATTACATCATAAAAACTATAATTACACGTGAATTTTAAGAGAGAAAGGAATTTGTAAAATAATAAATTTATTAACATGCGTTAGAAGTCTTAAATAGGAGAAATTACGTCATATTTACGTCACATTACAGTTATTACATAAAATGAACACAAAATAATATTGCAAAACGGTTTAAATTTACAAATTGCGCTAGACATTTATTTGATATTTTGAGAGGATACTTTTCAACTATTTTTCTTAGGAAAGCGCAAATAATATTTTATTTCTAACAAGTATTTTCACGTGAATATTAAAAAGAGAAAGATTAGTTTGGTCAAAATTACATCAGATTAAAAACGATTAATTTAAAATGTCTCATTTAAAAGAACTTTCTTTTCGCTTTGTTAAAAAATACCGGGAGACAAAGATTCTGTTTACTTAATTCCTTTTATATTAGCTTATTTTGAAATGTTGTTACACGTGTCTACATCATCAAGTTATTTTTATTTCGACGTTTTATTTGTATTTTTATTAATGTTGTACTAATTTATTTGTTGTTTCGTTATTTAAAATAAAAATTATGCAATTTGTATAATTTGGCGAAATTAGTCGACGGGATAATCAAGTAGTACCGCAGCGGATTTGGCGTTAAAATTTCCCCAATCAAAGAGAAATGAATAGAAATTCGTTTATAGGGAGATCGCCACTGTTTTTTAAATTATAATTCAATCTTTCGAAATCTTTTTAAAGCCGATCACATTAGCGTGCATTTAGAGTCTGCGGTGTCTGGATGGGGGTTGGCGAGCGTAGCTCGTAGGGGGTCGAGCCCCCTAGTATATGAAAAGATTGAAGGAGAAACAAATCTCCCCTCAAACAGAGTAATGTAAAAAAAAAAGTTTTAAAAATATGCCATTAGCAGACCATGCCTAGACACCAAATTTCAAGTCATTTGGCTGATAATTTTTTGAATTATAAACATTCAAAATTTAGTGCTTCTAATGTTAAATTATATTTTCATATTTTTATTCATATCTCCTCAAATTATAATCTTAATGTGCTATTTTTTTTAATGGTTATAATACTAAAAACCCCAAACGTAAATACACAGAATTTATAACTTTTATAATACGAATTATAAAATTAATATTAAAAAAACATTATGAATTGCAACCTACAATTTTCTTGATGGATTCTTGTCCTGCTTTATGCACATACAAAATAAAAAAAATTTCAAGTAGTTTTCAATTTATGCTTAAAAAGCATAAAGATGTTGGTTTAAGGGGACACAGTACCTTTTAAACCACTTTTTCAATTTTGAATAATACTGTAATATCTGTAGTGATATATTTAATTCTATAAAGCTAATATAATTTCATATAATTAAAAAAAAAAAAAAAAATCTTGTAGAACAGCCTATTTAACTAAAATTTAAATTTAAAAAAAATATTTTAAATCCCTACTACTTTTTTAAATATGAATATTTTTGCTTCAAAAAAAATTTTTTTTTTCGTATTCCTAAAAACATACCACATAAAACAGTGCATGGATTTAACATTCAAGGTTATAGTTATTTTTTTTAAGAATTTCAATTATTTTTTTTACTATACAAAAGAGAAAAAGATTGATATTAAATGTAATATCCCATACATCTAAAAATCCATGCCAGTTTTATGTAGTATAATATAAGGAACATGGAAAAATATTTTCAAGCAAAAATATTCATATTTAAAAAAGTAGTAGAGATTCTAAATTTTTTTTTTTTTTTAAATTTTAGTTAAATAGGCTGTTCTACAAGTTTTTTTTTTTTTTTTTTTTTGAAATTATATGAAATTATATTTGCTTTATAGTACCTAATATCTGTAGTGACATATTTAAGTATATTAGATCGATAGATCGATAGTATATTAGATAGTTAAAATCGAAAAAGTAGTTTAAAAGGTACTGTGTCCCCTTAAGGGGCCATCTATGATGTGCAGAAAAGCATAATTTGAAAAAAATATTTTGCTGATTTTATTGAAACATTTACTTGGGCGGGGATTATAGATTACGAGGCCTCGCTTACGAAAAACTTAAGAGAGTAAGTCTGACTTTAGATGAAAAAAAAAACATAGTATTTCAGTGCTTCACAATCTTACGATAACATGAAAGCTAGCTAATTTCACAAACACTGTGTTGGCTATTCCAAATGTAAGATAGCTATATGTGTTGATGAGTTTGTACAAAAAAAAAAAAAAATAATCAAGTTCAATTAAGTAGATTTAATTAAGCTTTTGTAATTAAGGCTTGTAAATTAGCATAACTAATGCTAATACAAAATGATGAGATAAAGCAAATATGAATTCTACATCAAATGCATACAAAACATAACTTATCATAGAAATATAGTTTCATAATCTACTTTGGTGATAGGCATCAGAATGGCTTTGATGATTAAGCCATGGAAAATATACGCAAGCAAAACACCTAAGCAGAGTATTGCTACATGGCTCCCCACACGTACATAGTTTTCATTTATGTCTTTGTACAAAACACATTTTCACACCTATTGTATGATGCATGTATCATATATCATCAGGGATGAAAGTGCACTAAAGCCATATTGGAGCTGCAAAAATCTGATTTTGGAGCAGCCAAAATCCATTTCTGGAGCAGTGAAAATCTGAATTTGGAGCAGTAAAACCCATTTTTGGAGCAACAAGAATCTGATTTTGGAGCAACAAAAGCTGTTTTTGGAGCAGATTGAAATTCTAATGCTAATATACTCCTAAAAATTAAAATGATTGCTATCTTGAAAATATTTTGACATTTGAAAGAATAATTACTCAGATAAAATTTCTCCACACTTTTTGCTAACTCTAAATGTACTAAACAGCAATTGGGTAATAATGAAAAATTAGCAGCAGAAAGAAAAAAAATCTGTTTATTTGGCTTTAAAAAATATTATTTTAAAGCAGAAATTTTAACTAATCAAAGAAAAGCATATGGATACAACATAGAGGACTCACACTCAACTTTTATAGTAAAAAATGGTAAAAGGGGATCATTTTTTTTTTCAGAAAAAAAAAAGGACCAAATTTTGTATAAAAAGGAACTTTTAGGGATCTATTTCAGCAAATCACTAAATAAAATAAACACAATCTCCTCGACCATTTCACGAAGTTAGCGTGTTTTTCGAGATCTTTTGATGAAATTCGCGAGATTTCATGATCTATTACTGAAATTTGAAGGTTTTTCGAGATCTTTTGAAGAACTATGTGTATTTTTCGCGATCTTTTGACTAAATTCACATATTTTTTGCTATCTTTGGGCGAAATTCGCATGATTGTCCTATTTTTCAACGAAATTTGTTTTTTTGCGATCTGACAAAATTTGGGCTTTTATGCGATCTACTGACAAAATTTATGGGAGGTTTTGCAATCTTTTGACCGCGTTTTGTTCGTTTCTTTTACAAACTAGCGATCCTTTGAAAAAATTCATGTTTTTTTCGCAATCTTTTGATGGAATTCGCATGTCTTTCACGATCTTTTGAAGAAATTTGCGTGTTCTTCACGGTATTTTGACGAAATTCGCATTTTTTCACGATCTTTTGAAGAAATTTGAGTGTTCTTTGCCGGATCGACGAAACCGTGCTAAATTTCATTTTGGTACTAAGTACGTTTTGGCGCAAATTTCAGGAAAAACGCTATTTCTGCACAGCACTTGCACCCCTGTATATCATTGTTAAAAAGGATTAAAATACAATGACATATGCTGCATACATCATTGTCAGAAATTACCAGAATAGCTTGAAGTATGCTGTACAAGTCATAGAATGCAGGAAGTTAATCATACATTATTAACCCTGTTTTAAAGAAGAATAACGAATGTAAAGTTACCCTGATATCTTTTTAACATTGATTTAATTCTTCAAATAAATCAATATGTAAACCATGCGAACATATATGGAAAGATGCAAGGGGAAACAATCCTCTCCCTCTTAGACACGTCAGGGATTTTTCAACATTGTTTCCTTCATACTATTTTTTATTCTAAACTTTGTGTTCGATATTCTTCACATTTTTGCTAATAAATTTCGAAAAGAGTTTAATAAATTCATAATATGAGAAAAAGCATTACAAAAACACCTATAAAATTTCAATCACATATTCGAAAACTATTTTAATTACAGATATCTTATATTTTAATAAGTCTGATAATTTAACAAATGAAGTATTTTACTGTATATAACAATAGATTGAATATATTCAGTGAGTAAAATGGTCATATTGGCATAAAATAATACATTAATAGAAGTTACTCTCATTATGTTCTGTAGCATTTCAACTATCAAGTACGGAATTTCAATATGGATACAGCCCCTAAAATATACACATTTTAAAATAATTTTTCCGAAACTAATTCTAGGAATTTCATGAAAATTTATACTTAAACTATTGGACATTGCTATTGAAACAAACTTTGAATTTCTTTTGATATGTAGATGGCATGATTGCACCAAGTTATGAAAGCCAAAAATCAGAAAAGGAAGCAGAAATATTTTTAACCCGCGAGAACTCGCTAGTGAGAATGCCCAATTACTTTTCTTTTACTTTACATTCATATAATAGCAACTTTTTTTGGTTGCCTTTGTAGTTTTATTCACAAAATAGATAAAATAATTGAAAAACATTTTGAAATTTTAATTAAAATGAAAAATGATTTAAATAAGAGTCTTAAAAAAGTATGACTGTGAGAGAAAGTCTCATGCAGCGAGTTCTCCCGGGTTAATATAAATTTAAACAGTGCTTGGTAGTTATTGGAGATTACAAGTTTTAAGTGAAAATGAAATTATCACTCTTCCTCAAGTTAAATAAAAAGATATGTACTTTTTACATACAGAATAGACTTAAGTTTAGGATGTTTTAACATAATTTAAATTAATTATATATTACATAGGGGGAGTTTTGTTTTTTCCTAAACACATATGAAACTATGGTGAAGGTCTTAAATGTCTTAATAGAAAGAAATTATTGATAACCAAAAACATGGCTATAGTAAGTCTAAAAATTTTAAAGATTCATAACTTATAATGAATCTAGTTTATCAAATAAAACGCTACAGATCAATCATACCAAAGAACAAGTATACTTATATTTCAGTTGCTGAATTGCAGTACATTTGGGTTTAAAATGATGGAATATTTGAAAAATAAGCGAGGAATCGAGAGAAACATGTCAAAAATCAGAAGTGTGGGAAAACATGTGAAATCGGGTGTCTCCTACAAAATAAGGAACCAGGTCACAATCAGTTTAATTAGTGAAAAATATAGGATATAGAATTCAAGTCAAGGATGGATATTTATTGAGTAGTTTAAAAATGAAGAAGATAAGTCGAGGATGGATATTTATTGAGTAGTTTAAAAATGAAGAAGATATTTTAACATAACTTTCAAAAGATTTATATTGCTTTATATGGAAAATTTGATGACATGCAAACTGCTGGAACTGCACAGTGCTTACTGCACACGCTTTAAATATAAACTACATTTTAAAATAGGGAATATCCAATATGGTGCAGTTAGGACGCAGTTGGAGATAACTTCCAACAGTTCTCGTGATATTGTTGCTTTTGACACTTAAGTTAATTGAAAATTTTGCTAAAATTATCTCATTATTATCAAAGTTAAGAATAGGAATTTGGGATTGTCTTGGAGTGAAACCCTGTGTATTTTTCACATAACAATTGGATTGTAACCATGAAGTAAAGAAAATTTGCCTGCAACACTGTGAGCTTCCATCTTTAAAACACTTTATATAAATCTAACATAAGTTTTCTGTCATTGGCTTATTTTATGTTTTGCAACTCTAATATAAATGCAGTTTAAATTAATCATAACCAACATAACTGCCATTCAAATATCTGAGAAAGTGATCATTTCATTCATTAAATAGGTCGATTCGATTAACTGGTGATTAAAATAATAAGCAATCACCATTATCAACAAATCAAACCTCCCCCCCCCCCCCCCCAAACCTCCTCGAGCAGTATTCTGACTGATAACATAAATGCTGACATTCATGTTGTGAATGGAGGATTGAACTACTAAAAGTCATTGTGCAACGTTAGCTGCTGAAAAGCTAATTTCTGTAATTCACAGATTGACAAAAATCAGACTTTTAAAAAACAGCAACTTTAAGATCACCATGCATCTGTAGAGAGGAATGCCTACCCCCCCCCCCCCCAAATAAAATTTGATCCGATCTCAGAAACGGTCAAATTTTTTTTTTTTAAAGGAGGGGCAGGAAAATAGGAGGAGAATTTGCATTTAGTGGTAAATTAGTATGTCTGATCACCATTCACTAATGAACACTAAAACAAATTATAAATCAAAAATGTTTATTGATGATATTTACAAGCATAAACAAAAATGATATTTATACACAGTGTTTTAAATTTATTTAATGACATTACATACAAAATGTCAATGGTCTTTTTGAGTTATTGAACACACAGTATGAGAGTATATCAGGAAAAACAAAAATACATAAAAATTATCAACAGCAGTTCATAAAATTAGTCAAAATTCTTGGAAACAGACAAGTGTTTCAGGTTTCTATAAACAGATGACTTCTACATGTCTGAAATAATCTTATTTCCTGTTCATCGTCCTTCAACTAAAGAGAGAAAATACAAAGTTCTGTTAAAACTAATATAAAAAACATTCTTTTTATTATACTTTTAACTATAGGACAGGGATGAAAATACAACCATTCAAACAGAAGAAAATTAATGGAGGTTAAAGAAGTATAAATAAGAGCTTTAAACAAGTGGGTAAGTGTGATCATACATCGCACAAAGGGTTTCGTTTAATATTCCTTTCAAAACACTTTCTTTCAAAATGTCCAGTACATTTATCGCCATGGAATACCTTCTAAATTTTGGCAAACACATCCTAAACTATGTTAAAGTTTCAAACATATTCGGCTTGTTATATTTCTTAATTTTGTTCGCTCCCCCCCCCCCAAAAAAAATGCTACGATATATCACATGACGGGTATCTGCCAAATTTAGAAAAGTGCCCCCCTTGGGGGGGGGGGGGCAGATGGTCACCATGATTTTTGATGCGGCCTGATTTTAAAAATTTATGTTATGTTTTATAAGCCATATTAAAGTTTCAAACTGGACCAGTTATATTTCCTAATTTTGTTCGCGCACCTCCCTCAACCCCCCCCCTCCTCGAAATGCGACGCGCCCTTCTTCTTTATAATTTATTATCGTGTGTTATAAAGTATCTTAAAGTTTAAAACAGATTGAATTGTTAGATTTCCTACTTTAAATGAAATCGCAGTCTGTTAATTCCACATTCCACCACCAGGGAGCGCACTGTATTTTTTAACAAAAGCATATCTGAACGAAACTCCTTTACACAACCCATTAGTAGATATGTTGCTCGAAGGGGTGGTGGTCTTCAGCAAGAATTTAAGATAATTGTTGAAATTACTATTCGGAAATAGTGGTAATTTAACTTTTGACATATTTATATTTAATAAGTATAAGTAGCATGTATCTGAGGACTCCATCAAAAAACGCACCTGAAACGGTATGAAACAAAAAAGAAATATTTTGCCCCTCCCCCTCTCCCCAAAATTTCATAAACTTTTTCTAATGTGTTATAAACTATCATAAAATTTTAAACAGATCGCCTTGTTATATTTCCTAATTTTAACAAAAATGTTAGTTCCACATTCCACCACCAGGGAGCGCACTCTATTCTTAACAAAACTGTATCGGAAGGAAACTCCGTTAAACAACCTATAAGTAGATATGTTACTCGAGGTGGTGGCGGTCTTAAAAAGAAATTAACCCAAAATTTCATAAACTTTTTCTAATGTGTTATAAACTATCATAAAATTTTAAACAGATCGCCTTGTTATATTTCCTAATTTTAACAAAAATGTTAGTTCCACATTCCACCACCAGGGAGCGCACTCTATTCTTAACAAAACTGTATCGGAAGGAAACTCCGTTAAACAACCTATAAGTAGATATGTTACTCGAGGTGGTGGCGGTCTTAAAAAGAAATTAAGATATTTGCTGAAATTACTATTAGGAAATAGTGGTAACTAAACTTTAGACAACTTTATATTAAATAAGTAGCATATATCTCAAGACTCCCTCAAGAAGTCACCTAAAGCGGTCAGAAACGCTAATTTTTTAAATAGAAATCTAGCGTCCCCCTCCCCGGAATTTCGCATGTCATTCTTTCTTACACTTTGAAACTTTAGGATATTTTATAATACATAAGACAAACAGATCGACTTGTTAGACTTCCTAATTTTAACAAAATCGCGTTATGTTAGTTCCACATTCCACCACCAGGGAATGCACTCTATTCTTAACAAAAGCATATCTGAACGAAACTCCTTTATGCAATCTTTCCGTAGATAGATGGGTCGGGATGGTGGCGGTCTTAAACAAGAATTTAAAATATTTGCTGCGGTAACAAACGCTAAGATTTTAAAAATAATTCTAGCGCCCCCCCCCCCCCTCGAAATATCACACTCCATTCTTTTTTACACTTTTTTCTATGTGTTATAAACTATCTTAAAGTTTCAAACAGACTGAGTGGCGGTCTTAACCAATAATTCAAAATATTTTCTGAAATTACCATTAGAAAATAGTGGTATGAAGTAAACTTTCTGATGATGAATGAGTTATACTTATCTCATATCGCTGTTCAAAAAACCCAGGCAAATTATTAGATTTCCTAATTTAAGTTAATTCGTGGTTAAATAAGCGCGTCTCTTCATTTTAATCGATGCATTTGATAGGAATAAACCGATTAATTAAATAATAATTAATATTTCAGCTTGTAATTAAGATAGGACTTAGATATGGGTATCAATGAAATCAGCGAGAAATTTGACATCGGGATGCCAAAAAATTTAATATTTAAAAAGTTAAAATTTCGTATTAAAATATGCTATTATGGAAAACCACAGCGTCGTCATGTCTACCTGCTTTCCTGCCGAATTGAAATCTTTTTATTTCCTTGTCTTTCCAATTAAAGAAATTAAATTTTTATCGATCGATTTTTAGTGGATATTTTAACTTATACACATCGCAGAAATGTGAACTTTATACCAAATGAAATTAGAATTTTTTCTGCATATGTCTATTCCATTTACAAAATTCTCGGACCAATATTTTCTGATATACGATTTCGCTTTAAAATCTCCACTTCATTTTTCGGCTTAATTTCCTCCGTGGTAACCGTGCATTCGGCTGATTTCGAGAAAGTCCGTTTGAATTTGCGTTAAAAAGGTGGATTGGTTAATTTTAGAAGTTAATTAGCCAGTAATTCGGTTAATTACCAACTTTTTCAAAATTTTATGATTTGTTGTTTGATGCGAGGTGTTCAGCTATAAGTACCCCAAAATTTCAAGTCTCTAACATGTATAGTTTCTGAGAACGGGCTCTGTGACGGACAGAGGAGCGAGACGAATAGAGTTTCGTGGGATGAACGAAACCCTAAAAAAAGGAGTAATTTTATTAAACTGACAAAATAAAATGACATACAATACAAATTGCTTTTTTATACTTTCAGCAATAGTTTTTTTTTTTTTTTTTTACAAACATTGCAATAAAAATTAAAATGCAATTCCAAGTATATTAAGATGAAATTTATCTTTTAACCAATTTAACTTTGTGTTCCGGCATAAAATGATATCTCATCGTTAATGTGTTCTTTTAATTAAACAAATGTTCATTATTATTATGAATTTTTAATTTTCCTTTATAATAAAACATTCGAAGTATTGTATTTTTGGATATTTTAATTTTAAGATTTTATGGAAGTATAACACGAAAGCAACATTCATGCAGTACAGAAGGATTGAACAAGACAGATCATACAAAACTATTAAATTTGTATAATAATAATAACAATAATAAAAATCAAAGTAAAAAGTATAGATATAGGGTTATTCCATACAAAATGAGCAAATCAGCTATGGCAGACACGTCACAGATTTTAATGAAAAACAGTATATAAGTAGATAATATCTATTTATGAGTAAATGTAAAATAATAGATTTCAGGATTGTTTATTTAAGTATTAAAATTTACATTAAAAGTGAAAGCAAAATCGAGGTTTTGTCTACATTCTTAAAATTTCAATTTTGATTATTAGCCTTAGGAATGGAAAAACTATATTAAAAATTATTTTTAATTAAGAATGAATAATAAGTAACAGATTGGCGTAAGTTAGTAATTGTATTTTTATTCCGTAATGAGAAAAAAATTATTTTTGAAAATTTTTGAGGGAAAAATGCAATGTTATTGCTCATTTACACATGAAGGACAGCTCTGACAAGTTTAAAATTACTTGACCTTATAGCTAAAAGTATATATTTTAAATATCGAAACTTTCATTCTTTCCTTTTTATTCCTTAATGAGAAAAAAATAAATAGCAAAAAATGTTGAGTGAAAAATGCAATATTTCTATCACTTCTCATTAAGTGAAAGAAAGCTTTTTAAAACTTTTAAATTATTTGATATTATAGATAAAAGTGTATATTTTAAATATAGAAATTTTTATTCTTGCTTTCAGTTTATTTTTGCCTAAAGAACATTTTTAAGTAAAGTAGAAAAAAAAATGATTTAGTTGAACAAAAAATTACATATTAAACCTAAATCCAGATACAAAAAACACATGGCAGCACTTATTTTTTTTCACCTTGAAATCGTGCAATATTTTAAGAAATGAGTGCAAATTCAAGAGGAGTTCCTTCAAAGAGGAATTGCTCATGGAAAGTAACAGATATTACCATTTTGAATCCATTTTTGCTATGTTAGGAATCAAAAGGCAATCTTGAATTTTTTTTTAGCATATCATGGACTTATTGATCTTGTCTGTGCAATATTGTTAATGTTGGACCTTTATTTTATTTATATTTTGCTCCTAAGGGGAAAAATGATTTTGTAATTTTTTTTTAAATATTCTAAGTTTTTTTTTAAGATGATGGAAATAAATGGCAACTTTCAAACTTGGGGAATTTGATCTTCATATGTAATACTACATCAGGTTTCAATTTCACAGATGTTTTTGATTTTCTTTGATTTATATAATGTTTCTAATTTTCTTAAAATTCAAATTTTCAATTTTTAGAACCAATTAAAGATTAATTATGGTGTTACCAAATTATTATTACGTTTCTAATTTTCTTAAAATTCAAATTTTCAATTTTTACTACCAACTAAAGATTAATCATGGTGTTACCAGATTATTATTATTATTACTCAATAAATAGGAAGATATTTTTTCAGAGGTTAGAATATTATAAAAAAAATTCCTTTCTGTTAAATAGTTTTCAAGATACAGAACTTCAAACTTGCAACTTTGGACAATTGCACACATGCCATTCTTTATTTTTTGTGAAGATATTTTGCAGAGCTCTATTTTAATATAAACTGAGCCTGTGTATCAAATTTTATTAAAATTGGTTACTATGTGGCCACGACTTTTTTTTAAATTTTTGCTCATTTTAGGTGAAATGATCCTATAGTTGTTACAATAATTATTTAAAACAAAGAAATTATTAATAAAGCAGAAAGTTGCATATCTGCAGATTTTATCTTATTAGGAAGAATTTCACCACACACTTAATATTTTTGAGCCAAAATACAGAATGAACCCCGTTCAAAGTTTTATACAGCAGGAAAAATTTTGCCACCTCAATAAAAATTTTAAAATGTTAAAAATCATAAGAATTTTAGATTTGATAGACAGCAGAGCTAAGGACAGAGCAAGGGTGATTCTGAGTGAAAAAAAAAAAAAAAAAAAAAATTCTGAAAATCCACTCCTGACTACTAAAAACTATTATTTTTAAGTTATGTAAAAAGGACTAAAGGGACAGCAAGAAAGACAGAGAGAAAGAAAGAATAATAAACTTTTCTTCTTTCGGTATTTATAGATTTAATAAGCACAGATACACATATCTATATGTAGCCTCATTCAAATACTCACTGTACGAAGAAATATCGATTTCTTCTGGCAGCTCAGATATATTGACATCAAACCTTTCTTGTACTTCATTTAATGTCTTGGCATCTGCTTCATCTGATACAAAGGTAATAGCTAGTCCCTTTGTTCCAAATCGACCAGCTCGTGCAACCTATAAAGTTTAAAACAATGTAATTGAACAGATCAAAATTCAGCTAATTTCATTCATAAAAACACTCAAGGTTGCTGATGATAGACTAGAAATTATTAACCAGACAAATACTGTCACAAACAGTGGTGCTGCAGACACAAATTAACAAAATAAGACAGAATTAAAAAGATTATGCATATAATGAGGGAAGGGGGTATAAAATATACATATCAGGCTTTAGAAGTAGATAGGAATTTTCTACCCTTTCAATATGAAAATCTTTAAGTTAAAACTTTCAAAACATTAAATAAAACTTTAACAGTCTAAAATCGACAAGTTGCAGTCACTCTGTGGCTATCATCAGGGTCTTACTTCAGTCCAAGAAGCACAAATACTTATTAGTTCATAAAAGGTCAAAGTATACATACTGTGTTGAACATGTCTCCATAACAGCGCCATCTGTACAGCTGTAGTCCAACCATCCTACCTCAAAAGAGAAAAATTTGAAGAAACCAGATTATTAATGTCAATAACTGCATCAGACCTCTAACTTTTGAGTTAAATTGTTTCAAAAAATATGTTTGTAATGAAGGTGTTTCTTACGGTATACATAAGTTGTGGTTGAATTTTTTGAAACAGAATTTAACTCAAAGTTAAAGAGGTCTGATGCAGTTATTGACATTAATAACCTGGTTTCTTCCAAGTTTTTCTCTTTTGAGGTAGGATGGTTGGACTGCAGCTATGCAGATGGCGCTGTTATGGGGACGTGTTCAATGCAGTATGTTTACTTTTGACTTTTACGAACTTATAAGTGCACTCCCTCAAATTCGCACTGCTTGGGACCAGAGGTTGTGTGGATTTTAGAATTTTGCAGATTTCTGGTCATTGCTTTGTTTAAATTTTTTAAACAGTAATTGGAATGTAATACTACAATCAAAATGATAATGAATGCTTACAATATAGTCGAGTATTAAAGTAAGTAAAGTAATAAAAATTAAGATGAAGTTAAAAATGATTAAATTATACTAAATGTCAAGTAAATAATTAATAATGTATAATTAAATATTAGGGTTTAATCTAGGAAAAAAGGATTTTTAGCTTTTTGGCTAATTGCAGCCAATAACTTCTAGCCAAATAAAAATAGCTTTAGCCAAGGACAAAAAAAAAGTTTTATTTATACAAAATTTCTATATACATGAGTATTATTTTTAAGTTATGCAATATACAAACAAATACATCACTCTGTAAGACTAGACGATACCCTCAAGATTTGACTTTAAATAACTTGAATGTTTCATTAGAAAAATTCTTGAATTTTTAATGAATTGCTTTTAAATTAATTATTGAAATTGTGACAAATTTCTATATTGCATAAGTGATTCCTATTGAGAACCAAACCTATTCAATGCAGACACAGAATTTTAATTTTATAATTTACAACCAATTATGCTTCTTTTTACCAGAAATTTAACTAAAAATAGTGGGTAAAGCATATATTTTTATTTATTTATTATGATTTTTTAACTACATGACCATTAAAAGCTGCCATGAATTTTATTTTTATCAGTCTCATTCTCTAAAAGCCCAAATTTGAAATTTGATGCAGCATATAATTTTTATTACTTGAATTTTATTTTACATTTTTTAAATATTAAACAATGGATATTAAGGTAATTTTTTTAATACAGTTCTTATATGAATATCTTTCTTTCTTTCCGTTTTCTTTTTTTAAGGAAAAGAAAGGCAAACTTTTCTTTCTGACACACACACGTATATTCTTGATAATGGTCAAAAGATATAACAAAAATTGTAGATCAGCTCAATTTATTTAATTGATAATAACATTTAAAATATATTAGCTTAAATATTTTAAATATAAAATTATTATTATTTTAAGTATTGTTCAGGTTAAATTTTATTTAATTATAAAGCATTCAAATAATAATAATAAAAAAATAAAAATCATAACTTCTCTTCCTAATAAGATATGCCATTATTTAAATAACTTATCGCGAAAAATATTACAGAAATCATTTTGCTGGGTATTGAGTTCGAACCTGCTATCCACTACAAAATATCGGCACTTTAAACCTCTCAGCCACTGAGAACTCCCTCTAAATTGAATAGGGTTGATGCATGTGCAGATGTCCTGAAATGGGTCTACTTAAAATTTTACCTTTGCGTTTTAATATATATGATGATTTTATAGTTTTTGAAGGTTTAAAAAAACTGAAGTATAGATATTATACAACATAGATTAAATAAGGCAGTTGTTTGACTTATAATACGGCATCGGAATGCTTAAGCCTAATATGGCCGAAATAAAATGGCTGATTTTAACAAAAGATTATCAAGATCCAGATGCGTTCACTCCGGAAGTGTTATACACTTTGCACCATTATATATATATAATTGACCCTTCGATATTTGACTGTATACCACTTCAAGGCTAGTGCACATCATATCCCATGCTTATACAATTTGTGATTTTCATTTGCGCCATATGCTGGAGTCAAGTCTGATGCAAATAACGTCACACTGTTTGAAGATGCTTGCATAGGGAGCTCAAGACAAATTTTGAAGTGTTGGTGCAGCGCGGATGCAATATGAGATTTTGTTTTTGTGCAGCGGCAGCAAGTTTACGAAATGCGGAACAACAAAATGGGAATGATATAGAATATTTCTTTGGCTGTCGCTATTTGGCTAATTCACTAAATGCTTTGAGGGCAAAAAAAATTCGTTAGCTTTTTGGCTAGCTCTAGATTAAACCCTAAATATGCACCATAAAAAAATATTTTACTTGAATTTTTCAATGCAATTTGCATCATAAAGGTACCTTACTAATTCACATCAAAATCATAAAAAAAGGAAGTTTTACTTCAGGTTAAGCCAGACTTAATAACCAAAAAAAGTTGATTAATACATAAATATATTTGATAAAAAGATTGCAGCAATATCTTAAAATTTTTCAGAAATAAATTTATACTTCCTTCCTGAAAAAACACGAGTTCAGACATATTCATGAGAATTACATTTAAAATACGCCCAAAATGATGAGACTGTCTCCCCAACGGTAAGTGAATTGAAGTGAAGAGGGGAAACTGACAGTAGTGGTGGTTTTCGTCGTATGTGTAGGATGCAGGAAGGCATCCGAGTTAGTATTGGTTTGTTTAGTTTTGAGAAATAATACGTGTAGGTTTGGTGGAATATTGTTGTTGATAAATTGTATATTGTGAGAATACTTCTCACAGTATTTAAATTTGGTTTAATTTTATTCCCTTTCAGCCTTTTTTTTGCATCGATATCCATTTAAACCCAATCTTTACGCCGCGATGTTGACGCGTTTATCTCTCATCGTAAAGCAAGTTAGTTTTTCACCGCCGATATTCATATCTGCGTTGGGAGCGGATCGGCACCTTGCGCATGCGCACTTCGCTATTTTAGGAGCAGATCTTGGAGCTCTCGTATCGATGGAGACAGCTTGCATTATGATGACATCATTGGATTATGCGCCGCCCCCTTTTGACGCCGATCGCTGATAGGAGAATCGTTTGGTTTCGTTTTCCAATCAGTGAAATCTTTTTTAATTTTGCAGCTTGTAATTCGATTTTCATTAATTGCCCGTAAATGTTAATTTAGCTAATCAATTTAAATTCTGCCTTTTAATTACTTTGTCAACCCCGTATTCATCATTTAAAAATTAAAACTCGTTAATTTTAAATTCAGAATTTGGTTTGATGTTGTCTGAAAAAAATGTAGTCTTTTAACGTAGATTTAGCGGGGCGCCAGCCCGCTGGCCGGCCGTTCGAATGCCGTGCCGCTTTTTTTGGGCCGAATGAGTTTGATATTTTATTTAAGTGGATGTGTTTTTTTTTAAAGTTTAATCCTTTAAAGTTGTGCTGCTCTCATTAAAAGGAATCCCATGGATTTATTCCGTGTTGGCTGCTATTTTTCTTCTTAAAAGATTAGTTCTTCTATTTTAAAATGGTGACCAGAAGCAAGTATTTTCATAACCTTCTACCGCTACTAACGTAAGAAATAAAGAATAGTTGTTTTCATCAAATTGCCTCTTCACTGTCTACATTTCAAGTAAGAACTCTCCAGTTTTATTATTTCTTTAACGATCAATAGTAATTTATTAAAAGACCTTCGCAATTTGTTCTAAACCACTTAAACGATCATTAATTACCGCCACATTTGGCGCCGTAGTACCTTTCGAATTGCAACAGTGGTTGCTTTGGGATTATTGCAATTTTGAAAATAATGATTCTTGAAGATAATTTTTTAGAACTTTTTGTTCATTTTTTAAGAATTATGAGAGTTTTGGTTGAAATATTTTAATAGAAGCTACATTTTCATGAAACTTGTTCTAATTTTTGAAAAATATTAAGATCGTTATTCAAGAAAGTCAAGTAAAATTTTTTTGAGTAATTGTTCTCAGTAGTTCAAAAGAAAATGGTTAATTTAATTCAAGATTTATTGGATATAATTTATGAAAATATTGTAAAATATTTGATGTTCTCATTCTGAAAAATTCTTGAGTTATGCCATTTTTATGTTAAATAGTTGCATTTTTTTTTTCTTATAATATTCTAAAGAATTCATATTTAAATTTTACTATATTTTGTAGAATATATTATTATTCAAATCAAGAAATGAATTTATATAATTACAATATTGAAAATGAATTTTATGTTGGTGCAAATAATAGCAATATTCTATTTTTAAGAATATAATTCTGAGGCAGTTACATTTTTTTTAATTGATTGAAAATTTTGGAATTGAAAATAATTTTGAAGAATAATTGTTGAAATTGAAATATTTTTATAAATGAATTTATGTTCTCAAATAATTTCAATGAATTTGAAGTTTGGCAAAAATTGTTCTCAAGAACATATGATATGATATTTTAGGAGGCATGGCTTTTGGGTTATTTTTTTAATTTTCTACTTATTAATGGCACTTTAGTAATTATCCTGTATGATTATTTTGAGGTATTGCCTGCTTCTCTGAATAACAAAAATAAAATGTGAAAATTTATGGACAGTTATCCTTTTTGAAAAGTTCTTAGACTTGCTCCTTAGATGATTTGTGAAATATGCTGTATGTGTAGTTAAGCATGTTGTCTTGTGGACTAGTCTGATTTCATCTCTAATATTTAAAGAAGTGTTTCTAATATTTAAAGAACTGTTCTTGTTTTTAAATTTACCTATTGATGTTGTTATAGAACTCTCAGCTAACAAATTGAAAATGTTCAAAATTTTCATTGCTTCAATTCTCTCTGGCAAATTCAATTCTTTCACAAATTTATAAGTCTATGCATGACATATCCACATCGACATCATCATACCTTATTCTCATGTTGTTTTATAAAAATAAAAAGAGCAACATTAATTTTTTTTTAAATGAAATGGGGCTTCTTCAATCCTGTAACAGTTCTACTTAAAAATTCCATTCACCATAAGAAAAATATTTTTTTCTTGCCAATAGATTGATTACATTTATATATTTATTAACTATCATAGTTTTTAAATTATGTGCCTTTTGCCATATGCAATTATGACTGTTCCTGTATATGCTGCTAGAAATTTTTTTTTTAATTACCTGTAATGACATTCTTCAGACTTCTCTTCCATTCATCTGTTGCTTACCTGATGAAGGTGGTCAGTGGTTTTGTGTGACATCCATTTCTTCTGGTCTCTTTGTTGTTGCACTTGTTATCATGGAAGCTAAAAATTATAAAATTACCTACCTACCTTTTCAAAAGTTTCCTACATCTACAATAGTTTAATTTTTTGTGTGTATGCTTCGTATTCAGCCATAAGATACCTGGTGAAGATGTTGTTCATTTATAGGCAAATATCCATTTATGAAACCACTTCATTAGAGTTCTTCGGTTTGTGAAGCTATAAATAGTGTTTACTACTTTGTTCTCTTCAAAAAATAAATAAATAAATAACTTTCATTACTGATTATAATAGTGTGCCAGTTAACGTTTCTCATGTGAGAGCAAATATCCTCATCAAGTGAAATTGTTGACTTGTATGCTGCTAGAACTCAGTTACTCACACCATATCATTATTCTAAGTCTTCTCAAAACAAGGAAGTTTAAATTTATATTACCTGAAAATTACTGATATATTTTACCTTCATCAACTTTATTTTATTATGCTGCATTTTCTCCAAATATTCTAGCAGGTGCAATTAAAAGTATTCAGAGTTAATTTTTGCTTGTGTGTAGCAATTCATCCTCACATTGCAAAATTTTTGCTCATTGATAATCAAGTGTAAAATCTCATTAATATAAGAAGTTTGTGAATATTTGTTACAGTGTTTATGCAAGATCAAGTTATTTTGAAAAGTTCCCCATATTTATTTATTTATTATGTGCATAGTGCCTTTTACTTTAATTTTATTTCATACCCAAAGCCTCTAAGTCTTTATTTTGCCATTTGCCTCATTGAGTTAAAAGAAAAAAAAGATTCGTTCATTTTGAAGATTTTTCGTTTTATGAAGAATTGAATAGTAAAAATGATCTTCATTTTGAAATTTTCAATGCTTTATGAAGAAAGTGAAATTTATTAATGTCTTCTCTTCATACCTACAAATAATACAAGAAGATTACAGAAAAGCACAACTCTAGATGGAAATTTTTACCAGCGCATTTATATATATATATAGAATTTTTTTCTATAAATCATCTAGTGAAATTTTTTTTTTTTTTAAAGTGCTTCTTGACCTCAAATA
This sequence comes from Maratus speciosus, assembly GCA_963932465.1. Taxonomy (NCBI): domain Eukaryota; kingdom Metazoa; phylum Arthropoda; class Arachnida; order Araneae; family Salticidae; genus Maratus; species Maratus speciosus. Next base: position 461,582,948 of record OZ010795.1, read on the forward strand.
CCGATTATGTCCTATCATACTACATTTCATCATAAGTGCACCACCGACTTCTCGTCCTTGTTAACTCTGCAAAAGTGATTCATGTATGTGTCGCAGAAGTATGATTGCTCTGCAGTAATGAGTACGATGTCATCAGTTAAGTGCTTCAAAGAGAATGCAATGCATTCTCACTTTCTACAAAGTCTCTCGTCATGTTAAAATGTTCTAATGTCATCATGCAAAAATCATCTAATTTTGATGATTAAGTGAATGTTCCAGTTTTTTTCGACAGCATCTGTTTTAGTGTATGCAATTATCTATGTGAGTGCTTGTATACAACCTTAGGAAGCAATGCTAGTACCAGTGTACCACTTCATGCTGTGTTACTAAACTTTCAGTGACATTAGTTAATCTTTAATAGCCTTGTTCCATATGGCTCTGGACTCAATGAACATCATTTTGAATCCAAAAACATTGTCCTTACACACCTGCAGTTACACAGTGTTTATAATTAAAATTTTCTTTTACTTAAGATGTTAGGAGATCCAAGCCACCTAAAATTTTACGTAGGAGTTCATATATGTGTTTATTTTTGTTCATAGATATGCTGGTGGCTAGGGCATGATGGTCATCGGCGTGGTTGTGGACTTCAATATTTACATATATATATCTAATTTTGTGTTTGTTTACAGTGTTGCTGATGATTTCATCTTCGTCATTATCATCATTGTGAGCTTAACATTGAATTGTAATAATTTTATTTCTATATTATATTTAAATGATTATTTTAAAATTATATTCCTGGTACATGGTATTTTAGTTTTATAAACTCATGATTTTGTCAATTTTTTTTTCTTTCATTCTATATGGAAGTACTTAATTTTTTTTTTTGGTGATCACCAGTCTCTCACATTTTAAAGAAAAACCATGGTATATGTATATTTACCTAATCTTTTGAGTCTCATATATATATATTAAGAATTCTTATGACTAATACATTGAAATTTCTATTTAGTAAAGTATAAAGTTTAAAGAAATTGTGTCTAAGATGGGATTTATGACACTTAATTATGACATGTCTTTTCATTGAAATAGCAACTTGTTTTTATGGGATACCTTGTTTGGGTGATTGAGTAGTGCACGACTCAGTTACACAATTGGTATCACATACAATTGGTTGTCTGTTTTATTTTGAATGAAATTATAAAGTTTGATACACTAAAATGGTATCATTAAGTTTTATGAAAGTTTATTTATATATGGCCATTTCATTTCCTTTCATGTTAAGAGTAATAAAGAAAACTCTTTCTTTTTTAGATATAATTCTAAAATTAAAAAGTCCTAGGCATGTGGTAAAAGTCAAACTACAAAATGTTTCCTGACTTTTTTGTTGCTTTTGTATTTGCAACTTTTATCAGAAGTTAATTCTGTTTTTATTTGGTACCAATATAGCAAAATTTGTTTTGACTAGTCAATGATCTCAATTTTGTTTGTTAACTTAAAATATGTTAACACTTTTACCATGATAATTTTATGAGATCAAATAGAAGGTTTTGCCTGTATTTTTGGCATTTTTATTGTATACTTGACTCTATTGTATACTTTTTGGATTATGAATGTACTTTATGCAATGTATATTCTTTTTCTCTCTCTTACTTTTGGTCACCAGTATTTTTTTCTAGCACCAATTTTTTTTTCAACTGTTAAATCACCAATTTTTTTTTCAACTGTTAAATCACCAATTTTTTTTTCCAGCACCTTAACTTTAAATTTTATTGTTCGACTTTAATGATTTTTTTCGCTTTGGCAGTTCAAAATTTTGTCATCCCATTTTCTGTAAAAGGTTTTTGATCAATTTTGCCTTTTACATCTCCTGGTCTTACAAAATTTTCTCGGTGAAGGGAGGTAATGTGAGAATACTTCTCACAGTATTTAAATTTGGTTTAATTTTATTCCCTTTCAGCCTTTTTTTTGCATCGATATCCATTTAAACCCAATCTTTACGCCGCGATGTTGACACGTTTATCTCTCATCGTAAAGCAAGTTAGTTTTTCACCGCCGATATTCATATCTGCGTTGGGAGCGGATCGGCACCTTGCGCATGCACACTTCGCTATTTTAGGAGCAGATCTTGGAGCTCTCGTATCGATGGAGACAGCTTGCATTATGATGACATCATTGGATTATGCGCCCCCCCTTTTGACGCCGATCGCTGATAGGAGAATAGTTTGGTTTCGTTTTCCAATCAGTGAAATCTTTTTTAATTCTGCAGCTTGTAATTCGATTTTCATTAATTGCCCGTAAATGTTAATTTAGCTAATCAATTTAAATTCTGCCTTTTAATTACTTTGTCAACCCCGTATTCATCATTTAAAAATTAAAACTCGTTAATTTTAAATTCAGAATTTGGTTTGATGTTGTCTGAAAAAAATGTCTTTTAACGTAGATTTAGCGGAGCGCCAGCCCGCTGGCCGGCCGTTCGAATGCCGTGCCGCTTTTTTTGGGCCGAATGAGTTTGATATTTTATTTAAGTGGATGTGTTTTTTTTTTTAAAGTTTAATCCTTTAAAGTTGTGCTGCTCTCATTAAAAGGAATCCCATGGATTTATTCCGTGTTGGCTGCTATTTTTCTTCTTAAAAGATTAGTTCTTCTATTTTAAAATGGTGACCAGAAGCAAGTATTTTCATAACCTTCTACCGCTACTAACGTAAGAAATAAAGAATAGTTGTTTTCATCAAATTGCCTCTTCACTGTCTACATTTCAAGTAAGAACTCTCCAGTTTTATTATTTCTTTAACGATCAATAGTAATTTATTAAAAGACCTTCGCAATTTGTTCTAAACCACTTAAACGATCATTAATTACCACCACATATATATTTTTAGGCAAGTGTAAATATTTTGTATATAGGATTTTACGTTTAACAAACGTTTCATATTAATTTCCTGGTGCCATCCTCGGTTGTCATGACATCACATATGTCTTTTAGTAATACTTTTTCTTTATATACGTGCATATATTCATGATTTTACTTCCGTTCAATGAAATTCACAATTAATTTTTGCACTTCTTTGACGAAATTCTGGATCCCCCCTCCCCCCCATGATCTTTCGACAAAACTTGCAATTTTATTTCGTAATAAGTTGACGAAATTTGCGATTAATACCTGCAATTGTTTGACAAAATTTGAGATTGTATTCCGTGATACGCTAAGTTTTCCCCATGGCCATTATTTAAAGGGCACAGCGCCCTTAGTCGTATTAAGAGATCGCTTGTAGAAATCTTCTACCCAATACCAGAGTATTTCTAAATCAATGTGCCTGAGAGCTTGCAAAAATGACAGACCTTATTTCTTTATGAAAGACACAGGAGGTTTAAACCTCTGACAGTCTTGCAAAAGGGTAAAATTGTAATGTTTTCTCTGCCTTTTGTTTTAAATGCTAAAAAAAAAAAAAAAAAAATGGTTCTTTCTACATTATATAAAATAACTTTACAATTTTAATTGTAAAATAATGCTTATTTGAGAGTAAAAGATATCAAGTTCCACTAACAAGTATCACTAATGTTTGCATTTCTTTTAAAAAGGAGCAATATGGGTTTATTGAAAAAGATATTTTTGCTGAAAAAAAGAATACTTATGTTAAGTAAAAGGGTACTTTTTATTGAATAATAGGTGCTTTCATTGCACTTCCCATTGAATTATTTGTCAGCATAGATCTGTGTTTGGGGGGGGGGGGGGGGGGGGGGGGGGGTCCGAGTTAAAAAAAATTCTGTAATTCACAGCAAATTTTCTGAAAGGTTACAACAGAGGGGGGGGGGAAATCCACTCCTGTCACTATGTTTTTTTTTTTTTTTTTCAGGGCCCCTTTGACGAAATTTGCGGGTTTTTTGCGATCTTCTGACGAAATTTGCGGTTTTTCGCGATCTTTTGACGAAATCTGCCTTTTTTTCCGCGATCCTTTGACGAAATTGGCGTTTTTTCGAAATTCTCTGACGAAATTCGAGTTTTTTCCCGCGATCTTTTGACGATTTTTTTTCCGTTATTCTTTATAAAGAAATTTTTTTCGTGATCCTTTAACGAAATTTGCGTTTTAACCGCGATATTTTGACTACATTTCAGTTTTTCCCGCGATCTTTGGACGAAAATCGAGTTTTTTCTTAGCGATCTATTCACGAAAATCTTTTTTTTTCCGCGCTCCTTTGCGAATTTTGTGCTTTTTTGCGATCCTTTGACGAAATTAGTGTTTATTTCGCGATCAATAGACGAAATTTGTTTTATTTTGAGATTCTTTGACGAAATTCACGTTTTTCGCGATCCTTTCGTAAAATTTCAAATTTTTCGCGATTCTTTAAAGAAATTCATGTTTTTTCCGTAATTTTTTAACGAAATTTGGCATTTCCTGCGATCTTTTGACGATATCTCCGTTTTTCCCGCGATCTTTTGACGAAAATCGTGTTTTCCCCGCGATTCCGGAATGGGGAAAATTTTTCCCGGTTCCAATTGTGTTTTTTTCTGCGTTTTTTTTTGACGAAATTCGCGTGTTTTCCGCGATTCTTTAAAGAAATTCATGTTTGTTTCCGCGATACTTTACCGAAATCTGTATTTTTTCAGCGATCCTTTGACGATATTTCTGTTTTCCCAGCGATCCTTTCACGATATATCCGTTTTCCCGCGATCATTGATGAAAATCTTGATTTTTCGCGATCCTCTGCGAAATTTGTGTTTATTTCGAGGTTCTTAGACGAAATTTGCGTTTTTTAACGATCCTTTGGTGAAATTTGCGTTTTTTTCGCGATTCTTTAAAGAAATTCATTCCTCTGCGAAATTTGTGTTTATTTCGAGATTCTTTGACAAAATTCGTGTTTTTCTGCAATCTTTGACGAAATTGTCGATTTTTTTCAGTGAATGATTGAGGAATTGATTTTTTCCGGCGACCATTTGTCGAAATTCGCGATATTTTTTAATATCTGAATTTTCCACAAAACGTATCGATCTCATAAACCCGGAAGGATCGATCGAAAAACCCGGAAATCCGGGGTACACCCGGAGCACAATCACCCCTGTATTTTGATGAAGTTTGTGCTTTTTTCGCAATCCTTTGACAAAAATAAGACTTTTTTTCGCTATTTTTTTTTTTGACAAAATTCGCTATTTTTTCACGATCATTTGACGAAATACGCTGTTTTTTCACAGCTCATTTACAAAAATCGTGTTTTTCTGCGATATTTTGATGAAATTTACGCTATTTTTTTGTGATCCTTTGACGAAAATCGACTTTTCCCTGCGATTTTTTGATGAATTTTCGCGTCCCTCGGGACACGCAAGAGCTATTTTTTTGCGTCCCAGCTCCGATTTTTCACGTAATTTACACGCTATAGCGCATCCACGGCATCGCTGATTATATTGACCGTTTTCACTGAACTAGTGCCCCTTTTCTGCTTTAGTTGTGCCTTTTTAGTAGGTAGCACCCTGCACCCTTATAGTTTCTAGAGTGAACCTAAACACTAATTATGTTATTATCATTTTTAAGTAACAAATTTTAACAGAAAATTGAAACAATTATGATCCGGTACCAAACCATGATTCAGAGTTTCTCCCAGACAGTTTCATGAGGGTGCTGCACCCTGCCTGCCCTTAGGTTTACAAAATAGCACCCCTCTTGCCCCTCATTTAAAAAATTAGCTCCCTTGTTGCCCTTACCTGAAAAAAGTGCCTTTACTCCTTCGTTTTTTAAAAAAATTATTTGCATAGTAAAAATTAACTCATTGCTATCTTTAAAATAGTGTTCTGTCTATTAAATATTAAAAAGTAGTTTTAAAAATCAAAAGAATGCCTTTAAAAATTTCAAGAAATGCTCTTAAGAATCCAAAACATGCCCTTCGGAATCCAAAAGTGCCCTACAAGCAGCACCCTGCCCTTTTTTTAACCTGGGGGAAACTCTGCATGATTTATTATACTTACTCTATGTAAATAGGTATCTGAATCTTCTGGCATATCATAGTTAAAAACTATATTCACTCTTTCAATATCCATCCCTCTACCAAACAGATTTGTGGCAACCAATATACGCTTATGAAAATCTTTGAACTGCTGGTACCTAGACAATCTACATAAAAAAAAAAAAAAAAATCAATCTACAAGAACATATAACATAAGTTCTTAAAAATGTTTTACTGTGTAATAGACATACAGTGTTAATTTACATAATTTTGTTAGAACCAAAATTTTGAAAACATTTAGACAATTTTTATAACTGCTCCGATTTATTTAACAGTGCAGCTATGTTATTTAAAAACTCAAAGCTTCGATTTTTTTTTTTTCTTTCTTTTTAAGTACTTTTGCAAAGAAGCAAGATTTTTCTTCTTAAAATGTTTGCCAATGAATAATTGTGGTGACATGATCAGGGTTCTAATTAACTCCGGAGAAAATTTAAAAAATCCTATCCAGTGGATTTTATTGGTTTTAAACGGAGAAAATTGGGAGTTTTTTGGAGATTTCTGACTTTTTATTAATTGCTGCACAAAATTTAATATTTGTTATTTTTAGATATCAAAATTATTTTAGATTATTTTCAGAGGTCTGTACAGCATTTTTTTGCTATGGTGCTATCTCCTATTTAATGCAAAAATATTTATATTGCGTGAATTTTTAAAAAACAGAGTTATAAAGAAAAAAATAAGTAAACTAAAATGATAAATTGCAACAAATTAATAATTATAAACATTTTTATTCCATCCAATGAATAAAAAAATTTGGAAATCATCTTATATAAATATAAATAATTTTTTACCTTAATTAAATGTGTAACTAATTATTCCCATAAGTCTTGCTAATAGAAATTTATATTTCTTTCAATTAGAAATCAAATATTTTCTCTAAGTCTCCATTCATTCTATAATACAACACTAACACCCAGCAGTTTTTTCTTGTATTTTTTCCATTCTTGTACCACCTACATTGGCAAGTGTGTCTGCTTACCCAAACTGCCATCTACATTCTTCTATTCCTTTGCATACCTCTACCTATTTTAAAAGTGATTCCTTAAGATGATTGGCAAAAAAGGAGGTGTTAATGCTATTTATCAGCTTCATACTTGTGGTCAGTGTCAGTACAGTCTGGGAATGAGTTGCAGTGAAATATGTAATAGCTTGCCATAGTCAAAATTTTATTTGTGAATGTGTTATAGTCAAATGTACCATTATATTAATAGTGGAAGTAGAATATTTTTCCTCAATAGTAACTTTACAATTTTTTGCTTGGATTTCCAAAGCATGTGTTAAGGTTGGAGCAATAAGAATTGCGTTCTTAAAACAGGGTGAGTAGCAACATTTTAGTTTTAAAAATAAGCACCTATAAGCACTTTATAAGCACATTTTTAGGGAAAAATAAGCACCCATTTATGTGCACAAATGCATCATTATCTATCCAATATTGAAGAAAAAACTAGCACAATTATTTTTTTATTCGAGGTTATTCAGATCTGCCAACCTTTCAGTATGATAAACAGTAGCATGCCAATTCCTTAAGATGGAGGTTTATTACTGGAGCCTTATCAAATCATTTGCTTTATTTAAATGGTATAAGATCCATATTTTAAATTAAGTAATTTCTTGTGACCGATTGCAGAGATCAGTGATGTGCTGAATTTCCAAGCCTATTTGATGTAATTTTATGATATTTTTTTTTTGCAAGAAATTTAAAAAACGTAATTTCTACAATGATCATTTCATGAAAATAGTTTTATTTTGCTCATTGTTTGATGAATTTTGCAATTTTTTTTGCTGCTATAGATTGCTGAAATTAGTGATTTTTTTTTTTAATTAATGAAATTCTGTAATTCCACGTCATTTGACTAAATTCGCGATGTTCTTCCCATGATTGTTTAGTTTAACTAAATTCGCAACGTTTTTTTAATGATCATTTGATCAAATTCACGACATTTTTCACGATCGTTTGACGAATTTCGCTAATTGTTTTGATTGATCCAGGGGTGATTCTGAATAGAAGAAAAATACTGAAATTCACAACAAATTTTCTGAAAGGTTATATGGCAGAAGGGGAGGGTGTGTGGAATCTACTCCTGGCACTAACTATGCATGTTTCCAGCGGGCCTTCGCGAAATTCGTACTTTTTCGTGATCTTTTGATGAAATTTGAGATTTTTTGATGAAATTTGGGTTTTTTCCCAACTCTTTAACAAAATTAGTGTTTTTTCGCGATCTTTTAACGAAATTTTCATTTTTTGTTTCGCTGTCTTTTGACGAAATTTGCCTTTTTTTCGCGATCATTTGAAGAAACTGGTGTTTTTTCGCAATCCTTTGAAGAAATTTGCGTTTTTTCGCAATTATTTACAAAATCCGCGTTTATTTCGCGATCCTTTGACAAAATTTTCGGAGTTTTTTGTGATCCTTTGAAGAAATTTGTGTTTTTCCGCAATTATTTGAGAAAATACGCCTTCATTTCGCGATTCTTTGACGAAATTAGAGGGTTTTTTCGCAATCCTTTGACGAAATTGGAAGGTTTTTTTCGCGATCCTTTGACGAAATTGGAGGTTTTTTTGGTGATCCTTTGACGAAATTGGAGTAGTTTTTGGTGATCCTTTGACGAAATTGGAGTAGTTTTTGGTGATCCTTTGACGAAATTGGAGTAGTTTTTGGTGATCCTTTGACGAAATTGGAGTAGTTTTTGGTGATCCTTTGACGAAATTGGAGGTCCCCCCCCCCCCGCATTTTTTAGAAGTTTGCGATTTACCGCAATTTTTTGACGAAATTAATGATTATTTTCAGTGACTGACTAGCAAAATTTCCTATTTCCGTGACTTTTCCCCCCGCGATCGTTTGACGAAATTTCCGATTTTTTAAATAATCAGTTGACGAAATTCGCAAACTTTTTCCGTATCCGATTGATAAAAATAGCGACAATTTTCACGATTGTTTAATCCAATTCGTGATTATTATTTGCAGTCCAGCTGACGAAATTATCGATAGAGAGATAGAGATAGATAGATATAGATAGAGAGAGAGGGGGGGGGGGGGGGGGGGGGGAGAGGCGAAATCCTATTCTTTGACGAAATTCCTTTTTTTTTTTTTTTTACCGCAATCCTTTGACAATTTTTCCTTTGACAAAATTTGTATTTTTCTGCAAACTTTTGACAGAAATTTGCATTTCCGCGATTCTTTGACGAAATTTACCTTCTTTACCACAATCCTACGACGAAATTCATGGTTTTTCTGCGATCCTTCGACGAAATTCGTGCTTTTTTCGCAATTCTTTGACAAAATTTGTAGTTTTCCTCAATCCTTTGACGAAATTTTTTCTTTTTTTCGCGATCTTTTGGCGAAATTCATGTTTTTCCACGATCTTTTGAAGAAGTTCGCGTTTTTTCCCCCACGATCCTTTGTCAAAATTGGCATTTTTTGGGCGACCCTTTGTCGAAAAATAGTGTTTCTTTCTTGATCCTTTGACAAAAATTTGCATTTTCCCGTGATCCTTTGACAGAAATTTGCGTTCTTTCCCGCGATCCTTTGACAAAATCCGCGTTATTTTGGCGATTCTTTGACGACATTTGTAATTTTCCCTCAATCCTTTGACGAAATTTTTTCTTTTTTTCGTGATCTTTTGAAGAAGTTCGCGTTTTTTCCGTGATCCTTTGAAGAAATTAGAGTTTTTTTTTGCAATTCTTTTATGAAACACACATATTTTTGCGATCTTTTAAAGAAATTCAAGTTTTTCCCCGATCCTCTGAGGAAATTTTCGTTATTCCCCTAGTTCTGACGAAATCCGCTTTTTCCCCTGCGACTTTTTGACGAAATTCGCGTTTTTCCCCGTGATCTTTTGATGAAATCCGCATTTTTTCAGAGATCCTTTAGCAAAATTACAGATTTCTTCATGCGAACAATTGTTGAAATAGATATTTTTCGACGACCATTTGTCGAAGTTTGCGATAATTTTCCAGCACTTTTCATTCCTTGAAAATGAATATATTTTTTTCCAGCACTTTTTCTTTTTTTTCCAAAGCGAACGAACCATGTTGATTCTGGAACTAACGTGAAGTGCACATATTGTGGTACTACTATCGGCAAAAGGATTGAAAGGATAAAACAACATCTAGAAAAATGCAAAAGAATTAAATTGGATTCTTCTCGAGTGATGAAAATACTCGAGCTTGACTGCAGTGAATGGGAACCTCCATTAAAAATAACTAAAGCTAATCCTAATATTGATATTTCTTCAAATACATCTACAAGTACAAGTGAACAGGTTTCTCCTAAGCAACAAATATTTCCCTCTACTTCTGAAACTAGAGATCAAACATCAATTTTATCATATGGTATCAAAACTACTGCCATTCAAAAGTCAATGCTTGATAAAAAGATTGCCAATTTCTTTTAAGCAAATAATATTGCGTTTAATGTTGCAGATAATGTAGAATTTAAAAATATGATTCAAGAGTTAAGGCAAGGATATATTCCACTAAGCAGAAAACAGTTGTCTGAAAAATTGTTGTGTGATGCATATGATGAACTTGAGAACAAATTATAATAAGAAATTTCAATCGAAACAAGTCTAACGCTAATATTAGATGGCTGGTCAAACATAAGCAATGACCCCATCTTCGCATGTAGTATTCATACAGGTAAGAATTCTTACCTTTTTAAAACTGTTGATTGTGGAGCAGAAAAAACACAGAATTTTGCAGAAACGGAAATAAAGAAAATTCCAAGAAAAATTGTCAAAAATATTTTTGCTGTTTGCTCGGATAATGAAAATAAAATTATCGCTATGCGAAATAATTTAAAGTCAAATCACCCTGAATTATTAACATACGGATGCTCCTCTCATATTTTAAATTTATGTGCAAAGGACATAACTCCAGCTAATTTAACCTTTTACCCGCCGCACCATGAACTCAGACCTGCCAACCTTTGAAAATGAGAAATCGTAGCACATAAAATTAAAATTAATCTAGAGGTTGGTTGGTTGGTTTTTCGTGTTTCGCAGCCATCTTTTGATATTCGTAAAAGGAATAAGGTTTGTCTTTCAACTCAATATAGTAATTTTTTCTCTCAGAAAATTTTTATACACAATTATATTCACAATTTTTTCCCAATTGGAGAAATTCCTTTATTCTGCAAGGAAAAAAAAAAAAAAAAAAAAAAAATCGCGAATTTTCAAGAAATTTCAAAATATACTTGCAGAAGAATCATAGGTCTGTGGAAGAATTTAAAGGGGAAAATACTACACAACATCTTTCATTATGCAGGACATTCCTTTTCCGTGCGCAAATCGTGCGATTTTACACACTATTTGAAACCTTGCCCCTCAAAGAACACCCCCCCCCCCAGATATTCTTAAAATGGCACCCCTGTTTGTAAGGAAGGGAATTCCTGTACTATAAATATTTACAGAAACACGATTCACTCGTGGTTAATGTACATAAAGAGAGTTTTATGTTAAAAGGTTTGCTTAGTAGCCCTGATTTTTGGCTAATGAACCCTTTTTTTTAAGCTTTCGGAAATGAATACTTTGAAATTTTGGAAATTTCGGAACAGAATCACTCTTGAAAAATATGCTGCGTTTGATAAAAATCGCAACTAGAAACAAAAAAATGCATTTGTGTTTTTTGCAAAAAATCGTAGTTTAAGACCGATTTTCGTAGCATCGTAGTTTATAGGTCCAAATCGTAGCAACTACAATTTTTTCGTAGCAGTTGGCAGGTCTGTGAACTGCTTGTCAGATTAATTTGAAATTTTTTTTGAGACGATTTAGATTAATTCTAAGGTTGCATGATGAATTTTGGGATGTTATGTAAAATAGAAGTGGAGTTACAGGTATGTTCCACTTTGAACGTTGGTGGTACGAATAACATTTGTACATTTTGGCGAATTTTTCTTTCGAAACCATACCAGCGCTGTACACATAACAAAACAAAGGAAACAAGGTAAAGTAAAAAATATTTCTATTTTAGGAACATGTTAACTAGTCACTAACAGCAAAATGTTTATGAAAAGACTGAAAACATTTTTCATGCATACGCTTTCCATAATATTCACACCATTTATTCATGTTTTTCTGTCGATTTGAGAATCTTCTTGAGTAGTAGACGAAAAACAATAGCTACTGAATGAGGTGATAATTACTATACTTACTGGAGCAGTAGGACTTTTTATTCCCTTTCTCAAATATTAAATCCAATTTTTATGGCAACAGTCGCAATTTCACGACGAAACTCCAGATGGCTTAGGGTTTCTTTTGAACCTAATGCATGACAAGTAACAACAGCCATATTTAGTTCATTTGCAAACAGATTTCATTTTTATCATCGAAATACTAGACCAGGCTCGGCGAACCTTTTCACGTGCGCGTGCCGAAAATTCACAAACAATATCTATCAACAATGTAACGTGCCAAACTTATACAAAAATAATTTTGAAGAAAACGATGTTTATACGAAATGCAGTAGTTTATGAATTAATGAATTAGTTTATACGAAATGTTTATGCAGGCTATAAAATCAGTTGCTTTCAGGCATTAATAATTGAATAATATTAAAAATTTAATTGCGATTTTTCTGTATACTAAAATCAGTCAATAAATGGATGATTTTTAATTTATAAATAGGATTTTATTTATGCGGTATGTACTGTAATTAATAAAAAGAAAAAAAATATGAAATTTTATTTCATTAATTTTTAACTTATTGTTAATGCAACACCTCGGTTATAATTTTCCAGGTTGCACTAAGCAATGTACTAATAATGTATTAATGAGATTTTTGCTGTTGTACGCTCGATAAAAAATGCTTTATATCTGGTTAATATTTTGTTATTTTTACAACTATGCATAGTTAAATGGGATCCATTTATTATTTTATTTGGTGACTGTCAAACGAAATTCATTTGAAAATTACAGCTTTTTAAATTTATATAGAAAAACAAAATAGAAAACGTCGAATAGAAAGCGTCGAAAACGCTGCATAGTATGACAGGAAAAGAAATTCTGATGTGTTAATGGATGTAAAAAATAATTTCATTAGTTGCGATCTGTCCGTACGGAACAAAATTTTATTGGTTATAACAGAAATAAAAAATGGATTTTATCTGTATAACGATTACCAAATTAAATTTTTTCGCGTGCCAGAAAAATATGCTTACGTGCCAACTGTGGCACGCGTGCCATAGGTTCGCCAACCCTGTACTAGACGATATGTTCCACGCAAATAATCCAAAAATTCTACACTACCTATATTCTGATTATATAATCTAATCAATCGAGGTTATTTGATTGAAACTTCTCGCTTCAATTTTCGAGAATATCATGTTCCACTTTGAGTTAGCGTTGTGTTAGCTTCCCAATTTGATATAACAGTAACGACTCTGTTCTCACTCCATCGTACACAAACAACTTTGCCATCACTATAATAATCAAAATCTCATCCTTCTTGTTTTTGCAATTCTTTCGTAGATTTTATTGGCATTTATTGGTTCAAAACTTTTTCTCAGACACTCTGGCAACAGTTGCAAGAGATATATATCATAAAATTTATTCTTTAATAATACTGGTACGAAAAAAAATAATTGCCCAAGGGAGCCCAGTAAAAATGATCAGGATCCTAAAAAAAATAACAATAAGATAATTTTGTACTCTGAACTGTCAACGTTCCACATGTGGAACATTGGCATTCAAATGATCATAAAACAAAAGCGAAATAAGATAAAAACATTCATTTATGCATAAAACATAATAAACGTGCATAAAACTACTCCAAGCAATACAATAATAATCATCACAGCACTCACATTTGAATTCTAAAGTTATAGATAGAGCAAAAAGCACAGTCTACTACATTTACGTTTTTTGTTACATTTCAACAAGCTCCAAAATAGAAACCACAAAAAATTATAAAAAAAATAGTTTTTAATCCATTAAAACACATCTCTTAAAAATATATATTAAAAATTTCAAACAGATTAAACAAATACTTAAAAAGATACAGCACCCCATAGTTTATGTTCCACTTGTGGAACGTTGGCGGGTAAAAGGTTAATGAAACATATAGTTGAAGTTCAAAAATACTTTAGAAACAAACACAATGCACATGACTGGTTAAAGAATAAAAATGGTATGATGACCCAAATTCCAAATGAAACTAGATGGAACTCACAAAAAGAATGCTTGAAAACTTTTTTGAAAAATTATTACAAATATGTTGAAATAAAGTTAGAACACATTGAAGATTTCGACAAGGATATAGGAAAGTATCTAATGAATGTTGTCCTGTATTCAGAAGCCTTGAATTTGTGTGAACAATTTGAAGTTATAAGTAAGGGTTTAGATGCTCTGCAAGATGACAAAGCAACATTGTCTACAGCTGTTGAGATATGGTTAGATATTTTAGAAAACCTGTCTCTTAGCAATTATTTACCTATGCTGAAAAAGAAGTTTTCTGAAAACATGGAACCATTTCATTTCCTAATGAATATGACTGATCCAAAGTATTTTGGAAAACGACTAACTTCTGAACAAAAAGAAATGGCAGAGCAGTGGCTTGCTGACATGTATCCGAATTTTCTACCTTATGTTGTAAAACTGAAACTAAAGGACAGTGATTTTTTTTCAGCCACTATATTTTCAAATTCAGTTATTGAAAACTTTTCTGCAAAACAATGGTGGCATCTCATTAAGGCAAAATCAATTAAAAAAAGCATTAATGTACCTGAAGAATTTACTGACTTTTTTTTATTCAACAAAATTACAAATTTAAATGATTTCATTTTCATAAATAAATTACATCATAAAATTTGCTTCTCTTTGTCTGCTGAATTAATACTGTACTGTATACCATAATGGTTCATCTTCTTTTCCAGCCTTCTATTTAAAAAAAAGTTAAGATTCATTTTAAATGAATTTTTTTTCATCTTATATAGAACATACTTACATATTTATATTTTCTCCAAAAGTCTCCGGCTTTTTTTAAATGGATTTATCAAAAAAAAAACATTGATTTTTTAAAAATGGATAAATCTGGCCAATCCTGGACATGATTCAACAGCAGAGTATACAGCAGTTAATGTGTTAAAGATAATCGTTAATAAAGTAATAACTAAACAAAAAATAAATGTTCCATACCTGTCTTCTTGGGTCATAGCACGATGAATAGCAATTGCTGGAAAGTTTTGTTCAACAAGGAGTTGAGCCAATGCCATACATCTTGGAACTGTTCGCACAAATATAACTACCTAATAAATAAAATTAAAAAAAAAAATTAATATTTATTGATTACAGTAGAGGGAGGGCCCAGTAACATTGCAGTACAGCAGCAGCTGCTTGCAGGTAATTTTAGACCTTGCAGATTAACCTAATAGCTTAAAAAAAGCTTTTTTTTAAAAAAGCCAAAATTACTTTAAGTTTCTAGATAGATGACTGTATTTCTATTTTCTTTGTATTGCATATTTTGCATGTTACTATGGTTTCCAATGATAGTTGACTTTTTGTTGACATTGTCACTGTCAGGATCACAGATAAATTTTAGTTTTCCACAGATATAAATAAAAATTACATAATTTACTTTTTAAATAAAGGAATTTTTTGTACTAATTGAAAAAAAAAACTAAATAAATCAATAAAATTTTATTTCCCTTACAGAGCAAAACATTTGTGACCGATAAAACTGTAAAATTTAATGACTGATTAATATTTTTCAGATTTTTTTTTTTTAAATGCTGCAACTGAGACCCCCCCTCCCCCCCCCCCGCTTTATTGAGGGTGTCAATAAAGCCCATTCTTCCAAAAGCGCGGCTTTAAACTCCTGACGGGTCCTGTGAGAGAGGGGGTTACGTTGTGCAATGGCTCTTCCTAGACCATCCTAAACATGTTCGATAGGACTGAGGTCCAAAGACCTCGATGGCCAATTCATATGGCAAATATTCTCTTCTTCAAGAAAATCATCAACAATGTGAGCTCTATGTGGCTTCGCATTATCATTCATAAACATGAAGTTCGGGCCTACAGCACCCCAGAACAACCTCACATAGCCTTCAAAGAACTAATCCCTATAGCGATGTGTGTTGACAGTACCCGCATCGAAGACGTGTAATCCCAGTAGCAGAAACAGTGCAGCACGGAAGCGGTCGCTGCAGATTATTTTAAACCTTGCAGATTAATCCACCAACTTAAAAATAAATGCTGGGCTTAAAAAATAGCTGAAATTTGCTTTAAGTCTCTAGATTTATGGTATTTGTTGTATCCTTATATTATATATATTTTTTATAAATGGAAATTTTGCATACTTTAAGTGTTTCTGTTATTTCTTATGATAGTAGGCTTATTGGGTCGCAGATAAATTTTTGTTTGCTGCAGTCTGACGCAGAAAATTCTGCTTCTGGGCGTGTAATGGTGTACGATTGCCCAACATTATGCCGCCCCAGACAAGGATTCCTTAGCCACCAAATCTGTCTATTTCTTTTACGTAGGAGGGATGATAGCGAGATCCATGATCTCCCCGGATGAAGATTCGACGAGAATCACTCTGCGTAGTGAATCTCGACTCATCACTAAAAAGAACACGCCCCCATTCTGCTGTGTCCAAGACTGATATCTTCGGCTCCACAACAACGAGGCCTCCTGTTGGATGCAGTGAAAGGGACACAGAAGATTGGATGCCGGGAGTTAGGGGATGAGGTCGCCTATGTGAAGTTGTTACGAGGTTCTGTAGGCCCGAACTTCATGTTTATGGGAGATAATGCGAAGCCACACAGAACTCGCATTGTTGATGATTTTCTTGAAGAAGAGAATATTCGCCATATGAATTGGCCTTCGAGGTCTCTGGACCTCAATCCTATCGAACATGTTTAGGATGGTCTAGGAAGAGCCATTGCACAATGTAACCCCCCCCCCCCCTCCCTCACAGGACCTGTCAGGAGTTAAAAGCCATGCTTTTGGAAGAATGGGCTTTGTTGCCACAAACATTTATTGACACCCTCATAAACAGTATGAGAGCTCATTGTGAGGCTTGTATAGCAGTGCACGGTGGTCAAACTCCATATTAGACTTTTCCCGAGATAAATGCTTTATCTCTAAATTCATGATTTAGCACTTTTTGATTACCCTGTTTCTTAATTTACAATTAAAATCTTTTCCATATTGTTATGTTGCTATATTCTTTATCCCATTGTAATATACCTCTGTGCCAAATTTCGTGGCAACACAGTGTATAGTTCATCAGTTTTCACAGATTTTATGTTTGTGACCTTAATTTTGGACATGAGCATGGCTGTTTGTAACACTTGGTAAAATCCCCTTGAAAAAAAAAAAAAAAAAAAAAAAAAAAAAAAGGCTGAACTTTCACGGCGTTACGCAATCGCAACATTTTGACGAAATTCCCGTTTTTTCCAGAATCTTTAGACAATATTACCTTTTTTTTTTGGCTATCTTTAGGCGAAATTCGCGTTTTTTCGGCGATCTTTTGACAAAATTCGCGTTTTTCCGCAATCTTTTTTACAAAATTTAAGTTATTTCGGCGATCTTTTTGACAAAATTCGCGTTTTTCGGCGATCTTTTCACAAAATTCGCGTTTTTTCGGCAATCTTTTGACGAAATTCCCGTTTTCCCGCGATCTTTTGACAAAATTCCCGTTTTTTTCGCGATTTTTTTAACAAAATTCCCGTTTTTCCCGCCATCTTTTTACAAAATTAGCGTTTTTCCTGCGATCCTTTGACAAAATTTGCGTTTCTCCCGCGATTTGACGGAATTCCCGGGGTTTTTTCTGTGGTCTTTTGACGCAAATCAGGTTTTTTCCGCGATCTTTTTACGAAATTCCAGTTTCTTTCGCGATCTTTTGACAAAATTCCCGTTGTTTCTGCGATCTTTTTTGAAAATAGGCGTTTATTCCGAAATCTTTTGACGAAAATCGCTTTTTTTGCGGTCCCTTGACAAAATTCGCGATTGTTTGACAGATTTCCCGTTTTTTCCGCGATCCTTTGACGAAATTTGCATTTTCCCACCATCCTTTAACAGAATTCGCGTTTTTTATGCGATTCTTTGACATAGAATTCACTTTTTTTTATGCGATCTTTTGTCGAAATTAGTGTTTTTTAAGCGATTTTTGGGCAAAATTCAGAGTTTTTTCGTGATCCTTAGATGAAATCTGCGTTTTTTCGCGATGTTTCGACGAAATTCGTGTTTTTCCGTGATCCTTTGACGAAAGTTGCCATTTTTTCGCAACACGAAATCAGCTATTTTTTTGCGATTCTATGACGAAATTTGCAGGGGTTTTCCGCGATAGTTTTCGAAATTGGCTATTTTTTTCTGCGAACGATTGACGAAATTGTTTTTTCGGCGATCACTTGTCGAAATTTGTGCCTGAATTTTCGGACTGATGACCGACTTTTTTTTTTAAATTTTGGAACAAATCATCAATGCGAGAAACGGTAAAAAATCGGAAAAAACGGAAAACGACAAAAAGCGGAAAATCGCGGAAGAATCTTATGCCTGTGTAACTCCGGAATTTCCGGGGCACGTTTTATCAAATCCCCGGAACACAAACAGGCATGCATGAGTGTATTTAGGGTGACCAATTGAACAAGATAAAAGAAAATGCCGGACTACCCTAAAATACAGTTGACTGACCAGTTAACCCGGCAACAGGTTCGAGCCAAGACTGGTTTCAGGGTCTTTCTTGTCTGAGTCAAACAGTAAAGGCATACAATCGGCAGGGCTGACTATTGAAGTGATTTGGAATCAAAATGAGTTTTTTGATTTTTTTGAGTATTCCATAAATTACTTATTGAGTTATAAGCAATTGTGGTAGTCATGTAACAACCAGTTTTTCTCCTTTCTTGCATCTAAAACACATTTTAACATGTATTTATACAAAGAGAAGAAATATAACTGTACATATTGTTAATTTCTTTTTGTAACATAGAAAATATTAAAAACAAATTTAAACTAACAATTCATTAAAAATTGAAGATAGTTTGCTAAAAGTGTAAATCCAAATATACCTGATAATATGTGACATACGGTGATTAATTTTCAAAACAATATATTTTTCTGGATGATTTGGGATGTATATTTTCCCCCTTCGGAAAAAAAAAGTCACCAATTTGTGCGTAACTTGTGAAAATATATGCACAGCAAATTGATCTTTCACCTATTCTATAAATATGACAAATTATTACTTTCCGAAAAGAACCCTTATGGAAACTTCCCTCCCTTCTTAAAGTCCACTCTGGATAGAGACTTTAAACGATTTCATTTACATGACTTTTAGATGATATATAAGCTCACTATGGATGCAAGAAGTCTATCCGAGCAAAGACTGAAAACTTTCCAAATAATAGGTATAACGCAATGGAGATGGGCAAGAAGATCTCCAATTGTCTTGCTTTACGGCTAAAAATGGATCTTTTACAATAAAAAATAGAGATTAAAGGTTTTTGTTAGAAAAATTGCTATTACTTTAATATATAAAACATAATTTACGATCAGTTTTTATATTGTTCAACTAATGAAAATATACACATTAATCTGCTTTGTATCATATCTATTCTTTATTTTCTCTAAAACCTTCAAAAACTACCCAATTAAAATGTTTTAAAATAACGGATAACCAGATGTAAACAAACGAAGGCTTTGCTATTTAGATCTACAAATTGTAAATTTAGAAGGAGAAGCAAATGAACGACTCTAGCAGCGTTCCATAAAAAAAAAAAAAAATTATATATATATATTTATATAGCAGGGGTGATTGTGACTCAAAGTGAAAAACCCTGAAAATTAATTGATACAAAGTGAAAAACCCTGAAAATTATCCATGCAAAATATACCAATATCAATTTACATAACAACTGATGCTGCAACAGCATGACAATCAAATGACATATTTCTGCTATTGTTTGAAATATACAATTGCATAAAAACATAATTTGGTAAACTTATGTTATTCTCACTGAAAGCTAAATGACTTCATCAAATGGAGAGTGCAATTTATCTTGTATGCAAAGTTCGAATTCTATATTCAGTAAATGAATTTATTCTAAGTACTCATGAAACAAGTACAAATTATATGTTAAGAGTTATTCTCTTAGTAGATTTAATGCAAGTCATATCTAGTTATTTGAAAACAGTAAAAAAATGTCAAAACCAATCCAATTTTACTTCTAAGTGGCTAAGCATTAGAAAAAAATAAATAAAAATCTATTTTTAAGGCTTTACTCTTACACAAGGTAAATTTCTTTTTCCTGCTTTCTTTTTGGGTATTACACATTGCAGATATGCAATTCTGGACATTTTTGTACTGAGATTGAGATGGATAATACCAGGGGCGATACTGAGTAAAAAAAAAAAATTATCTGAAATTCACAGCAACTTTTCTGAAAGGTTACAGAAGAGAGGGTAGGGAGATAATCACTCCTGGTTCTAATTATGTGTTTTTTCTGCGATCCTTTCACGAAATTTGCGTTTTTTCCGCGATTTTTCGGCGAAATTTGCGTTTTTTCACGATTCTTTAAAGAAATTCATGTTTTTTCCCTGTGACCCTTTAACAAAATTTGCGTTTTTTCTGCGATCTTTTGACGATATTTCCGTTTTTCTAGCGATTCTTTGACGAAAATCGCGTTTTTTCCGCGATTCTTTGAAGAAATTGTTTTTTTTTTTCGTGATCCTTTAATGAAATTTCCGTTTTTTCCGCGATCTTTTGACGAAAATCTTGGTTTTTTTTCGCGATCCTTTACGAATTTTGCACTTTTTTGCGATCCTTTGACGAAATTTGTTTACTTCGGGATCATTAGACGAAATTTGTTTTATTTCGAGATTCTTTGATAAAATTCGCGTTTTTCCCGCGATCGTTTGGTGAAATTTGCGGGGTTTTTTTGCGATTATTTAAAGAAACTAGTTTTTTTCCGCGATCCTTTAACGAAGTTCGCATTTTTCCAGCGATTCTTTGACGATATTTCCGTCTTTCCCGCGATCCTTTGACGAAAATCGCGTTTTTCTCCGCAATCTTTTGACGAAAATCGCGTTTTCCCCGCGATTCCGGGATGGGAAAAATCTTTCCCGGTTCTAATTATGTGTTTTTTCAACGGTCTTTTGCCGAAATTTGCGTTTTTTCCGCGATTCTTTAAAGAAATTAATGTTTTTTATGTGATCTTTTATAACAAAATTTGCGTTTTTCCTGCGATCCTTTAACGATATCCATTTTTCTGCGTTATTTTGACGATATATCCGTTTTTCCCGCGATGTTTTGACGAAAATCGCGTTTTTCCTCGCGATGTTTTGACGAAAATCTTAGTTTTGTCGCGATCCTTTGCGAAATTCACGCTTTTTTCGCGATCCTTTGACAAAATTTGTGTTTATTTCGAGATTCTTTGACGAGATTAACTTTTTTTCCCATAATCCTTTGAAGAAATTGTCGATTTTTTTCAGCGAACGATTGAGGAATTGATTTTTTTCGGCGACCATTTGTCGAAATTCGCGATACTTTTTAATGTCCGAATTTTCCGCTAAACGTAACGATCTCATAAACCCGGAAGGATAGATCGAAAAACCCGGAAATCCGGGCTACACCCGGAGCACAATCACCCCTGATATAGGTTAACACCTGATTCTGCTACTAAAATATTTGTAAAAGCACATTAAAAGCCTTTAAATATTTTGATATGCGTTTTTCACTTTTCCATACCAACTCATGATTGTGAAAAATGGGAGTTAATTGCCCGGAAGTACAAGCTGTATTCGTTACACTAGTGCTCTCAGCCCGAGCTTTACAGAAAATTCAATCTATTTTTTAAACTTTGTTTTGGCGCCATCCATCGGCAATCAATATAAATGAGAGATTTTTTGATTGAAATTAGAGTTTCCAAAAAAAGAAGCAGGACTCAATGATGTAATTCGAGATCAATTTTTAAAAGATTCATTTAAATAATTTAAAAATTTAATTCAATATAAATAAAATTAATATTATTTCTTTGACAGAATTTTAATTTAGTTTTATTAATTTTAAAGAGCTTAACATTTATCTGCTTAATTTTTAAAATTTTGTTTGCATTAAAATTGAGTCCCCCCCGGAAGTAATTGAAATATATGATCGATGTTATTATGATTGCATTAGTATGGCAAAAAAGGAATTTTTTCACTTATAAAATGACATGTTTATTTTCACTCCAAAGTTATGTTCAAAATATCGGCATTGATATACTTAATATATGTAGCAAATAACATGGTATTGTATTATTTTTTACATATTAATTACAATTACATTTAATATGAAATATAAATTTTATTCACAATGCAAGTTAATTTCAAATGGATATAAGCTAAGTTCTTAAAAATCCTGCATATTTTCTATAAAAAAAAAAAAAAATACAATTTTAATAAAAAGTTCCTTTGTTTACGAAATGTAAAGCTCCATTGATGAGTAATCCCACATTGTTCTAGTAAAATATCTCTATCTTTATGCTTTGATCGACCCCTAATGGAAAGCGATTTACTGAGCCATTCATTGACATTCATTCATTTTTATAAAAATAATATATTTTAAAATAAAAAAAAACCTTTAACACATTAAATATTTAATTTTAATGTTCTGTGAAATCTCCAGAAATTGCGTTTCACTTTGCTAATTATTATTTTTGCAATAAATACTGCTGTTTGTTTTGTCCAGTTGTTGAACACTCTCTGAAATTTAATACTGAGTAAAAAAATATTCTTATCATTCGTACTTGCAGAAAACATTTTTTAAATGTACTTTCCTACAATACAAACCCTTCAATAATAAAATCTCCACCATTTTTGACGAGGTTATATACTAGCGCATATATACAGTAAAGCCCCGATTATCCGCGAGCGTATGATCGGAGGTGCGGTTTATCCGTGAAGCAATTTAAAAAAAAAAAAAAATTCAAGCCAATAGCAAGGAAATACAATAAGCCGACTAATAAATATAAACAGCAAAATTCATGTATTCGAAAGTAACAGAAGAATATTCCTAGATTCGGTTGCCATGTTTAAAATATCAGATATAAAGTCTTGATGTCTTTTCTTGATCTTATTAACAAAACAAACACAGCAGTTAAAATATTTAACAATTAAATAGGACTATTATGATAAATTCCAGGGGAGCATATCAAGAATAGCTTCATTTTCGAGATAAAAAAATATTCCATACAAAAAGAAAAGAGACTGATTTTTTTAAAAAGGTGTAACTCAACACTTTTGTACAGTATGTATGGCATTGTTCCTTGTTTACTGTTCTTTATTTTAGCGATTTAGAGATAAAGCAAAGGGTTCTGCTGTACTGTGCATATGTATATATTTGAAACGCTTTATTATTTTTTTGTACACTAAAACAGTTTTTATGCTGAATTTTCATTTTTCGTGCTTGCACCCCCATTTTCGGGTTATCTGCGGTGCCCTTGTCACCCAATTCCGCGGATAATCAGGACTGTACTGTCGTTTTGAACTGGGGATGGTTTTGGGTTCTAGGGGTCATGATCGATGCAGATCTGCAAAATTTTTTCAGAAATTCCAACATAGGGGAGAACGTAATAAATAGTATTTCTTACGAAATCTACCTAAAAGCAAGGTGCATTTTTGCCAGTTTCAAAAAGGGTAGAGTGCTGCAACCTTCAGCATTATTACCACTCAGTGGAGATTACTAACATTCAGTGTTAAAAAAAAAAAAAAAAAAAAAATTGGTGGCCTTTCAATCTTTAATTTATTTATTTGGTGCATATGAGTTCAAAAACATTTATTCACAATCAGCAAATGTCATTCATTCTTCTTTGGCTCCTATTTGTATAAATTTATTAAAAACCAAAGTAAAATGAGAAAAAAAGGTACTGGCTCTTTATTTATTTATTTATTTATTTTTTGCTTGTAGAAATTTATTATACTACTCACTATGCTTATTTTATATAAAAGAATAAACAGTTTGATTACTTAAAGGGAACTATGACATTGCAAATTATATTAGATTTAAATATTTTTAAATGAAATAGTTTTTATGCCAGTTAAAAAAACTTGCTTTTTACAAACTTACTGTACTTAATGTTTTACAAGTCTAAGGAATTAAGCTTAGAAACAATTATTTAAAACTTTTATTGTTTATTAATAAGGCTAAATACCTATAGAGACTATCCAAATGTTAATCTTATTTTTTATGTCATTTTAAACATTTAGAAAATTTATGATTTTAATCAACGATTTTTTTAAATCAGTTGATTGAAATTGTTGACAACCTAGTGATAATACAAACTATAAATGCATTACCTGATTAAATTCAAGTAAATCAAGAAGTTCAAAAAGTTTCCTGTTCTTCTCGTTGTCTTTCAACTTCACATAATACTGCTGAAGTCCATGAAGTGTTAACTTAGCTTCGTCATCAACATAAACTTCCATTGGCTGCAATAATCAAACATCAATAAAAAAAATTCACAGCAAAAATCCCATTATTTATTGAAAGGAGCGCATAACAATTATGTCTAGATTTGAAAATTATCTTTTAAGATCAAGAAGATATGAAGTAAATAATACTCAACAAATTTGTAAAGTGTTTCTCACCGTATTAGGCTTTTCAAGTACGCCATTTTTAAAAGTAATGTACAAACCTTTTTATTTTACAGTGTGCCAAGTTTAGCATTTTTTATTCCATATATAAGGGTAAAGAAAATCTCAGTTAACAAGATAAGCAACAAAAGGATCACCAGACTTGGATCACAATGACAACAGCAAAACAGTAGAAATTATCAATAATATAAAATTTGATAATTTGGCACAGCTGATTACGAAACTGCAAGTTACAAATAAGTCCTAAAAAAAGCTAAGGAAATAATGTGCATAGTACTGCACAACTATGCTTAAATATCAATGAAATGATTACACTAAGAAGATTAGAAAAAACAAATTTATAAAAACAGAAAGCCACTTTGGGACAAAAATAGTTCTCTAAATTTTGTACCATTACAGACTGAGCCCAATAGTACTAAGTACAAAATCATTAATAACATTTTAAAATTGTTTTAAGATTAATTTTCTCATTTCAAAATTTCTCACATGCATAGATATTAATCCTAAATACTCCCTTCATAACAATGCTTCGAGATTTTCATGTCACTGAAAACATCTAAAATAGCAAATATGTTATTTATACTCAACCACTGGAAGAAATATGCAACAGTCACATTTCTTATTCTTTCAAAATATCATTGTAGAACTATGACAGAAAAATATGAATTCTGTTTTTCAATAAATCTGGAAAAGAACTTCAAACAAAGCTTACCAACACAAACAGTGAAGGATCAGATAGAGGTATTTCTCTTTATATCGCCCTATTAATAGCAATTCAATTATCTTTCAAACTGATGTTTAAAGGATTGTAAGGCACTTATAATACATTCTTGTTACTCAAATAGCAAGCCTTCCCCCTCCCCCCACTCTTTTTAATCTTTTGTGAATAAAACAAGTTTTCGCACTGACCCTGAGCCCAATGAGTGGTATAAAAATAGAGCCTATTCCAAGCACAGCCCAGCTGATCTACAATGGCAATTCCAAAATAATCAACCTCCCCCACCTAAAATAGAGAGCAAAAATTAAAAAGCTGTCCAGCCAAGTATAGACAAAGAAAATGATAAAATTTGTAACTGTAATATCACACGCAGTTATAGCTACAACCCTTTTAAAGCAGTAATTTGGATGTAAATGAAAAGAAAATTAAATAATTATGTTCTCAAAGAGAAAAGTATCAAAATGATCACCAAAATTGTGTTCCAACAAAGTATTAATTTGATCATCAATAACTCTAATATAAAATTTGGTAACTTTCAACATCTGATTATGAAACTAAGTTAGAAATGAAGTGTACAAAAAGACCAGAAAATAATGTAAATCAAACATTTAATGCCTATGAAATTTAACTCATAATTCTGTATTTCTGACAGCTGTCCTTCATTGGTGAAAATTTTGTTATATCAATTTCTCAAAAATAAATATGTTGTTAAAAAGTTTAACCTTTTGCACTCCACACCAAAATTTCAACTAGCAACTCTACGCCATTCTTACATATTTCAAATAATATGTGGGGAACTACTTAAAAGTATGTTTATTTTTTGTTTACCGTATGGGTGCCAGTGGATTTGTAGTTAAACTTAGTATGTCACCGTATAGATGTCAGTGGCGTGCCAAATGCTAAAACAAACATTATTAGAAGGCATAAGTAGATTAGCTACAGTTTAAAAATGTTTCAAACAGCATAGCTGCCAATTTTCTGTCCCCCCCCCCCTCAAGTCAAACATACTCTAAACAAGAAAAATTAGTTAATAAAATAATCATGTCTATGTCTACTTATTTGACTTGGAAAATAAAAGAAAAAAAGTTGACGTGAAATGGCACCTTGATAAGAGAAAAGTACAAAAATTTCTAATTTTAGCAAAACTTCAACATTTAAAGGAACATATGAGTAAAATAAAAAAAAAAGTAAGTGAAAAATCATCTTTCCCAGCATATAAATTAAAATATAGTTTCTACAATTTTTGGATTATAATTCAAATTTAAAAAAAGTTTTAAATAAAATAATTTGTGTATAAGCCAGACCTGCCAACCTTTGAAAATGAGAAATCGTAGCACATAAAATTAAAACTAACCTGGAGGTTGGTTGGTTGGTTTTTCGTGTTTCACAGCCATCTTTTGACATTCGTAAAAGGAATAAGATTTCAGTCTTTCAACTCAATATAGTAAATTTTTTCCTCTGAAAATTTTTATACAATATTTAAAGTTTCTTCTCGTTCTGCAGACTTTTTTTTTTTACATTTGTAAAACGAGCCTGGTTCCAATTTTTTAGCCCAGTGCAGTAAATTTTGACGAAATTCTCGAATTTTTTTCCCGCGATCATTTCAGGATATTCACAATTCTTTTCCCACAATCGTAATTCACATTTTTCTATCACGATACTTCGTTCTTCGTTGAAGTCTGCACTTTTTACCAGGAACTTTTGATGAAATTTGCATATTTTAGCGCATTCCTTTGACGAATTTTGCGTTTTTTTACCACGCAAAAATGGGATGTTTAATACTAATTCATAAATTGAAATGTTTAATACTAATTCGTAAATTGAAATGTTTAATAATAAATTGTACAAATCATGCGATTTTGCACACTATTTCAAATCTTGTCCCTCAAAGACACTCCCCTCCAGAAATTTTTAAAATGGCATCCCTGTTTCTAAGGAAGGTAATTCCTGTATAAATATTTACAGAAATACGATTCACTTGTGGTTGATATACATAGCTGATTCCCCCCCCCCCCCCCCATGAATATTTTTTAATGTCCGAATTTTCGAATTAATGACCAGTTTTTTAAAAATTTTGGAAATGAATGCTTTGAAACATTGGAAATTTCGGAACAGAATCACTCCTGAAAAATATGCTGTGCGGGATAAAAGTTGCAACTAGAAACAAAAATGCGTTTGTGTTTTTTTTGCAAAAAATCGTAGTTCAAGACTGATTTTCGTAGCATCCCAGTTTATAGGTTCAAATCGTAGCAACTACGACTTTTTCGTAGCAGTTGGCAGGTCTGGTATAAGCATCTTGATAACGAATGAAAGTAATAAAATTTCACAGGATAAGGGTTTGGATAAAAAAAATTTAACTCATATATAATTAAACAAAATAAAAATAAACAAATTATGCTGATCTTACAGATCACAGTAAATATAATCAATTTCTTAATGGAATTATTCGTAAGACCCACCCCCCTCCCCTCCTAAAAGTTAAGGATTCCAGTCAGTGCACTGCTGCCGACAATTTCTCCATGGCACAGACCTGTAGGAAAACAGTACAGTCGGAGAATAATTTTTTCTCTTGAATTTATCTCACCAAATAAAAGACAATTTCATCACACGGCTGAAAATGTTGACCCATGGAATATTGCAAGCAATTTTTTGGATGCAAGATATCAGCCAATCAACGGGAATTTAACATTGATTATTATGGCTTTAATACAATTACTATGCATAAGCTGACTGGTTAATACCTTAGCAAAATTTTACGCATATTGAAGCAACAGTGTTAAAGATAGTCTAAAAAGATCCCCTTTCAAAGTGTTTTACCGAAAAAAAAATCAGCATGCAAAAAGATAAAATTAAATAAGATTCATACAATTAACCTTTAATGAATGAATGCTGCCATATTTATCAAAGTGTGTTGTTTTAAATTATTTTGGCACCAATTTTTTTTGTTCGCATTATTTAATTGCTGAAATTTTGAGATTAGATAAGGGGAAATTTTCGGTGCCAAAGTACAGGTGTCTAATTAGAAACAACACCCTTGGACAATAAAAACAGGTTGTTGCAAATGTGACAGAATTCATTCGTTAAAGATAAAATTTTACTATACAAGGCGAATAGAATCTGAAAAGATTATAAATTTAATATCCAAATAAAACCTGGGATAGTCAGTAAAATAACCAATTCCTTTAACAGATTGCAAAAGAAGACCTTAAATTTAGAATTTAAAAACTTACTTAAATTACACACATATTTTCAATTAAAATATACTTAACGTTGCATACCTAAAAGTGAATAAATTGAGAAATGTATTTCCTTAACACAAAAACAAAACATGACAAATAAAAAAGGAAGAAGATCTTAATAGCTTAACACTTTTTGTTGAATTTAATTGTAAAGAAAGAAAAAAAGTAAAAAAAATCAATTTTAATAGTATTTAATATCAAAATGTCATAAAAATTAAGCGAATGAAATAAAAATTACTGCTAAAAAATTCTGGAAGACATTTTGAATTTTAAAAATGTTAAATTGAGTATAGTGCCAGTCAAAAATGTGTTAAGTATTTATAAAAGATTCAACTTCTGAAAATTTCAAATCAAAATAAAGTTTGTAAAATCCCTACGAAATCTGAACAAAAATAAAAGGGAATTAAAAAAAAAAAAAGTAAACACATTAGAAATATAGTAATTTTTTGATGAACATGGGCACTTAATTTTTTCAAACAAAAATTACTAGCATATAAGAGCATAAATAAATAATATGGCAAATTAAGTAAATTTTAAAAAAATTAAGCAAGGTAAAAATAGCTTGATTAAATTTAGAAATAGATATTGATAGATTCCCCCAGATGACACTTATTCAAATCAAAGTACATATTAAAATATGCTTAAACAAGATCAACTAAATTCACACTTATAAAATAAGTCATGTACACACATTTTACAATTAAAACAAAATATTTCATTAAACATTTGTATATGATTTTACAAAATGATTAGAAATATGAAAAACATGATTGAAACAGATATTTTGATTTTACAGAATACAGTAAGCAGTGGTTCTAAACCTGTTAGGGATGTTAAATATCTGAAAGAAGAGAAATAGAAAAAGCATACACAAAGACATATCTAATACAACTGATTCCTAATTATATAATAAAAATTTTACTATAAACATTTTTATTTTAGCTTAAACATTGTTTATTAAAAAAATAAAGCCATGGATCAAATCAAAAAGTGAGAAAAGGGATGGGGGAATATGGATAGAAAAAAAGGTTGAGAATCACTGCAAGAGAATGCTTAGTTACAGAAGGTTTTTTAAAATGCTTTTTAATCTTAACATACAGTTTTATCATTAAATTTTAATAAAGCAAGATTAATTTGAAGTGAATTAAATAATTTTAGTGTATTTTCAAACAGATACTCTAGGTCACACTCCTACATTACATATCTGTAATGATGTAATTTAAAACATTTTATATTGTTTTAAGGGAGAAAAAAGAACTTAGTTAAAATAAAAACACTCTTTACACTGAGTACAAAACTTTTAGATAAATTATACCATTTCAGCATTTTTAACTTTTACCTACAACAGTTAAGTTCTACAGAAGTATAGCAATGAAATTGCTACAAAGGGGACTAAGAAGCACAAACTGATAGAAAGAAAGTGTATAAAGTGTTTTTTCAGGACTTGTCATTCACAAAAAATAACTGCCAAAGCTTTTTTTTTTTTTTTTTTTTTTGAACGACTGTAGGCAAGAGGTAAAATACAATTTTGTGTTCAGTTGAAATCTATTGCTTCCTACATTTTTATATCAAATGTAGATCATATGTTTTCTAGCTAGTCTTATACCTAAATTTCAAGATTACCTTATTTTTAAATAGAATTCATGTATGTAATACCAGTTAAAAATAATACATAAATTATTATGTAAGAATTTTCCTGGAACATGAGATATTGTTTCAAAGATTTTGCAGACTTTACGGTTGTGCAATGATTTTTAAAAATAAAATGTCATAAATGAGTTAAACACTTTAGAGTGTTCTCAGCTAACAATCCACAATAGCATGAAAATTAAGTTGTCATCGAACATGCCAACTTTTGAAAATGCCCAAGTGTAAAATAACATGTAAGAATATTTCAAACAATTACTTTTGCATGTGAACATATGATCCATGTAACTAATTTTTAAAATAATACAAAAATGAAATAATCGGCCTTTTTTAAAAAAAAGACAGATGACTTTTTTTAACAGATGAATACTGTTATATAATACATTTATGGCTATTATATATTTTGGATATTAAAAATACTCCAAAAGTTAATTTTATGCATTGCACTGACTGCATTTATTAATAGAGGGAAATATGCAAAACAATATTTTGCATATTTCAGAATGAAAACACACCAATATTAATATATCCCCATACATTTGGCATTCATCAATATTAAAAGCAGCTAGTAAAAAATTCATAATTTAAGGGTAGAAAAATTGAGTTTGAGTGAAACTTTGCAAAAAAGTAAAAACAAACATACCAAATGTATGGCAAGTATGATATGATGTCACCATCATATATTAAAGAAAAAAAAAAAAAAAGTGCAACCCTCACAAACTAGATACATTCAACTACGCTTTACTATTTAAGAAAAGCATATTATCATTATTTCAAGCTGTACTTAAAATATTTCTAACAAACAGCAAGAAAAAGAACACACTGAAAACCAAGAGATTTAAACTTAGTATTGTACTTCTAACTTAAAACAAAGCTATAACTTCTCAGGCCCCTTTTATAGCAAATTAAGAATCCGATTCAAAAACACTAAATTAAATTACTATAAAATTAAACATTCTCTATATATACGTGTAAGTGGTAAAAATAAACATTTTTGTATAATCAGTTAAAAAATAAACATAAATAAGTTAGGGTAATAAAACAACACTGGATTCTATAAAATCAAAATGCATATAACAATTTAAAAGAAACAGACCTGCAAAGCAAAAATTTTTTAGATGTGGCCTTGGCCGAATTGGTAATAATATAATCATAATTTTTATACACATATTGCTTTATAATGATTTGCATATTTAATTAGACTGTAGACATTATGTATTCAAACAGGTCTCAAACTTAAGGCTGATAACTACTTTGCCACACCACCAGGAAATATGTGTAATCATATAAAATGTAAAATTCTGAATGCTTTTCAGACTTTTTTAGAATGCCTTTTTTTCAAAAGCAAAAACAGGTGCATTTAGGGGAATAGGCTGATAAGAGATCTTTTGAAAAAGTCATCAAAAAATTATTTTTTCAATTAGAAATAAAGGTAAATAATTGAGGGCGAGAACTTTTGGCATATCGGTAGATTCTCCTTTAAAAAAAGAACAGCCTAGACCCCCGCCTCTTAATTCTTGTTTCCATCTCCCATGAGCACAAAAATTAAAATCCTATTTCTTTTAAACCTTTTTTCTAGTTTATTGTAACAACAAATAACCATCTAACCACCTTCAAATTATCATTTCCCTTAGATATCAAACAAGCATAGTTTAATCTTTAGAAAAAAATTTCTGACCTATTTATTACTCTATAGTAACAATAAAATCTATCACAAATTTTCCTTCTTCCAAGATTTCCATTTTTCTCACTTTGACCTCCAAAATCGACGCATATCCCAAATATTAAAAATATTTTTGCCATCTTTATTTGTGATTTTGTTGTCACAATCATAGTTATCAAAATCACCATCCTCTCAGAAAAAAGGGAGGGTTTTTTCTTTTTTTTTTGCTTCCCTCTTAACTCCCCCCACCCACACACACACACAAAGTTCAATAATTTCAAAACAAAAAAGATTTTTATATTCTATTGTTACTTTGTAGCAACAATCGCATAGCCTCACCTCAAATTCCCATTCTCCCACTCCCAGAAAAAGGATAATTTCCAGAGTTTCCCCCAGGTTTAAAAAAGGGCAGGGTGCTGCTTGTGGGAAAAGGGCACTTTTGGATTACGAAGGACATGTTTTGGATTCTTAAGGGCATTTCTTGAAATTTTTAAAGGCATTCTTTTGATTTGTAAAACTACTTTTTAATATTTAATAGACAGAACACTATTTTAAAGACAGCAATGAGTCAATTTTTACTATGCAAGTAATTTTTTTTTAATAAACAAAGGAGTAAAGGCACTTTTACCAGGTGGGGGCAACAAGGGCTCTAATTTTTTAAATGAGGGGCAAGAGGTGTGCTATTTTGTAAACCTAAGGGCAGGCAGAGAGAAGATGACTAATATTTCACATAAGATTAAAACCTTACTAAAAAAAATAATAAGGCGTATTTGTTTTAAAAAAATTAGTATTAAAGATTTTAAACTGTTTGAGAGAGAAGGAGGTTAGAGGATGATTTATTATTATTTTGGTGGTGAAGGGAGACTAATATAGATGACTAATTATCTATTTAGTGTTACAGTAGAGACAAAATACAGCAGATTTTTTTTGTTTTGTTTTAAAGATAGGGTACAGAAATTTTTGGGGCAGAACAATAACCTTAGTTGACAGATTATCCATTCATTGAAACTAGAGAGCAACAAATAGGACAGATGTTTTTCTTCTTAAATGAGAAGTTTTAAAATTTTAATATATGCTAGAGGGGAGGAAACATCAATTTCAGAGGGAAGGAGACAGGGTTATAATTTAGATGAATGATTATTTACTTATTGATACTACAGAAGATTTTATTTATTTATATATATTTTTTTTTGGCTGGGTGGGTGGGAAGGAGGATCCAAAGGCAAGAAGCAGACATTTTGAGGTTAGACGGACAGTTTAAATGGCTAATTATTTACTTATTGTTACCACAGAACAACAAATACAGCATTTTTTTAAAAATAAAGTTTTAAATATTGTTTGTTGAGTTTATTATTTACTTATTTGTTACTTACTACAACGAACAAATAGGAGAAATTTTTAAACTACAGTTTAATTTTAATAAATGCCATTAGCCATATAAATTAATGAGGCATTTACAATTTTGTCCACTTATTAAGCAATGTTTACGATACTTGTCAATATATAATTAAATATATATATATATATATATAAATGAAGAAAATTCATGGATGGGAAGTCTCACTTGAGAAATTCAGGGGAAGTACTGGTCCTAGGAGATTTCAGGACATACCTTTTCCAATATTTCAGGACAATTTACCCCCATACTACCTTTTTTCCCACGATCGTTTGTCAAGTTCGAGATTTTTTTTTCTGCAATCACTAGCCCAAGTTCAAGATTTTCTTCCGCGATTGCTTGCCAAAACTCGTGAATTTTTTCCGCCACGATTGTTTGCCGAAATTCGCAAATGACTGGCGATAGTCCCGATTTTTTTAGAAATTGGTTGAAGACTATCTAAATTTTTTTTCACCGATCGATTAACAAAATTAGCAATTTTTCTTCCTGTCCGCCTGACAAATTCCAGATTTTTTTTTTTTTTATGCGAACACTTGACGAAATTTGTGAGTTTTTCATCATTAGATGACAAAACGTTTCACTATTTTCTGACTCTAAAGCACCTATTAATTCCAAAGTACTGATTTTGTGCAATTCCGTGAAAAAAAAATTTATATATATATATATATATTTTCACGGAAAAATCATGACTGTCTGTGCTCAACTAGTACAAAACTCAAAATTTCAGGACATGTTACCATATTACAGGATGTTTTTTCATTTTTCAGGAATTTAAGGAATATCAGGACAAGTACGACCCCTGGAAAGTATATTGGAGGAGATTTCAAAATTTACAAGCATGAATCAGGGGGGAATTGAGTAAAAAAAAAAAAAAAATTCTGAAATTCACAGCAAATTTTCTGAAAGGTTACAACAGGTGGGGGGAATCCACCCCCTGGCACTAACTATGTTTGTTTCTCCCCCCCCCCCCACCCTGCAACCTTTTGATGAAATTTGCTGGGTTTTTTATCACGATCTTTTGACGAAATTTGTCATTTTTTCACGATCTGTTGACGAAATGTGTCGTTTTTCTGCGATCTTTTGACGAAATTTGTCGTTTTTCCATGATCTTTTGACGGAATTTGCCATTTTCACAATCTTTTGACGAAATTTGCCATTTTCACGATCTTTTGACGAAATTTGCCATTTTCATGATCTTTTGATGAAATTAGCTGTTTTTTCACGATCCTTTCAAAAAATTTGCCGTTTTCCCGAGATCCTTTGACGAAATTGATTTCTTTCGAGGAACATGTCGAAATTCGCGATGTAGTTTATGTCAGAATTTTCTGATTTATGACAGATTTTTTTTTTTAAATTTCGGAAAAGAATCACTCCCTTGCTCTGAATTTCAGGTCTTGTTACAAATGTGAAATTTCTTATAGCATTTAGAGGGGGGTATAAAAATAAAAAAAAAGGAGAGAGAATAAACAAAACTAGCTCTGAATGCGAGAACAGTAACTGCTTGGCAGGTCTGTTTAAAGCAATATTAGACAACTTTTTAAAAAATCAGACATTAAAATGTCATTTACAGAAGAGTAAAACATACATCTAAAAAAGTATAAGTCTCATCTTTCTTGGAAGATGAGAAACAATACCAACAATGGGAAATACTAAAAAACTTGAAAGGTAGGTTGGCAATACATTGAAATAACATTTGATATAAAAGGAAATAAATATATAATTTACATAAAGATACATAATAAATGCTTTTAACAATTATAATGCAATTGCTCAGTCAAAATAAATCTTTAACTTTAGTATTTATGATGATAATAATAATGCACATTTTGTTATGAAAAGGGCAACAAAATTAGCTTTTTCTTAAAAAATCTAAAATTTTATCAATTTTATGTTCCAGACATGCCAATATTCAAAAATTCATCATATTTGAAAAAAAAAAAAAAAAAGAAAAGAAAGAAAGAAAGAAAGAAACCTTTTGTTTACAGCTCTTAAAAAATAACTTTTACTCATAAAAATAAAAGAAGCAAAACAAGCTACAATGTATACATATACAGTAAAACCTCCCCAAAGCGACCATGTTCCATTCCAATAAAAAACTGGTCGCTCCAAGAGGTGGTCTCTTAATGGAGGTCATGTTTAAATCTAGATTTTAATTGTTGAAAAAAGGTAATTAATGATACTAAAATTAATTTTTCACATTACGAAAAAATATGAAAATTTAAGTATCAAAACAAAAGTTAATTACGGCAGAGTTAAAAAAATGAATACATTGACATTTGCTTTGATTTTATGGTTTTTTTCTTTTACAACTTATTTTCTAGTCCTATCGAAGTTCAGTAAATAAATGCAATTTTTTTGGACAGGAACAAATAATGAAGATTTCACTAATTTATCTATTTCTTTGAGAGTTTCCTGACAGAATAGGGCAGGGGAGTTTATTGACCGTCATTCTTAATTTGCCATCAGAATTAAATTCATTGCCTAAAAAGGCACAAAGGGGTTTAAACACTTAAAAGTTACCAGAAAAAAAAAATCTAAACTTAGTTTAGAAGTTTGGTGAATAAAGTGCTCTCCAGAATTATTTTTCTAATAAAACATTCAAGCGACCAGGAAAAAATGGAATTTTCTTCAAAGAAATAGGTAGCTCATGGTGGGAATTCATCTGGGATGGTCTCTGAATGGAGGTAAAATTAGCATTGAACCTATGGGAATAAATTTCGTTCCATGAAAAAATGGTCGTTCATGGAGGTGGCTGCTGAGGTTTCACTGTATATATATATTTTTTTAAGGGGATGTGTGTGTTTGAAAGGGGGGGGGGGGAGATAAGAAACATAACACAAGCAGAAAGTACAGAATGAACTGAAATGTACAGCATTATACATGCTGAAGTAAGTAAATGGTAAGAAATATTATATAATAAGGAATCTTAGCCAAGTTTTTTTCCTCCCTTTCTATCAGTGCATAAAATACACAAGGAAAATCAATTTTTTTATATTGGCAATTCTAAGATATTTATGAAGTTCCTTATATCCAGAATTATATTAATTAAATAATGTATGTTAACAAGCAAAATATATGTTTCTTTTTTATTATGGTTAGTTTTCAAAGAAATCTGAAGATTTTGCAGATATATACATTAATTTTCTCTATTATCCTGAAATAGTTGGCATGTCTGGAATATTTTTCAATTGCAATTGATATTTCTGAAGTTTTTAAAGTAGAACTACAAAGCTTTAACAAATGTTATTCATATTTTTACTTGCTTGGGATTAGTGAATTTGCAGAACAAATTAAGATAGCACAGGCTTCTAATATAAAGGTCGAATTCCCTAATTAAATATTAACTATGTTTTTGAGCACAAAAGTAACACCATTGTAAAATATTACTAGAAATTTAAATTATTACAAAACAAGCAACCTCAGTAAATCCTGTACATTAAAGGATATAAATTCAAGGCGAGACATGAACAAGTGAAGAGATGAGTTTAACATTAATTTTGAAGAACTTAAAACCCTTAAGATACCTTAAGAACGCCTCTTAACAACAACAAAAAAGAACAGCTTGACTGTAACAGCACTTTATAATCATACTAACATCAGCAACTTTTCCAAAGAATAAATAAAAGCCTTGTTTTGCTATTTTAAGCACAAAAATGCTATTACATAACTATTATAAATAAAAGTAAAAATAACTAAAGTAACTTAATCAAAATTAGATAACTAATGTAACGAACTCAAATAATAATGAAGTTTGCCTTATTTCTAAGACCTCAACAAGATATTAATGTCATTGTTCGTTATTAATGTTAAGATTCAATTACTCTTCTTAATCTATGAAAAAGGCAATTTGTTTGCCATTATGGCCTTAAAGGAACCTATAAACTTAACTAAATTTTAAGATATCAGAAAAACATTCTATTAAAAATTAATATAAATATAAAATTAATATAAAAGTTATTTTTATATTTTCTCATTTAGTAAAGACATATTTTGCAAGAGAATAAACTTAAAGCTTTGTAGTTCAATTATATATTTGAAAATATTAAAAAAATTCATTCTATGCTATCAGATTTTTATTTTTTTGTTAAGGGCACATAAGACACTTAGAATACAAAAACTTTCTGGTTTCAATACTCAACCTACATATGGTATATCAAGCTTTTGTGTGCAGCTGATAGATATTTTTAAAAGCTAGGAGAATAATCTGTATTTTTTGTCAACTAGCAATATTTGTCCTAATTGCCATCATACATTTGAAATATAGTTAATTCAGAATGTACTTTTTCATTACATTGTATCTAGTTACTCACCATGAATGAAAAATTTGACTTTTAAACTGTCGGCTTCAATAGTCTTAGCAAATAATAATAATAAAAAAATCACAAGATAATACTCCACATTTCAGAATGTTGTATGGAAGCAACCAGTACAGAAATCTAGTTTAATGATTCTTGTCAATGATAAATTATAATCAAGAGAAAGGTAAAGTATCCAAAATACATGTTTTAAATACTTGCACTCAGTTTTTATATGCTGTATCCTACTATGGTAGAGGTAAAATGCCAAATATTTTTGCTCAAAAAAATTTATAAACGAAATTGCTCATTTATATGTGGCACTACTAATGATTTAATCACCAGTACTTCTTTCATTACAAATATACATATATATTTAAAAAAGGGAGAGGGGGTTGTCTTGAAGTGATTTTACTATGCTATACAGACTTCATTTTTCTTTTCTTCCACAGTCAAACAAATTTTGAACCAGAAAATTTATTTAATGAAATGTATCATTTCTTTGCAGCAGTTTAATATAACCAATGACATTTCTGAATCAAAATATGTTTATTTCACTTAAAAATCTGAAAGGTTGGTAGCAATGCAATTATAATGTTATTCTTTTTTCGATGCATGAAGAAAAATTAACCAAAGATGTCAAATGTGCCCTTAAATGTCGAAAAAATGTAAAATACAGCATTAAAAATTTAACGTTTTTTACTGATAATTTAAAAGCTTAATGTAATCTTATAGTTTGTTATATATTATTTCATTCACACTTTACAAAGTGTGTCTTTTGTACACAAGGGAAAAAAAAGTTGTCAATGTAAAATTCATAATTGTAACACAAGGACCAATTTGAATACATAGAGTATTAGCTTTTATAAATACACAGGTGATCACAGATTTAAATCAGATAGCAAGAAATTTAATAAAATTATATCCATAACGAATTGGAAAATACTTGGAATGTGTAAACCAAGCATTCAAATCTTGTTACATATTTGAAACTATGCAGGGATAATTAGAGTAAATTAAAGACATTTATTGCATATACGGCAGATTATTTCTATGAAAAGTCAATTTTAAATATCAAAGCAACATTATTTCCAACGCAATAGTTCTCATTTTTTAAATAAATCCAAACAAACTTAGAAAGTTCATACACTACAAGAACGATGACCAGACAAACTAATACTTTCGGTTAAAGAGAAAACACAGAGACACTGTTCAAAAATTGCGAATACTATTACCAGATGCATTTTCATAACCAATTCAAATGACACACAGCAACAAATTATTCCAAAGCCAAGTCACATAAATACCAATGGAAAGCAGCCTCCACCATTAACTAATATCTATACACAAACAATTACAAAGCCATACAATACATCGCACATTAATCAACACTTACTGACAACATTGAAAACGCCACACTATCATCATTCCACACTATAATCGCCACAGCTGGTGTAATTCTTCTATGTTCAACGCACTAAGATCTTTTAATATCCGATATAGCAAACTATCAACAACAATTTGCACAACAGCTCAACATCATAACCAAACTTCAACAGAAAGCAGATTTTTGACTACTACTGCAGCATCAAGAGTCTCACTAAGTAACCAGCAAGAACCAATGAACAAACAATTACAAAGAACCACCAATTCATTTCTGTCAACATACCATGACGATCTCAACAATAAAACTTCCAGATGCATTTTTACTCATGG
Organism: Maratus speciosus; assembly: GCA_963932465.1. Lineage (NCBI taxonomy): Eukaryota > Metazoa > Arthropoda > Arachnida > Araneae > Salticidae > Maratus > Maratus speciosus. Next base: position 461,622,165 of record OZ010795.1, read on the forward strand.
AGGCAATATATTTTTCATTTTTAAATGACCAATTTGATAATCGTAGACTAACAAACCAATCATCTTCCAGCAGATATAGGCAATATGTACTTTTTTTGCAATCCAAACAAAATAAACTGGACAAGGGCAATCACTGAACACAGAGAGAAAGAAAAATTCAATAGAAACAGGGACAAGAAATAATGATGAAGATTAATTACATCTTGCATAAACTTCTTGCACACGGGACGAATTTCTTTGCTCAATGTTGCACTAAACATCATAACTTGCTTTTCATGGGGTGTACTACGGAAAATTTCTTGAACATCTCTTCGCATATCTGCAAAAAAAAAAAAAAAAAAAAAAAAAATAAATAAATAAATAAATTTTATATGTGTATATATATATATATATATATATATATATATATCCTTAAAATCCAATAGAATGTAAAATAAAAAATTAATCATGGCTTATGGCTTAAACATTAATATAAAAAAGTTACACTTATTGAAGAAAAGAAATTTTATTAAACTTATTAAAATACTACGAATCACATTCCTATATGAATAATAAAAGAAAAAGGCCTCTTTATATATTACTAGCTGAACCACCAGGCATTGCCCAGGATAATCCCCTTAAATATACACTTAAAAAAAATGCCACTAATAAAAATTGCTGCTACTGGCCTCTAAAGAGTTTCCCAGTTTTGCCCTTAATCGACAAATTATAGTATACAAATATATGAAAGCCATAAAGTGCAATATGACTCTCCCCCCCACTCCTCCCCAAGAGTTTATATTAGTTTATAATTGGATAAATTACTGCCTTTTGGCAGTGTCCCAGTAGAATGGTTGGCTTTCTGAACTTTATCTTCGAATCCTAGTCAGACTCTTCACTGTGATCTATAATCAATTATTTTCAAATTACATTTGAAAAAATAAAAAAAGGGCAAAACATTGTGCGCATAAACCAACTATTGTAATTTGCGATAAACTTTGTGTAAATTTCAATAATACATTTTCGCTGCGAAAAGTAAGAATCTGACTGGGATTTGAAATCAATGAAAAAATTTAGAAATCCAGCATACTGCAAACAATGCTACCGAGTCGTTTGCTAAAGGAAGTATTTTTTTTCTAATTATAAATTGTAACAAACTTTAAGGCTTACTTTCCCATGACCCACTGGGTACTGCACTGTATGGTTTTCATATATTTATATATTAACATATACTCTATCAGTACACAAATGTGCACCACATTATGTGTTCCTGACATTAGAATCCTCCGTTGTTAGACTACTTTGTCCAAACTATGGCAAACCTACAAAATTAAAAATACTCACCTGGGCGAGTAAGACAACTTAACAAGCTAATGCTTAAGGATAACGACAGGCTCAAACACAGGGTTGCTACCCATATAGGAGAATGAAATTACCTGACTTTTCCAGGTGCATTTTCTGAAAATTTCAGTCTAGCTGTGTAATGTGAACTGGCCATTCAAGAGTAAAATAAATATTGTACCACACGAAAATATAATTTTTTTTTAACTATATATATAAGCTTAATTAAAATTTTCACATGCACCCCCTCAAAAATGCTCTTTGCTTTCCTTAATAATTTCTGAGTATTTCAAAGTAAGTGTCCTGTAAAATGGAAAAAATATATATACATATACAATATTTTTGCATTGAATGATAATTCACTTCACCATCTACCACAACCTCACTTAAGTTCAACTTTTAGGCAAAGCAGGTTGAGAAGCAAACATTTCAGGATGGAGGTTAAGCAGATTTGAAATGATTTAGTTACATTAAATGTCAAATAAAAAAAATATTGCAGAAAAATTTCAAAACATTATATTAAACAGTTAAAAATTTTAAAGTATGTGTGGAGATGACAGATGGAAAAAAGAAAAGAGGAAGAAAAAGGGAAGAGGAAATTTTAAGAAGCGATTAAATAAAACTTCTAAAAATTGGAATTTGCAAAAATGTGGAAGATTTTTCTCATTTGCCATGGGACAAAAGTTGTACTTATTTGGCGATCTCCATGAAATTTTATTAAATTCTCTGACCTTTCAAGGATTTTGGATAAAATACAGAAATTCCCTGACTTTTCCAGATTCTCCAGGTAGCGTAGCAACCCTGCAACATTAGGCAATTCGTTTTCATCAAAAATCATTGCAACCAATCAGGGCCTCGAATTCATATGAAAATCCCCCCCCAAGAAAAAAAACCCGAAACGAACGGATTTCCGACTCTGTTCCCTGAAAATTTTGTATTTCCATCTTCCACCGCCAATGGGCACATTCTGTTCCGAACGAACTTCTGGGACATGTCCCCAGTCCCCACTGCCTGCAGCACTGTATATTTTAGTTCCACCTTCCACCACTAGAAGAGACTGTTTTCAACAAATCGCCTTCCAAATGAAAATCCGACACATATCCCTGTTCCCCCTGGCACTGAATAGTAAGCGTGCTGCACCTGCAAACACCTTCCATCGTCAAGGGACACAATATGTTCTACACGAACATCCAATACAGGTGCCCGCTGCCTGCAGCACCATATCCTCCTGAGACCTGGCATCCATTTAAATGGATGTTTTGCTTTTTCTTTCTATTGCGTTAAATTTCATTGTAGCAATCTAAAACCAGTTTGGCATGGTAATGTATGAATCAAAAATAAATGTTCAGCTTTTGGATTTTGGCAATGGTAATTATTTTGTTTACAAATGGCGTGATAAATGAGTCAAGTTGGAATTCTACGTTCTACTGGTAAGTTTCGTTTTTTGTTATTTTAATTTGTTTAAACTATTTCTTTTTGCAATTTTAATAGCAGATGTTAATACTTGCCTTATAGGTGAAAACTGGGAAATTGAGTTAGTAGACAGTGGCCGGTAGACTCAGTTTCGTTAGTGGCCATTTTTTAAAGTTAATGGCCACTATAATGTTTCAAACTTTCTTGACATCTAGATAAACTATAATCGTTGTACATATACGCATTTTTCTATAAATCAGAGTTTTATACCAGCCAACTATTCATAATAAGAATAGGGAAGCAGTCGAAATTCAAGAAAATTACACTTTAAAACCACAAAATCTATTATATAGATATTTTTTTTTTTAGAATATATTTTTAGATTATTTGTATATGTTCATAAACACTATTATCAATCAAATTACTATTACTTTCTTTATACAAAAAATAACTAAATCAAAATTCCAACAGTTAGGTGTATACAATAAAAAAATAATCAAATAAAACACAATAAAATGTTATTTGTATTTTATTTAACAAGTAAATGCGTTATTAACATATTACACACATTAATTACATACAGCTGAAATCTAAGCTGATGAGTGTATTTCGCAGGATTAAACAATATGGGTGAAGCATGTGGCAGGAGTCGATGAAAATACTGCAATGTTCTTAAAAACGCTTGCATCAGGTTTGAAAAAAAAAAAAAAGATAATTTATTTGAAATGTATGTGGAATCAAAGCTGATGAATATATTTTGCAGAATAAAACTGTATTTCTTGAAAAAAAATAATCCAACTGAAGGGCAATGGCAAAAGCCAAAATATTGAAAACACAGCTAAATCACTGTAATCTGCTTGCATCCGGTAGAAAAAAGAATTAACCAGTTTGCTAATTAGATGTAATCAAAGTAGACATGCATATTTATATGAAAAAAGCTATACTTCACTTGGCAGTCGATAACAGATTTTTTATCGCCACTTGGTGAGTGGCGACCGATTTTTTAATCGCAACTTTTACAACTTTAATCGCCACGTGGCGAGTGGCAACCGACAATTTTCACATATAACTTGCCCAGACCTGCCAACCTTTGAAAATGAGAAATCGTAGCACACAAAATTAAAATTAATCTGAAGGTTGATTGGTTGGTTTTTCGCAGCCATCTTTTGACATTTGTAAAAGGAATAAGGTTTAATTCTTTCAACTCAATATAGTACATTTTTTCCTCTGAAAATTTTTATACGATTTTTAGAATTTCTTGCGTTTCGCAGCGTTTTTTTTTTTTTTTCTTTTTCTTTCTTTTTTTTTTTTTACATTTGTAAAAGGTGCCTGGTTTCAATTTTTTAGCCCAGTGCAGTAAATTTTGACGAAATTCGCGATTTTTTCCCCGCTATCATTTCAGGATATTCACAACTTTTCCCCCACAATCATAATTCACATTTTTCTATCACGATTCTTTGTTGAAATCCGCACTTTTTACCATGAACTTTTGACGAAATTCGCATTTTTTACCACGATCCTTTGACAAAATTTGCGTTTTATACCACGATCCTTTGACGAAATTAGTGTTTCCTTTCTGCGATATTTCGATGAATTTTGCATTTTCTTACTGTTCTTTTGGCGAAATTCCGTTTTCTTCTGCGATATTTTGACCAAATTCACGTTTTTACCACGATCCTTTGAAGAAATTTATTTTCTTTTGCGACCAATTGATGAAATTTACTTTTTTTATACGGTCATTTGTCGAAATTTGCGATAGTTTATCGCAACCGATCTGGAAAATTTTTTATAACTTTTCGCAACCAATTAACAAAACTCACTACTCGTTCACACGACCTTTTCACGAAATTTGCAATATTTTTCCCTCGATAATTTATCAAAATTTGTAATTGTTTACGCAATCTTGCACAAAATAGGCGCAATTCAGCGACCTATTGAATATAGTAATCACTATTTGTTTCTGAGATCTTTGACGAAATACCCGATATTTTTACACGATCGTTTGAAGAAATTCTCAATTTTTTTTCGAGATCGATTCACGAATTAATTTGGGAAAATTCCATGAAAGAAAAGAAATTCGCGGACTTCCAAGAAATTTCAAAATATACTCGCAGAAGAATCATAGGTCTCTGGAAGAATTTGCAGGGGGAAATACTGCACAGCAGTTTTCATTATGCAGGACTTTCCTTTTCAGCATGCAAATCATGCTATTTTGCACACTATTTGAAACCTTGCCCCCCAAAGAACCCCCCCCCCTTCCAGAAATTGTTAAAATGGCACCCCTGTTTCTAAGGAAGGGAATTCCTGTATAAATATTTACAGAAACACGATTCACTCGTGGTTAATATACATAAGGAGGGTTTTATGTTGTGTGTTTTGCAGCCTAGATTTTTTTTTTCCCTGTGAGCTTTTTTTTAAAATAATGTCCGAATTTTCGGACTAAAGACCAATTTTTTAAAACATTCGGAAGTGAATACTTTGAAATTTTCAGAACAGAATCAGCCCTGATAAATATGCTGCACGGGATAAAAATCGCAACTATAAACAAAAAATCAGTTTGTGTTTTTTGAAAAAAAAAAAAAAAAATCGTAGTTTTAGATCGATTTTCGTAGCATCGTACTTTACAGGTCCAAATCATAGCAACTAAGATTTTTTCGTAGCAGTTGGCAGGTCTGCTTGCCTTATGTTCTTTATAATTAATTTTATTCTGTCCCATGCTTTTAGCATTTTTCTAATTATTTCAAAGCGAGATATTGCCTGAACATCCATTTAGATGGATGTGCTGTAAAACAAAATTAAAAAATTGAAATTTATTAATTTCTTTAAAGGGTCATTCCATGTCAAATCAACCAAAAAATTTCAATTTTCAACCTGACCATTTCAGATATAAATGAAGCTGTCAGCTATCATTCTCTCCAGTGATATAAATGAGAATACATTTTTATAATTTTTTTATCACGTTAAATTTTCATACAATTAATTATTTAAATTTTGAAAAATCAACATTTTTTGGGTTGCATAAATTTTTCAAGTTCTATCAGGCATACAGAATTTTATGACCCCTCATTTTAAAGAGAAATTTATAAGGTTTAATTTGTTACCCAAGTTGACTATGCTCAGCTTAAAAAAAAATTTTTTTTTAATTTTAAAATTAAAAAAATTTTTTTGATAGTGTTTTTTAAAAATTGTGAAAAAAATGTATGTTTGTTATAATATAATAAGCTAAAATTTCTGAAATTTTTAGAGAGGGATCTCAATGGGATCAAGAGTTATGAAATAAAAACTGAAAATTACCATTCAAATAACAATCTAATTCTAGCTATTCTGTTATTTATGTATTATTTGAATGGTAATTTTCAGTTTTTATTTCATAACCCTTGACCCCATTGAGATCCCACTCTAAAAATTTCAGAAATTTTAGCTTATAATATTTATATATCTGTTGTTATCTGTTATAATATCTATTTGATATAATAGCTTATAATATCAAACATACATTTTTTCTAAATTTTTAAAAAATACAATCTGAAAATTTTTTTTAATTTATTAAATTAAATTTTTTTTTAAAACTGAGCATAGTTAACTTGCATATCAAATCAAACCTTATAAATTTCTCTTTAAAATGAGGGGTCATAAAATTCTGTATGCCTGATAGAACTTGAGAAATTCAAAATTGAAAAATTTATGCAACAAAAAAATGATGATTTTTCAAAATTTAAATAATTGTATGAAAGTTTAATGTGATAAAAAATTATAAAAATATATTCTCATTTATATGATCAGGGAGAATGATTCCTGAGAGTTTTATTGAAATCTGAAATGGTTAGGTTGAGTCACTGGTTGATTTGACATGGAATGACCCTAAAAACATCATTTTTGATGCCTATTTGTTGAAAAAAACTCATATTAAGATAATTATATGCATTACATTTTGCTTGGGTCTCGGGAGGATATAGCACATGTGCTGCAAAATCTGTTCGTTCCAGTTTCAACTGCCAAGGGATGCATTTTACTCTAAACAAACCCTCAATATGAAGGAAATCCTGTTATTCAACATATCTGGAGATATATTAGTTAAAGGGATGGGTACAAGAACTCTCTTGGGGACAAATACGGTATATATAATATGAGTGGGGTCAAAGGACTGACCAGTGATATATCATAAGGGGGGGGGGGGAAGCGGTCAAAAAAAGAAAAGGGCCCTACAGAGTAGCTAAGCCCCTATTGATCGGGGGAAACCAAGACAGAAATGGTGAGCATCTGGTCAAGTTTACTTTAAAAAAAAACTTTTTGAATTACCCTTTATCTGAGCATCCTGCCCCTGGAATTCACCCCATCCCCCTTTTAAAATTTTTGTGCAAGTTAAAATATGACTTAAAATAATCATATTTTTAGTGAAGAAAATGCTAAGATTTAAATAATCTGTGATAAGGTTAAATTGCAGAGTACATTTCCTTTTCTGCATAAAAAGTTTTTTGATAAAATAAAGTTATTAATGGATTTTTTTAATTTTTGATATAGAATATAATTTTCGGTATATGTACCAATTTACAAATCCCAACCAGAGATAATTTAAAATTTCTATATGCCTTGCAGCCACTATCCATTGGAAATTGTGAGTTTCCGATGGAACGTTTTTATTTGACCGTTAACCTAGCCTCGCTGTAAGGGTCCAGATCTAGTCAGTTTGTGATTTTGAGGGGGGGGGGGGGGGGGAAGGAAATGCTTTTTATAATTGGACCATTTGATGAGTTTTTAATTAATATCTCTGCTAATTTTTCAAAAAATAAAATTCTGAGCCTTAGGTGCATCAGAACATAATTTAGACTACCCTCATCTTATGTGCGGAAGATTTTGCTAACCATCGCAGACAGAGCGAAACCATCTTTTATTAGTATAACTGTCGCCCATTTCATATAGAGGTAAGTAATACTGGAACAATAATTTTATACAGTTTCCCTTAGGTTTAAAAAAGGACAGATGGAAAAAAGGACACTTTTTTTTTGGTCATTCTTAAAGGAACTCTCTTCTTTGGCTTTAAAGACATTCTTTAGATTTTTAAATTAAAGGCAGTTTGATTATTTAAACTTCAGGGCACTCCTTTCAAGACAACAATGAGTACAACATTTTTCTTTTTCTTTCATTCTTAAGGGCACTTTAATTTTTAAAATCACTTTTATTTAAAATTCAGGGCACTTTTCAAGACAACAATGAGTAAGTTTTTACTATGCAAAAGATTTTTTTTAAACAAAAAAGAGTAAGGGCACATTTTTTGACCGAGGGGTAATAAGGGTGCTAATTTTCTGGATGAGGGGCAAGGAGGGTGCTTATTTTAGAAATCAAAAGGCAAACAACTGTCTAGGGCAAACCGAGTATATGCAATGGCAGGGGTGGGGAAATGCATCATTTTACTCACCACTGGCGAGTGAATTTTTAGGTAGTCTTTGAAAACTGCAAACTATTAATGTAAACATGGTACTACGTTCTATTTTATATTAAAATTTCATCTCGTTTATATTTCTTAATTTTACAGGGAGAAAAAAAAAAATGAAAATGCATTATAGTAATAGTAACCAACTATTTTTGAGCTGCATAAATTTTGCCATAAAAATTTTCAACTGTACGTTGTATTTTTACTGGCTGGTAAGTTTTTCTAGAAATTCCCTACCCCTGTGCAATGGTATGAGTTTCATCAACTCAAGCTAGTTTGTAACTTATAAAGTAGGAAACCAGAGGCAATTCAGAATAAAAAAAACTTCCGAAATTCACAGCACATTTTCTGAGAGGTTACAGCAGAGGGGGGAAAATCTCCCTCTTGTGCTAATTATGAGTTTTTCCCGCGGCCCTTTGGTGAAATTCGTCCTTTTTCTGGGATCATTTGGCAAAATTCATATTTTTTCAACAATCCTTTCAAGAAATTTGTGTTTTCGGGGTCCTTTGATGGAATTCGCATTTTATCCGAGATTCTTTGGCAATTTTTTTTTTCTTGCGATCCTTTGATGAAATTTGCAGTTTCCTCCCGCTATCATTTGACGAAATTTATATGCAAACGATAGTCACAATTGATTTTTTTTGTTGACCATTTGTCGAAATTTGTAATATTTATGTCCAAATTTCCGGGCAGATTTAAAAAAATATTTCAGAACCAAATGCCTTAAATTTTTGGAAAATTCGAATCGCCCCTTTAGGAAACTTCCAGTACTTTATTTGTTTTAGCAGGTTATCTTTGAACTGAAAATTACATTGCACTTCTACTTGATGCACACTGTTATAACCCCTTAATTCGGACATATATTCATAAACAAAAAAGTAAGAGTGACGCCAGAATGAAACTACACAGGCTTACCCAATGCTTCCAACATTTTATCACATTCATCCAGAACAAAATGTTTTATGTGTCGCAGATTGAGTTTCTTTGACTTAACCAAGGCTAATATTCTGCCGGGTGTACCAACTACGATATGTGGACAGTTAGTTTTCAAAATCTTTTCATCATTAGCAATAGTCATTCCACCAAAGAACACGCTGACTTTGATACTAGGCATGTATTTTGAAAATCTTTCATATTCTTTAGAAATCTGAAAAGCCAACTCTCTAGTATGACACATTACCAGGACCGATACCTAACAAGATAAAGCAAAAAATAATTATGCAGAAAACTTAAAAGTATACAAATCAATATTTTATTGTATATCTTAAAATGTATACAAATCAATATTTTATTTAAGTGCAAAGGAATATATATGTTAAATATCAAAACAAATAGAATTCTCTTAATTAAAATCATATTGATAAATATACAGATGTGTTTCAATAAAAGAAAAAACTTTAGCATTTTAAGACATTATCCCTATTAATAAATTAAATACAACAGACATATTTGAGATTTGCCCCAGAAATCATTCTAATGGGACATGAATGTAGCTGAAGGTATCAAGAAAAAAAATCTTTTTAATAAAATAGAAAATTAAATAATGCCATTCAATACAGTACAGGACCCATTATCCGGAATTCCAAAATCCGGAAAGACCCGAAATCCGAAAAAAAAATTTGAAAATTTCCTAAATTTGTGAATTTTTACTAAAATTTCCAGGGTTGCTGGCTTTTAGCCAGGCCAAAAAAAGCCGGCCGGCTTTTTTTTGGTTTTAACCGCTTAAAAAAAGCCGGCTTTTATTTTTCAAAAAGGTGGTTTATAGATAATTCATATAAAATTTGGATTAATTTATTTTTAATACACTTATAAATATTTTCTACTAAAATAATATAAACTTCTATTAAATTTTGTCAAATAAATAAGACCTTATAACTGCTAGAATGCAACTGTGAAGGCATTACGTCTGAAAAAAAAAAAAAATTATGAATATTCAGAAGAATACATTAAATTACTTTAAAGTATTGTTTGGAATTCTTTATCATAGCTCTACACATACCACACATTTTAAAGATTATATGAAAGAATAAGAAGATGTCACACATTAAAACAAACATTCTTACATATACTGATATCTACTTTTAAAATTAAAACTAAATAGCTTATATGTATTTAATAACTGAAATTGTCTTATATAATACTTGAGCAATAATAAGCAATCGATAGTAAGTAATAAGCAATCGATATTCTGATAACTTAAATGATATATCTAAAGTTTTTCTGCTACTAAGCTGTTACGTAACTTATTCCAGATATGTCCATACGGACAGATTAAAATCTTAGAACGAACAGTGTTGAAAGAGAAATTAGGAAGGATATAACATTTGAGGAAATTTTAGTACATGTAAGTGCATGAAATAAAGAGAACAATGTAAAAAAAAAAAAAATTCTCCAAATAAAACTTGTTGAATTAGAATTTTGAAAAGCTAGTTGCTATTTAAAATAGTGCATATTCATGCATAAATTAATGCATATTAGGGTGGTCCTTAAAAAATATTTAAAATTTTCAAAATTTTAAAACTTTTTTTTAGGGGTTGCTACCAAGGTTTGAATTTTTTTTTTTAAATTAAAAATTGACATATTTTGTAATCGAATAATATATTATTAATACAAATCCATAGTCATTGCCAAATGGAATCATGGTAGAGGTCTGCATGGGGCCGGGCTTGGCCCGAGGCCCGTACCCGGCCCGGGCCGGCGGAATGAAGGCGAATTTTCCAACGGGCCGGCATAATTAGGACAATTTTTTCAACGGGCCAGGCCGGCAAAAAAATTCAACGGGCCTGTCGGCCCGATATAAGAATTAAAGTGGAGCAGATAAAATACGAGCCATTTTCAATGAATATGATTTTTTCGAGAAGTATAAATGTGCGTCACGAGCCAATGCAAGTTTAACAACATCAATACAGATATGTAACATGTCCATCGTAGAGATTGGCATCGTACAGTTACAAGATGTCTGATTACGGGTTTAATTTTTTTTCAGCAGACTCGTGCCAAGACGGAACTAAATCGATCTCAGGATGTGTAGGACAGGCATTATGTTATGTAAAAGTATTAATAGTGATAATGAACTTCTGTTAACAGTATCTTTGGAAATATACCTTAAGGGTTCTCATATTCACTGCTCAACAATGCGAAACTTTCAAACACCTTTTTTGACTCATTTTTAACTATAAAGGTATAAAATCCACAGGCCTTACTATTGAAGGCATTTGGAAACGAATAGCTTTCTCCATATTTGATAAATTACTTACAGAGATAACAGAGATTCTTGTCATGTGACTGTACGTTTTTCTCCTTTCCTGTGCTATCGCTTCCGGAAATTCGATTCATAACGCTAACTTTGGCAGTATTTTCAGAGAAAGATATATAAAAGACGTCATTTACATAGTTTCTGAATAAGAATACCTGCCAATCTTACGCGTTTCCGAAAAGAAATGTATTCTCAAATGTGTCGAAATGTAACTTCTTTCGATTTGAGAAAAGCCTTAAAAATGAGAGAAATATTTTCGCAAATCTACTTTTTATCATACAGCTTCAAAAGGTATCATGTTTTTAATCCTTTATTCTGAACTACATTAACTTTTTAATGAATCCTTATTGGAATTTCGAAATGTCTGTAGAGACGATGACTAAACCACTGTGTAATCGTTAATGTTTACTATTGTGTGTTACTATTGCTTTGCGAACACATAGTAATCTAAAATATACTGTAAAATTTTCCCATAAATATGTACGTAGTATTCATTAAAAGAATCTTAATCGTATGTCGAGAAAAAACTGATTTTTTTTGTAGAAATTGAATCGGGCCGGGCCTGTTTTCACTAATTTTTGTACGGGCCGGGCCGAGAACTGTAAAAATGCAAACGGACCGGGCCGGGCCAAGATAGCTTTCTTTCGGCCCGGGCCCAGAAATTCCGGCCTGTGCAGACCTCTAAATCATGGTATGATATTAGGCTGTAAAGACTGTCTTTTGTTTCAAGCTTCAATATATTTACACAACCTATTATCCGAACACAGTCAGGAGTATTTCATGTCTACACTCTATTTCACCTGAACTTGGCCCCATTGTGAAAGGTAGAGAATCTAACATTCCGCTTTGAAAAATAGTTCTCCGTTATTTTTTAATCTTAAATATCTAAAATGCGTAGGAATTTATAATATAATGTTTATAAATTATAGATTTTGATTTTTTTTATATTCGTAAAATATCATACTAATTGGCCATATTTGTATCAAACGGTATCGTATCGAAGAGTATCCTATCATTCGTATCAGAGCACCAAAACTTTTTCAAGCGGACCGGACATACAATTATTACAACGATTTAAAATTTCGTGGATGTCTATCGATTATGACATATTTCAGACTCTTATAACTGACAATTTAATCAATGAAAAAAATAACACATAATGCATCCGAAATTACAGAATTTGCTCAAAATCATCTTAGATTTTCAACCAATGGACGATTACAAGGAACCGATAGACCTTGCCATCATTTCCTTAGGAGCAGTACCCGAAAGAGATGTTTACATTAGAGCTCCAGGTGGGGATTGCATTGGGCTCCATGAATAGTGAAGGTGATGTACATTATTTATTTAGAGATCAGTTTAAACTCTCTAAGTAGAAAAAATCTGGAGTTCGTCAAGTTTTCTCGTTTGTTGTGAAAATCTACATTCACACTGGTATCAGGTCCAATGATTTATTGCTCCCGAAGAACTTGAAAAAAGACGAAAATGTAAATGAAATAATTTCTTTGTGTGCTTTGAAGAAATTCCTAGGACATTTCTGTACTTCACAGAACTAGTTGCTTTTGCATTTTTCGATGACAATGTCTTTTTTGAAAATAAAAGAAAAATGGTGCATGCTTTGAAAAATGAAGAAAATTATGAACCTTTGAAACGTACACGGGCTCATCCTGATGTCAATCTCCAAAATAGCTTGCAAGATTTTCTAACAAACAGCACTCTGGTTTTTTTTTTTAATTATGGATTTACCTTTAGATTTTTTTGAAGCAGATGCAGCTAATAGGAATAAAAATGAATCCTACAAGACATGTAAGGCACTAGCGACTACAGTCAAACTTGTTAATGTAGCCGAAAGTTATATAGCACTCATGGAGGAATACAAAACTTCATTCAAAAGATAAAGAACAAAAACAGTATTTCAAGGATATGATGATGGCAATCCAAATCATTTCTTTGTTCATATTCTGCTCCAGAAGAACACAAGCTTTTCTTGATAATCCAGTATTAAGAAAGGATATATCAAAAATCATACATTTTACTTTCTCGGTACTCCCCACGACTCCAATATTACGTTACCAGCAGAAGCTATTGCCTCTTGAACTATCCTGATTGAAATTTTGGAACAACAAGCAACTGGTCAATACCTTTACCTGAAACAATAATGGGTAATCTGTCTACAGTTTCAGATCTTGAAATGTCTTCTAAAATTTTGCAATCCCAGTGAACAGTCAAAAGAACGCTTGGCGAAAACTCTTTTTTTAAGTTTTGGCCTCTGCTTGCTCGTCTTCAGATACGAATATGTCTATTAAGTACGATATTTGACGAATATCAAAAAGTCAAATTCTATAATTTATAAACATCTTATAAATTTTTATGCATTTTAGCTATTTAAGATTAAACAATAACGGAGAACTATTTTTCAAGGCTGAATGTTAGATTCTCTACCTTTCACAATGGGGCCAAGTTCAGGTGAAATAGAGTGTAGACATGAAATACTCCTGACTGTGTTCGGACAATAGGTTGTGTAAATATATTGAAACTTGAAACAAAAGACAGCCTTTACAGCCTAATATCATACCATGATTCCATTTGGCCGTGACTATGGATTTGTATTAATAATATATTATTACATTACAAAATATGTCAATTTTTAATTTAAAAAAAAAATTCAAACCTTGGTAGCGACCCCTAAAAAATGTTTTAAAATTTTTGTGGAGGTCTTTATTTTATACATAGAACAAAATAGGAGGGTGCCCCATAGAAATTTTAAAAGTTAATTTTTTAAGGACCACCCTAATGCATGTTACTACATAATACTGTACTAATACATAATATTCAGGGATGAGACTGAGAAAAAAGCAAAAAAGAGGAAATGACGCGTGAGGTAAAAATCGAGCAAAAAGTTAAATAACGCGTGAAGTAAAAATCGAGCAAAAAGTTAAACAATGCGAGAGGTAAAAATCAAGCAAAACTGCTAGAATAAAATGTGTGTCATTATTTGAATTCAAAATTAAACATATATATGAATACAAAAATACATTAAAATGAAATATGAACACTTGTAAATATAATAAGAATGGAATTCAAACTTTTATTCAATAATTTACTGTAAATGACAAATAATTTGAAAATTCCTCAGAAATGTAAAACTATTGTTTAAAATTTGTATAAGTAAATACATTTAAAAATCTGCATTCAAAATAATCTGTCATGAATCTTTTAGAAATTTCTTTTAAAATTAATGAAACTGCAAATATATTATGAACTAAAGGTTATAAAAAAAATTTACTTTTTTTATTTTTTAACTTTTGCTCTTTAACAACAGAAGTATTCACTAAAAATTAATTTTCAACATAATAGGTAATGCAAAAGAGTAAATGATCACTAAAATACATTCAATAAAAAAACAAAAACAAAAAACACGATGGAACGAACTCTTACCTTAAAAATAATAATCAGTAAATATTTGTCTGGAATTTTGGATGTCTTAAATATGGTTTCATATTAAAACAACTGCTTAATATTTTCAAAAAAAAATTGTTCCATTACTGAAATTCAGAAATATTTACTTTAAAACTGTGGCCAAAACATGATCAAAATGGTACTTTAATGAGATTATTCGAAATAAATAAGCAAATTCTTTCAATGAAATGCTTCTATTATACGCTATAGTTTCAGTGGCCATAATAAAATAAAATATTTGAAAATCCTAAATATCGATAAATATAAATAAAATACATCAATAACTTTCACTTTTTTTCATTCGAAATAAATCAAACGAGAAAATAAAATGAAAAGAATTCAATCAACTTTCACGCAAGGCATGTGCTTCAAACAATACTAGCTAATCCAAAATAAATAAATCTCTCTCTTCCCTATTTTCAATCCCCTTGATATCCCAACAACTCCGAATATTGTTTCATGCATATCAGAATGTGCGCAGCACGCTTTCCTCGTGTTGGATGCAGATGAAATGTCAACCGCTTCTCATCTGAGCCCATGATGTTTGCTTGCTGTGTCAGTAAGGATGCGCAGAAGAGAAACACTCTATGCATGCTGTGCGCAACGCAGCAGAGAAGGAAATGGTTTATCGTGTTTCGCATCGGTTTGCACGCGCCGGCCGTCGTATCTTAAAAATGCGGAGATATTTCACTATAATCCGGAGACTAACTTATAGACGAAAAAGCCGGAGTCTCCGGCCAAAATCCGGAGACTTGGCAAGTCTAACATAAATAAAATCTTTAAAAATGTCAAAAAAGGGATTTTTTTCTTGTTTTTTTTTTTTTTTTAAAGCGGAAATCCGCGGATTTTCAAAATAAGCAAAACGCAGAAATCCACGGAAAAGTGGCATGCCTGAATATTACATAATACTGTTTTAATAGAGAGAAATGACGTTTTTATTCAATGACTTTATGTGCGATTTTAAATAAATGTTTATGAGAAATAAAATAAGACTTGAAATATTAATATCCCTTAAAATAAGTTAATAAAATATATAGCTAAGCAACCATTGTCCTTTTTAATTATATAAAGCAGTAAAAATAAAAAAGGGTGTTAAGGTCAGTGTAAACCAGACAAAGCAATTGGTATGGCCGTTTATTCCAATATTAATGTCTTCATTATTGAAAAATTGGGTTATACTGATTTCTACCTCAATTAAATGTCTTTAAAACTAATTAAAAAACACATCAAAATGTGTCATTTATAATTGAAATGCTTCACTATATAAAAGCCAATTTTGGCCAAAAAAAGCCGCTTAAAACCAATAAAAGCCACTGGCCTGGCTTTTTTGCTACCCTGAAAATTTCGCAATTTCTGAAAATTTTCGAAACTTTTACAGATTCCTAATTTTTTTTTCTATTGTGTGTCAATATGTAACCACTAAAATATGTTACATCAGTGATGATTCTTTGATGATTTTTTTGCGAACGATTGACGAAATTGATATCTTTCGGCGACCACTTGTCGAAATTCGCGATACTTTTATGCCGATTTTTTTTAATTTTCGGAACCAAATGCCTTCAATGTGAACATCAACGCGATCTTCTTTTTCTTTTACGATTCCGCGGAAATCGCTGATCGATTAAAAAAAAAAAATAAAAAAAACGGAAAAGTGGCATTTCTGGCATGTACTATTACATGAAAAATAAAGATCGCCACTCTGGCGATCAGATGCACATCATAAAGTCGCCAATTTTTTACATTTAGTCGCCCTGTGGCCGGTGGCGACCGGGAATTTTAACCTTTATTTGAAAGTTTCTACAGGTATTTTTGACTTATGAATAAACATAAAAAGAGCTTTAAATATTTTTTTCTAAGCTTCTGATTTTGCTAAGATTTCTGAGTATTAATTTAAAAATAGTCAAGTTCGCAAAAAACATTGTTTTAATCCAACATAAAACAGTTTCATTTAAAAATTATATTTAAATTAATACAATTTTGCAATGTCATAATTTCCTTTAGGTAATTGATTTCTGCATTATTTTATGTAAAATAATCATAGCAAGTGTATTACATTTCTGCAAATAAAAGAATAAATAGTTAGTGTCCTAGTTTCTTGTTCTACTTTTATAATAATAAATTAATAGCAATCTTGTGTGAAAGAAGAATGAAAGACTGACATATGCTCAACAGCTATTTATTTTTTATTTTTTTTTTTTTGTGCTACTAACTAATGAAATTACTTATTTGCAGTTTTTATTAATTCTGTAATTACTTACTGTTTCTTTTAGGCTATTTTTTAAGGGTGCCGCACCCTGCCCCTTTTGAAATTCGCAAAAAGCACCCTAACTTAACTTACGTATTATCCAAGCATTTCATTGGCTGTTCGGGAAAATTTTCCATCGTCAGATTTCTTGGAAATCTGACGACCCATTTAAATGAAATTTCATTCTTAAACTTCTAATACTTTTCACACCACCATCGTATAGAGAAAAAAAATGTACTTTTAAATGCAATTTGTTTGAAAGCTGTATCTAAATTTGTTTATGAGTTATTGGGGTTTTCTTTTTTTAAGTTTTTATTACTTTTTTGTCATAGTGGCAACAGAAGTATCCATCTCTGTTGAAAGTAAAGGGAAATACAGACTACTGTATAGACCAATCAGAAAATGCATAAAATGCAGATTAAACCAATAAAAAGCTTCAGATATGCTTTTGATTTCCTACCCTGATGAGGACAACCATTTTTCCACATGGTTAAAAAATAATAAAAGTTAAATTCACCAGTAATCGTAGCCAGAGATTCCTTGTAAAAAACTTCCCATTCAACAGCATTTCTAAATTCATGTGCCCAAGATCTTGCAAAAATAATAGAACTTTATTTCTTTAAAAACAGGATATTATTAAAACGTTATTTAATGGTATTTTTCAATTTGCGATTCATAAAATTAAAAATTAAGGACACTTTATTTATCAAACTAAAAAAAAAATTTTTTTTTTTATTCTTATCATTAATAAACATTACTAATATATTTCCTCATGAAATAGTGTCCTTTTTTGGAACTAGCATCCTGTCCTTTTTCTTTCTAAAATGAATTTTAATAATTAAAGCTTAAAAATGTATAATGTTCCTAATTAGAGAGTTAATTGTTTAATAATTATTAATTTGAAGTAGTGTTAACTTGTTAATATTAAATGCAGTTAATAATTTTACTGTTAAATATCACTAGTATTTAATAAAGTTTTACATAATTATTGCAACTAGGACAGGGCGATGTAGAAATTTCTTAAATCGATTTATCATCCATCTAACATCGCAATTTAACACCAATTTTATATTTTAGAATATGGAAGCCTATTTTTTAATTTTAGTAACAAAATGCCACCTTTATGCCCCCACCCCCCCTCATGTATTATTTAGTATACTTAGCTTTTAATTTTTCAAATACCTTTGAAAAGAGGTATATTTTACACATTTAAAAAAAACTATGTCCTAAAACACTAGTTTTTTTTTTTTTTACCATTTTAAAATGGTTTTTCGTGTTTCACAACTATCTTTCGACATTCGTAGAAGGAATAAGGTTTCAGTCTTTCAACTGAATATAGTAATTTTTTTCCTCTGAATATTTTTATACGAGTTTTAGAGTTTCTTCTCATTTCGCAGTTTTTTTTTTTTTTTAACATTTGTAAAAGAATTCTGGTTCCAATTTTTTAGCCCAGTGCAGTAAAGTTTGGCGTAATTCGCGATTTTTCTCCTGCGATCATTTCAGGATATTCACTATTTTTCCCACAATCGTAATTCACATTTTTTTCTATCACGATTCTTTGTTGAAATCCGCACTTTTTACCATGAACTGTTGACGAAATTAGCTTTTTTTTACCGCAATTTTTTGATGAATTTTGCCACGGTCATTTGACGAAATTAGTGTTTTCTTTCTGCGATCTTTCGATGAAATTTGAGTTTTAACTGATCTTTTCACGAAATTCGCGTTTTCTTTCTGCGATATTTTGACAAAATTCACGTTTTTACCATGATCCTTTGACGAAATTTATTTTCTTCTGTGGTCAATTGACGAAATTGATTTTTTTTTTACACGGTCATTTGTCGAAATTCACAATAATAGTTTATCGCAACCGACTGGCAAAATTTTCGATATCTTTTTGCGACCAATTAACAAAATTCGCTACTCGTTTATACGACCTTTTGACGAAATTTGCAATATATTTTCCTCGATAGGTTATCGAAATTCATAATTTTTGACGGAATTCGGAACTCTTAAGGAAATTAGCGATTTTATTAAGCGATCTATTGAAGATAATCACTATTTGTTTCTGAGATCTTTGATGAAATACCAGATATTTTTACACGATCGTTTGAAGGAATTCTCAATTTTTTCCATAATCGATTCATGAATTAATTTGGGGAAATTCCATAAAAAAAAAATAATAATAAATAAAAATTTGCAGACTTCCAATAAATTTCAAAATATATTCGCAGAAGAATCATAGATCTGTGGAAGAATTTGCAGGAGGGAAATACTGCACAGCAGTTTTCATTTATGCAGGACTCATTTTCCACGTGCAAATCGTGCAATTTTGTACACTATTTCAAACCCTGCCCTTCAGAGAACACCCCCCCCCCCCCTCCTCCAGAAATTCTTAAAATGGCATCCCTGTTTCTAAGGAAGGAAATTCCTGTATAAATATTTAAAGAAACACGATTCACTCGTGGTTAACACACATAAAGAGGGTTTTATGTTAAGAAATTTTGTTTTGCAGCCCATATCCCCCCCCCCCCCCCCATGAGCAATTTTTAATGTCCGAATTTTCGGACTAATAACCAATTTTTTAAAATTTGCGGAAATGAATACTTTGAAATTTTTGAAAATTCGGAACAGAATCACTTTTGAAAAATTTGCTACGTGGGATAACAATCTCAACTAGAAGCAAAAAATACATTCATGTTTTTTTTTAAAAAATCTTAGTTTAAGACCGATTTTCGTAGCATCGTAGCTTATAGGTCCAAATCGTAGGAACTACGATTTTTTCGTAGCAGTTGGCAGGTCTGGACTTGTTATGCATGCTACAATCTAAATTCCTTAAACAGGGAGGGGGCGGGGGGAGACACGACTTCCCCTAGCCCAGCCAAATAAAATAGCACTACTTCATTGCTAACAACCTACACACACCTTTTTTTACAGACAGAATTAAAAGCTGTTTCAAAGAATTCAATGATGAATTTAACTGTTCATTTACCATGATGAGAAAAGTAAAAAAAAAAAAAAAAAAAAAAAAAAAAAAAAAAAAAAAGAAGAAGATACGAGAAATAAGGTGCAATTCTATATCTTTTTAACTTTTAGATTATAATAAGATTTGTTTAACAAAAATGCTGACATTAATCCTTCTCCATCCGCTATATGAAAGTGTTAAAGTGTGAGCCTTGGAGCACATTACTGAAATTGCTGATTTTTTCGCGGCTGTTGCCACTCTGTAAGATTAGTAATAAAATATAATCTTAAAGTATATCACTTTTTAATGATAACAAAATGTCAAAAAAGCATAAAATCGCAGATTTGCAGAAAAATCTATTGAATGCCCCCCCCCCCCCCTGCTGATTCTGCTGTAAAAATCAAGTTATTTGACTCATTACAGAACCTTATTAAAGTATTTTTAATTAATTACAAAATAATACTAAATTAAAACTAAAATATTCCCATAATACCCAAACATATGAAAATTAATTTTTCATCAAAATAATGCATAAAAATATAAACTAAAAATGGATGAATTTGGCTATAAATAGTGAATCAATTTCAGCAAGATACTCAAGCCACGTGGCTGGCATTGAAATCTGATGTCAAACCCGATGCATGACTATTTAAAAATATTTTAATTAATTACAGAATAATAAAAAATAAAGAATATATATTAAAATATTACCCATACATGTGAAAAATAAATTTTTCATTAAAAGAATGCATAAAAATAAAAACAAATTCAATGAATTTGGATTTTAAATATGAAATTTTATTCTTTTCTTTTTCAACCATAAATACTCAATCAATTTCAGAAAAAAAAAAAAACCTTATTAGCAAAAGAAATTTCATGTGGATCACAGCCAAATCAGGATACACAAAACAATGCAGGACTATACTTTAAAATAATTTCATTAATTACAAAATAGAAAATAAAAATATATGTTAAAATATTACTAAAGCATGTAAAAAATGAATTTTTCATCATAAGAATGCACAAAGTACAAAGTGAAAGTCAATGAGTTTGGATTTTAAATATAAAACTTTATTATTAATCATATAAATACTGAATCAATTTCAGGAAAACAATCTTTTGAAACAATGCAGGATTCTACTTTAAAACATTTTAACTAATTACAGAATAATAGAAAATAAAAAAATACATATTGCAATATTAGTCAAATATGTGAAAACTTAATCTTTCATCAAAAAATTGCATTAACATATAAACTGAAGTTCGATGAATTTAGATTTTAAGAATTAAACATCATTACTTTTTCTTTTTAACTTTCCACCATATAAGTTCTTAATTTCCGAAAAATACATATTCCAATCTCAAATTCTGAATCTTGTTTACAAAATAAATAAATGAATATCAATTTTTACTTAAATCACCGTTTTCTTAATCTGAGAGGATTGAGGTTCAATATTTTCTTAACTCGTATCCTGCTAAAACGATTTAACACCAGCTTGCCTTGTTTTTCTTAAATCAGAAAGTATTGACGCTTGCAATGTTTGCTTAAATCAAATCCTCCTGAATCAATTTAACACCAGATTGCCTTGTTTTTCTTAAAAAGCATTGAGCATTGAGGCTTGCGATGTTTGCTAAAATCGGATCCTTCAAAATCGATTGAACACCAGCTTGCTATGTAAGCGTATGATGTAAGTGCATGATGTTAGCTCTGAATCAGTATTACAGGCCTAGAAGTGACTTTCTTCGAAAATATTATAGGAAATATAGGAATTGTTTAGAAGAAAATATAGGAATTTTACAGGAATTTCCATTTATATGTAAATACACTTACACATGTTTTAATACACTTATATATGCAATATCATACATGTAAACATTGTAAAGACTATCAGAATTTTTAACACTCTTCATGAGTAATATTAGTGTTTCAGTAGTTAACCCAATTTTTTTTTTCTTCAAGCTATATTTTTAAATATTTTTTACAATTATTTTCTACATCATAACCCCTTATAGCATTTGCATTTATCAATACAAACATAATTGAAATAAAGGTTACTTAATTTACTTTTATTTTTTAAGTATAATTTTTGGTAATAAATTTATATAAAATGAATTACACTTGTTTTATAACCCTATAGAGCAAAAATTCGCGATTGATATAATCGTGTGAAATTATGAGACCAATTGACTAATTAAGTGACTTTTTTCTTGCAACTGATTGACAAAATTTGAGATTTTTATGAATGACCAATCGAGAAATTTCACATTTTTGCAGTGACTGAGTAAAGGAATTTGAGATTTTTTGCCACAAGTGATTGACAAAATTCTTGATATACTTTTTTTCAAACAACCACAGGCAAAATCTGTTTTTTATTTCAATGACTGATTGATGTTCTTCTGAAATACATTGATGAAATTAACATTTTTTTCTGCACATTTTCCGCAATGGATTGATTTTGAATTTTTTTAAGCGACAAACTAACAAATTCACTGTTTTTTCTGTGACTGTGACGAAATCCCGATTTTTTTTTATTTCCGCGAGAGACTGCCAAAAATTAATATTTTTATCAAAAACAATCGACAAATTTTGCAATATATTTCAATGACCGACAGACGAAATCAGCGACTAATTGAAGAAATTCAGGAGTTTGTTTGCCGCAATTGACGAAATCTGCAATTTTTTTTACAGCTAGTGACAGCCAAAATTTGCCCTTTTTATCAACGAATGATCGACAAACTTCGTGATGCATTTCAATGACCAATTGATAAAATCAGCTATCTTTTTAAGCGACTGATTGGTGAAATCCACAATTTTCTTTACCATGAGTGACTGCCAAAAATTATGATTTTTATCCACAAACAATCGACACATTTTGCGATATATTTCAATGACCAACTGACGAAATCAGCAATTTTTTTTTGCCACAAATGATTGAAGAAATTCGCGAGTTTTTGCTGCAATTGAATTGCAAAATCTACGATTTTTTATAAATGAGCAATCGACAAATTTCACGATATATATTACAGCAGCAGATTGATGAAATCAGTGAATTTTTAACGCGACTTACTGAAGAAATTCATGACTTTTTGCCGCAACTGACTGAAGAAATTCATATATATACCTATATATATATATATATATATTTTGGTCACACTTGATAGATAGTTTGCGATTTTCATCAGCAACATATTAACAAAACTTATAATTTTTTTAATGATCGATTGACGAAATCAGCATTTTTTTAAAATTATTATTAATGATGGATTGGCGAATTTTTTCTTCTGAGATCAATTTACGAAGATCACGAATTTTTACTTTTAACTGAGTGATGAAATTTGCGATTATTTTCGCAATCGAATGACAAAGTTTCCAGTACCGTGACAAACCGAAGAAATTTATGATTTTTTATGTATAGGATTGTCAAAATTCGTGCTTTTTGTAAAGAAAAAAAATTTTGGAATTCACCTAAATTTTAAAAAATATATTCACGGAAAAATCACATCTGGATTACGAAACTTCTCGCCTAAATAAAAAATAATCACGAGGGTGGATGGCTGGAAAATATAGGAACTTTTTCAGATTTATAGGAAATATAGGAGCGCTGCTAGGCCTGGTATTATGTTTTAAATCGATTTAAGACATTGGCTAAATCACAATTTCCGATGTTATCTTTATCTTAAATCAAGACCAATGGTTAAATCAGATTTCCGATGTAAGCTTTAAATCGATTTAAGACCCAGACATAATTACAACATTAATGTATATAACATTGTATGATACTAACTAATGAAACTACTAATTTGCAGTTTTTATAATTTCCGTAAATACTAACTAATAGTTATGATTTTATTAATTAAAGTGTAAAAACATAGATTATGTTAGCAATTAGTGGTTTAATTGTTTTGGAAACCTAAAACTCTTGGTAGCTATTCAGGATTCGAACGATGTGAAAAAAATTACAAAAATCCAATTTAAATAAAAAATCATTTTTTTAAATCAAAAATTTTTATTATTTTTTTTTTACACCCTAGTACATGATCAGTGTTCTCACTTGATCATTTTCTTCCGGATTGTCTCATATGCAGGAAAATAAAGACAAAACTTTTGAGTCGATAAAAACAAACAGGTTGGACCAGGGTAATAGAAAAATTAAACTTGCCTGATATAACAACTTAAAAGAGTGACAGAATATGAACAATTTTCAATGGACCTAACTGTGCCAAGTTATAAATGTGCTGCATGAGCCGATGCCAGTTTCACAACTTCAATACAGAAACTTAACATATCCAGTATGGAGATCTGCATTGGACAGCTACACCATGTCCAGGGTTTATTTTTCAGCAGGACCATGCCAGATATACACACAATGTTACTATTTGGTATTATATGGCTTGCAGACATAGTCTGGAACATACTATAAAATTTTTGAATAAATATGTATGCATTATTCATCAAAAGAATCTTAATTGCACATTATGATAAATCTAAATTGTTTGTAGACATCAAATCGGGCTTGGTCTAAAAATTAAGACCTCTAAATCCAGTGATCACAGGCGAAAATCTTCCACATACTAAATTGTTTCATAATCTGCACGTTTTTGGTATTTTAATTTATGCAAGAATAACAAGAGTTCTGTCAAAATGTCTTTAGTTTTTTTCATATTCAGAGTTCTCGTACATTTACTGCTGAAAAATTGTAGTGACATGACTCAAAAGTTGAATCAGCGGTGAATATGTTAAAATCAATGAAATGAAATTTTTGCATTAAAAAGGGAAAACTAATTTTGGATTGTATTTAAACTTATGTGTGTAAGTGATGCATTCATTTTAATATCTCCAAGGTATTAATATTTTTTAACTTTTTTCTGTCTATCGTTCTTAAAAGGACATTTTTTTTAGCTGATAGTTTAGAGTAAAATATATGCTAATTTTATTTGAAGTGTTAAAACTTTACTTAGTTTTGCTAAGATATTTTAATACATAAAACTACAAATTAAGCATATATTTTAGAAATATTTTGACAACAAAAAAGTCCTTCCAACCTGTACTGGGAAGAAAAGGAATGTCCCCCCCCCTTTTTTTTTTTAAAGATTTTAGCTAATTCAGGATGGCTACAGAAAGAGTGAAAAAATCCGATTTCATTATCATATTTCCCAGATTTCCTTTATTAACGACACACACAGTATTTTTTAATGTATGCTACTTCCTCGTATAACACACTTATCCAGCTTGCTAATATCACATTTTGTAGAAAAAACAAGAGAAAAACAAAAATTGCACCATTGTGTTCTATTATTGGCTGAAATATCACCTGTTAGGCAATGAATCGGTCTCATTTGGCAAGGCAAATATTTTCACACTAGTTGACCCGCCTGGAGTTGCCCAGGCCCATGATAATATTCTTAAATAAAACTTAAATTTTTATGATGTTATATCTGCTATGCAAACACTGCTCAAATGATTTATCAAACAGCTGCAGATAAAAAATGCTCGAAAAATTAAAATTGTTAATTATGTATATTCGTTAATTGCGATTGGATTTCTAAGAAAATTAGATATTTAAATTCATCATTAAAAAATATACACAGGTAGGTTGATTTCAAATCAATAATAATAGCAATATTAAAAATATATGTCCCTTAAAAATTGCTAGTGTACTTTGAAATGTGACAACCTGGCGAACTACAATTTCTGGTAAACTCTCCTCTCATAGAGAAGAAATTGAAATGTTTTTGCGGCCCGATTAAAATCGATGCTTTTCCCTTCTGTAAACAGCGATGCAATTTCAAGGTAAGTGTGTTGATTGGACAGTCGTGCCCGATCCTCAAACCAAGGTTCAATCCTAGTCAGCTTGTGATTTTGAAGGAAAACTTTTTTTTAATTGGGCTGCTTGATGAGTTTTTAATTAATATCCCAGCTAATTATTAGATTTAAAATTCTGAGTCTCAGGTGCATTAGCACAGGAGAGAGGCCTTCACAAAAATTTTCAGCCTTGTACATGCTATAGATTTCGCTAGCCATCACAGATACATATTTGCCTGATTTTTCAAGATTGATAAATCTTCCCGATTTCCAGAATCTGCAGCCAGCCATTCTGTAATATACTCAAAGAAGTGTGCCAAGAAGACGATTGGAGAAGATTTGCTCCCAGTTTTGGTCAATACTCAATTTAAATGCGAATTTCACCAAATTAGTCAGCCATAGTTGGCTTCATTTATGGGGATTATTTTTGGTTGCAAAATTTGATGAAATTTTGCCAAGTGTTGACAATCTTGGTGCATGTAGTTCCAAGCAGAGACCTGTAGCTGGGAGCCAGAGTGCTCCGGAGCTGTGTTTACCCTGGAGCTAGAGCTCTAACTTTTCCCCTGCTCCAAGGCTCCTTTAGTTTAATATTCTTTTTAATCTTTTTTTTTTTTTTTTAAGTCTTAAATTCCCAGGCTTAAAATATTTTATTTTTAATTATATCATTTTTTTAAGATTTTTTTTTTTTTAAATTATATTATTAGAGAGGGAAAACTTCCCACAAAAACATGGTAACACTACTTCACTTCTACTTTAGCTAAGTGGCAATGCTATTTGAAAACAAATATGGCCGCCTGTTGTTTACACGTGTAGTTGTACAATTTTGATTGTTAGAAAAGTGTAGAAGAAATTTAAGATTTTTGTGTTTGAAATTCCACAAAACTTTCTTTTTTAAAAGTAAAAGCTAAAAGATGTCAGATTTTTTGAACATAACAAGCATTTCAAGTTTAATGAGAAGAAAAATGCATTTTGCCAGATCTTTAATGAAGGTAAAGGAAGAATTTGTGAGCAAAAAATTAAGTAAATTAAAATCTGCAACTCAAAAGCACGAAGTCGAGTTGGAATGGTGGCCGGAGCCACAGAATTTTATCTGGGAGCGGAGTTGGAGCATAAAAAAATTTTCGGCTCTGGGTCACTGGTTCCAAGTATATGAGAGTTGGAAAAATGGCTACAGTCACAACAATAAGATAATTTGACAGAAACTACTTTCACCAAAACTCAATCCTTTATTTTTATCAATATGTTGTCTAGTTTAAAAACGCTAGCCATCCTAGAATTTTATATTGCTATATAAATTTATATATATATATATATATATACACTTTTTAACCTGGAACCTTTAAATGGAGGCCATTTTGAAACAAGATGGAGAACAAACTGTCAAGATCTTGGTAAGCTTAACACACATGCTTAGTTACACCCAAATCTGTTTATAACAAGTGCTATCACAAGACAAAGATATATATATATATATATAAGATAAAACTAGATTTTTTGCACATTGTAGTGTTTTTCGAAGCATATTCACCAATAGAATAGATTGATAGAGAACTCAATTTTTTTTAAATTTTAGATAAGGCATGTTTTGAAACTCATGCCCGCATTTAAAATATTTCCTCGAGAAATTAAGATTTTTAACTTTTGGGTAGCTTCCATTTACTAAAAGAAAGCTACCTATTGCAGCTGGCTGAATGGAAGCTACCCAAAAGTTAAAAATCTTAATTTCTCGAGGAAATATTTTAAACGTGGGCATGAGTTTCAAAACACGCCTTATCTAAAATAAAAAAAAAAATTGAGTTCTCTATCAATCTATTCTATTGGTGAACATGCTTCGATAAAACACTACAATGTGGAAAAAATCTAGTTTTTCTTTTATCGTGTATTTTTGGCATTTAAAATCTTGGTTTACAATGAAAATCAATGGACGCAGTCAGAGGTTTTTTCACGATTTCACAAAATGAGATTACCTGGATAAGGCGAGTTTTGAAACTCACGTCCTCAAATAAACAAACCCATCACATGACCATAGGTTTAGTGATCTCACAAACCAACAACCTTAACAGAAATAGTCATGTTACTTAGAGACAGAAATTTGCAATAAAGATAAATTACTGTTCATAAAATGTGCTGTGGAAAGCTATATAACAAACAAACAGGAATGCTGTTTTATTTAAAAGTGTAAAACATATATTCTTGATGAAAGCTACACACATACATAAACATTCAATGCAAATAAATACTGACCTGGCCATCTATAGGATCCAGCTGCTGCAAAGTTGCAAGCACAAATACAGCTGTTTTTCCCATACCAGATTTAGCTTGACAAAGTATATCCATTCCAAGTATTGCTTGGGGGATGCATTCATGTTGGACTAATAATGAGAAAAATACCTATTATGAATATTTTATCATTAGAAGAGTAATCAGTTCAATATTAGCTTTATTTTAATCAAATTCATTTAAAGAATGACTTACAAGAATGAAACTAATCAAATACAGTGAACACGTAATACAAATTAACTGTAAAAGCATGAAAACTTTGCATTTAGAGCTGACATTATAACTACTGTGTCAATATTTGAAACTCATTGATCAGATTGGTAGAACAGATAACTTTTTATTATATGAATTGTGATGAAATTTTATACTGCTATTGCCCAGTTATGATTTGAATGCCATGAAGAAAGTTAGGAAATTGAAAAAATAATAAATTGGTTTCATCATGCATGATTTAGAGATGAAGGTGAGGAAGAAACAAATAATGCAGATTATGGCATAACAAAAATTTTTAACTTCAGTTTTTAAATGAAAATCTTTCAAAAATGAACCTAAAGATAATGATACCTTTATAGTAAGTAGTAAAGTAATAATCATGTGATACCGTTTGGACCTTTTTTAGGGGGTGCTAACTGGATGTTTTAGCAGGACAATGCTTCTTGCCATGTGTCTAAATCCACCCGGCAATGGTTAAAAAATCATGTTTTTTGTCATGGCCAAGTCTAAGTCCAGACTTGAACATTGTGGAAAATCTTGGGGCATATTAAGTTACAAAGTTTATGCTAATAATAAACAGTTTTTATCTGCCAATGAACTTGAAGTAGCCACTGTAAAAGAATGGCACAATATTTCTGAATCTGTACTTAATCATCTGGTCACTTCTATGAAAAACAGAGTATTTGAGGTTATAAAGAAAAATGGAGGACCAATATCATATTAATTTATATATTTTTGTTTGTAGACAAGTGGTCTTATAAATATGTTAGCAGTGTATTTTTCAATCATTGCTTATATTTTTGTTAATACTTATTTATTGCATTATTCAAAATTATTGCAAACTAATTTTAATAAATATGTTGCATTTTGATATCTCATGTGTTTAAACTGTAATTAGAACTATTAATTCTACCTTAGTCTTAATCAATAAATATTATTAAATTAAATCAAAGTTTTTCCTGCCTGTTATATTGGATTTCTAATCCAAAAGTAATCCGGTGATCGGTCATCTGCATTCTATGTCGATTCTTTAAAAATAACGATGAAATTATGAATATGCATCTTGTGAAATTACAATGCTCTTATTTTCTGTCTGGATTATACAAGATATAGATAAAAAACAAATTAAAATATATACAAGACAAATTTAGAAATTCTTAAAGTTTAAATAGAGTTTTCTGTTTAACTTTCTTAAATGTCCAGTTCAGACAATACAGATGCACCTAAGAGCGACCTTCTATTTCTTATTCAGTCTTGCCATGCGTGGGTGTTACTCTGGCATGTAATCAAAAGGTTTTTCAATTGAGCAATCAGAATAATTGTTTATGGAAGGGAAAGGAATGCTGCGTATTTCCCCACAAGAACCTTTATTTACTTCATAATTTTCAAAATCGAAGTGGTTTTACAAGTTCTTAACGCACTGTATAAAAATTGAGCAAATTGCAATGCAGCCTCAAACAAATTGCATTTGAAAATACATTTAATTAATCCGTCAATGTAAAAATTGAAAATGTGCAATGTTCAATTAAAAATATTAATTTCCCTGAAGAAATATTTTTTCCCACAGTAAAAAAATTTTTTGTTAAAAAATTGCAGCAAAACTTACATTTAATCCTGCATTACGGATATGATGATGCAATCACCATATATTGTCCTTTTATTCTTTTTAAATTAATCTTACTTTTTCTTTCCATGTATTCAGTCAGTAATAACTGGATTTGTTAAAAAGTAATTTCAGGCTTATAAAACAAATAATAAACATGTCTTTTTAACGAAATGATTCATTACCATTTTGATTTCGCTATTTTATATCTGTAAGTCAACAAACTATATGGGAGATTTACGACAATTGCACTCTTGACAGTTCGATATTAATTTAATACTAATTATTTTATTTTCGTGATTTATGTGGGTAATTTTCCTTTGCTTTGTTTATAAAAGAAAGCGATCATTTTTATTAACAAAGCGTTTTTATCCATTTCTTGCAATTTAACTCAGGCAATAAATTTAATCATAAAATTATATTTGACATCTATAATATAAATAAATTTTACGTATTGTTAATGTTTTAGTAGGGTTGCTTGAAGTTATTTTCACAATTTTGTCTTTATCAGTTTATTCGCCAATAATTTAAATTCTCTCCCATTGTTTTCTATGCAACGGATAATTTGCCGTTTGCGTAACTCTCATATTGGCTTGGTATTCCAGTGGATGTGGCGTGCATTCGATATGTAAATGTATTCATTCGGCCTGATACTCTGACTGTGTAAGACACATTTTTTTTTAAGTGGCCCACCCCATCAGTATATTATGTCAACATTTCTTCAATAAAATTTTCATCTGGGTCATTCCATGTCAAATCAACGAGAAAAATGCAATTTTTGGACCTCGACATCTCAGATTTCTATAATTTTTGATTTATAGTTTGTATGCATGGCGTATATGAAAAATCTAATTTTTAAATTTTTTTTTTCTTAGCGGTTTATTTTTTACGGAATTTTAAAAATGGTCAAAAGTACCAAATTTAACCAAATTCTCAACCACAAAATCTTCTATAATTCTTTAACAAATTGGGCTAGAGAGTTAAGTTATATCTCATTTGAAAGCTCTTTTTATGGGCTTTAATATGATATGCAACACTAACAATTTTGTGTATAATAAATTTTTTGACAAATTTTCAAAATTTTTGAATTTAAGTTTTTCAAAAACACCATCTTTAATTTTTTTCAAAAAAATATATGTTAATCTTTGACTTTTTGGCTACAAGTATGCCAAATTTCAAGATGGAGAAATGATGGGGTTTTGAACTATTAATTTTTAAATATGAGTTATACATGAAAAATTTCAAGTATCAGGGCAAAATTAACAATTGTACAATTTCTTTCCATATATAATTCATACTTCTTTTTCATTAAAAATTTCAGAGTTTGATGCTAAGCAAATTTATTTCTAAGGCATGAAAATTTTCTAAAGCATATTTCTCAAAATATAATTATGTAATTTGCCCATAAGGGGACTCTTCATTCACTTGAAAGCACCTGATCGGTAAAGTTAATCCTATGGGCAGGTTGTTTTCGAATTTTCCATTTAAATTTGAATATTTTTAAATGATTTTTTTTACATAGGATAGTTGATGTCGATCTCTCATATGTCTATTTTTTACTTTTTCGATTTTGGTTGCAGATTTTTTAATAAAGATACTTTCACTTTCGGACCGGTTTCGAAAGTTACAGTACCTTTATTAAAAAAATCTGCAACCAAAATCGAAAAATTACAAAAATTCCCTATTAAAGATTGACCTCAGCTATCCTATGAAAAAAAAAAATTGTTTAAAAATATTCAAATTTAAATGAGAAATTCGAAAACAGCCCGCCCATAGGTTTAGCATTACCAAGCACATATTTCAAGTAAGTGAAGAGTGTTTTGACCTGGCACTTCTATCTTTTGATAGTTTAATTCTACAGCCATCACATATTTTCATGCCCTTTTGAATATTAAATCTTAAACTGCACTACCAAGTTGTTACATTCCTAAGTTTTCCTGATTTTGAATGAATTATTTTTTTATAGGGATTGATCTGGATGAGTTACCTCATCTATATAGTTTTTCTATTTCCATTTTAACTCATTTAATTATGTCTTTTTCTTAAACTCACTTTTGTTTTATTCTTTGTTTGGCACAGCATGTCCCTAAAGGGATTTTGTGCAATAAAACTCAATACAACCAGCCTTTATAGGGATTGCAGCATTTAACAGAAAATAATGCCCAGTCTTTCTTATCGTCTGACATCATTAATAGTAGTAATTCAAGATTTCTTTGTTAAAGCATTTGATTAAAGTAAAATGAAGCTTGTTTATTAAATAATTATCCTTCTATATGTAAAAAAAAAAAAAAAAAATTATAACGATTTGGGAATGTGCGAAACGATTTTGAAATGAACCAATGAAAATCTGCTTCAGGTATCTCAAAATGCATCTGATTATTCAGAGCTTTCTGACTTTTCTTAGCAGGAATTGTGCTTGGTGAAAACCATGAAAGTAGAGAGGATAGGTGAGAAAAGGGAAGAATCTTCTGCATTTCGATAGACTTATTTAAGGGGTCGATGGCAAACTTACTTGAAATATGTGCTTGGTAATGCTAAACCTATGGGCAGGCTGTTTTCGAATTTCTCATTTAAATTTGAATATTTTTAAACAATTTTTTTTTCATAGGATAGCTGAGGTCAATCTTTAATAGGGAATTTTTGTAATTTTTCGATTTTGGTTGCAGATTTTTTTAATAAAGGTACTGTAACTTTCGAAACCGGTCCGAAAGTGAAAGTACCTTTATTAAAAAATCTGCAACCAAAATCGAAAAAGTAAAAAATAGACATATGAGAGATCGACATCAACTATCCCTATGTAAAAAAAATCATTTAAAAATATTCAAATTTAGACAGAAAATTCGAAAACAACCTGCCCATAGGATTAACTTTACCGATCAGGTGTTTTCAAGTGAATGAAGAGTCCCCTTACGGGCAAATTAAATTATATAATTATATTTTTAGAAATATGCTTTAGAAAATTTTCATGCCTTAGAAATAAATTTGCACAGCATCAAACTCTGAAATTTTTAATGAAAAAGAAGTGTGAATTATATATGGAAAGAAATTGTACAATTGTTAATTTTGCCCTGATACTTGAAATTTTTCATGTATAACTCATATTTAAAAATTAATAGTTCAAAACCCCATCATTTCTCCATCTTGAAATTTGGCATACTTGTAGCCAAAAAGTCAAAGATTAACATATATTTTTTTGAAAAAAATTAAAGATGGTGTTTTTGAAAAATTTAAATTCAAAAATTTTGAAAATTTGTCAAAAAATTTATTATACACAAAACTGTTAGTGTTGCATATCATATTAAAGCCCATAAAAAGAGCTTTCAAATGAGATATGACTTAACTCTCTAGTCCAATTTGTTAAAGAATTATAGAAGATTTTGTGGTTGAGAATTTGGTTAAATTTGGTACTTTTGACCATTTTTAAAATTCCGTAAAAAATAAACCGCTAAGAAAAAAAAAATTTAAAAATTAGATTTTTCATATACTCCATGGATACAAACTATAAACCAAAAATTATGGAAATCTGAGATGTTGAGGTCCAGACCCCACGTTGATTTGACATGGAATGACCCATCTTTACTTTGTTGGATCTGTTTGCAGTCAAGGGGATTAGAGCTCACAAATAGGGTTTTTGTGAGACATCCCAATGTACTCCACTTGTACGTCTGGCCATATCTCTAATTTCAAATGTGGGGGGTTTCCCCTCCACAACGGACTTACACGTTTGAATACATTACAATAAAATAAAAACATTTGCAAAATAATAAACATTTCAACATTCGCGAATACTTAACTTGGCTTTTAAGAATATTTTTTTACAAAGTAAATGTACTTTGTTTTACCAATTCCTTAAACTATTTGATACTAGACAGCTGCAGTGTAGTGTATAGCCTAAGTTCCGAGAATTTCAACCCTTGTATTTAGGCAAAATATAGATCAATAATTCCGAGAAACCCAAGCATCTTAAAAAAAGAAAAAAAAATCCTAACTTTTCTAAAATTCAAAATTTTTATTGCAAATGAAATTTTACTGGAAACATTGTATGAAAAATTTTAAAGCTGCAACAACTTGTTGAGAAAGCAATACAATGTAACCTCAATTGGTGAGGAGTCTTAAATTTAAAAGAGAAATCGAGATCGCAACTTTTCCTTATATAGAAATTCATAAACAAAAGATCTGTTCTTCCAAGCAATCGTATATAAAATTTTTTAAGCCATCAACTAAACTTTATACAGTACGTTTATAATTATTCAAATTTATTTACAGCATGTACTTTTTAAGGCTTAATAAATATACTTTTAATTTCAATTGCTTTTTTTCCATTAAAAAAAAAATTATAAAACTTAATCCCCTTTTATGCACGGGAAGATAAGTCTCAACATTCGCGGAGGTTTCCACGAACCAAACCCTCGCAAATGTTAAGGGATTACTGTATTTGAATTTGATAAATGAAATTTCAATATTTCCAAATGAAATAAACTTTTTTCGCCCAAAAATTCAATTTTTAGGAGATTGAAAAATGCTGTTAAAGTTACACAAATGTAATCATATAATTTACACAATTTTCAATAAAAAACATATTTTATTTTGCTTAAGTTAGCAATATAAGTACAAAAAGTCATTTTATAGACAATTTATTATTGGACAACTGCCAAACTCGCAGATAATTATTTTGAAACAGTTTAAGGAGACTGTACGATGTTTGCCTCAGGTGGGCTGCAAAAAAGTCAGCCTTTTTGAAAAAAGGCTTGACCAGTTAGCTTTTATTGAGGGGGAAAAAAGGGGGGTCTTTTTAGAAAAAAAAGTTGCTTTTTTTCAGGGAATATCTTACTATTAATTTTTAACAATTATATCTGTTAATTTACTTTATTAATGGCCATTTTGTATAACATTTTGTTTTTGAAAATAAGTTCAAAAATATTTTGTTCAATTTAAAATTTTTTAAAGCATTTTTCAGCATACATTTTGCCTTGAAAATATAAAAAACAAAATAGCACTAAACAACCAACACAATATAAAATAGCAGAGACCTGGAGCTCTAAAATTTCCCCTGCTCCAGGGTTCCTTTAGTTTTTTATTATTTTTGTCCAAGCTTAAAATATTTTAATTACATCATCTGAACAAGCATTTTCTGAACAAGCATTTCAAGTCTGGTGAGAAGAAAAATGCATTTTGTCATATCGTTAATGAAGGTAAAGGGCAAAGTTGTGAGCAAAAAATGAACTGTGTAAATTAAAATCTGCAACTCAAAAGCGCGAAGTCGGAACAGAGTTGGAGCGGTTGCCGGAGCCACAGTATTTTATCTCTGAGCGAAGCTGGAGCATCAAAAATTTTCCGGCTCTGGGTCACTGTAAAATAGCATTATTTAAAAAAAAAGTTTCTAGAAGAAAAGGCACTGGAATATGTTATGTAATAACATCCTTTGCAATTAAAATTAATTTAAAAAGCTATTTTAAAATATTTAAATTAAATCAAAAAACTTCTTTACTTTCAAATTTTAAATTCTACCTTTAAATATTCATTAATTTTCGTTTTTCAGTTAAATTTCACTTTAAAACAATTTTAATTTAATCGTCATAAAAGATCGTCAAAAAATATCAATAATAAAATAATAAATCTTAAAATTAATACATTCTACCGTAATAGAATATTTTTATAATAATTTTCAAATCTAAAATTCATCATTTAAAGTCATTTTATTCAAACACTTCTATTACTCTGTGTGGCATCGTCGATTTTAAATCAGCCAATCAACGACGTCCGTTCCTAACGGCAGGTTTTTGATAGCGTCTGTTTGGGAATAGCATTGCTCTCTTCCTGCCTGGATTCTACGGCGAGCGGACGTATTCCGCTCTCGGCCGCTCCGCCTTTTTCTTTTTCATGGCATATTGGCGTCGGGCTAAACGGGTCCTTCGCTTGATATTGCCATTTTAATATCTTACTTAAAAATAATCTTAAAGTTAAATATTACATCAAAGTAAAATTTGTAAAGGTATTGGATAAATTGGTTTCACAACCTCGTTATGTACAGTTCTGTTGTCACCAACGTCATAAAATGGTTTCTTTAAAATGAGATGAAGAAAAATTTCGGGATGTGTTTCAACGATCGGCATAAAGAATTCAAATATGGGCCGTCCTACGCCATCCGTCCTTTATATTGTGAATATGCAACTATGAAGATAAATTTAGATCTACCAGTTTGTGATATTTGAAAGATGCTATGAACAGGTATGAAGGTTACAGTTTATCTGGGCGTGGCCTAACAAGATTTCCGAAATGATTTTTCTTTTTGGATATATAAATCTTGCAGTAGTCTTATTGTATATTACGACATGAAATGTGGGATTTATAGTCTCTATAAACTAAAAAGCGAACTATGTGGTGGAACTCTTACAGCAGTAATCTTAACGATGTTGGAATGATCAGTATCAATTTATCTTTATTGTTTTTGAAGTAAATTCTATGCACCTTCGATATTCTATAGAGTAAAAATTTAAATATATTCGAATATAATAATGAAACATTTTGATATTATAATTGTAAAGAACAGATGCATCTCGTTTTCTCTCCCCATTCCCCCCATTTAATTAAAATAATACTTTAATAAAGAAAATTATTTATTTAAATATATTTGTGTATTTTTCTGTGTTTTGATTTACGTGTCTCTTAATATTATCAAAAAGTGCCAAATTAATTTATTACAATTATATATTAAAGAATTATTAATTATAAAGGTTCTAAAGTAAATATTTAACACTTGGCACAATTTAAATATGTTCAACATATACAATTTTCAAGCAAGAAGTATTTTCTTAGTTCAGGTGAGTCTAGAGTTTATTATTTATATTTTACCATGAAGTTACCAAGTTATATTTATTTACATCTCTCACATGCAATGTTTATCCTAACCACTAACGATCATTTGGCAGCCGTAATTAATAATAAACTTTCTCCTCTCTAATTCATATTAAAAATCACATAATATATTTATAACTCCTATTTTTAATAAATTTAAATTCCTTAAATCCTTTCATCTTATTTTATTTTTCTTTTTTTTACCTAACAGAATAACCTTAATTTTGCAGTGTTTTAATAAAATGGTATAACATACATGAGTAAATATGGTAATTCAGGTGGAATTTTCACCTATTGGATTTACATTGCCCATCATAATTGAGACAATTACTGTTTGTTTGTAGTGTTGACTCTAAGCCGGTTTAGTAGGGCACAGGGTTTGTGATTTTTTTTTTTTTTTTTAAATAAAAAAAATCGGATTTATTTGATTTAAATCAGATTTTTTTTATTTAAATCTGATTTTTTTAAATTTTTTTTTTAAAAATTCAAAATATAATTTTAAAGCTACACATTTTAAAGTAAATTACCCTTCACAAAATCACTAAAATTAATAATAATAATTTTAAAAAAAACTTTATTTGTAAAAAAAAAAAAAAAAAACATTCACTTGGTTAATTTGAAACAAAAACACTTGTGTTTTATCAGCACTTACACTAACTGTAATTAAAAAAATATTCTACATTATATAAAATATCTTCTATATTACCTTAACTTACCCATTTAATAAAACAAAAAATCACATATGTATACTTCATTACTAAAAGCTAAAACTTTTTTTTTTTTTTTTTTTTTAAATCAAATTTCTTTATTAAAATCTGGAAATATAAAAGATAATGTAAGCATGTTATTCAGAAGAAAAAATATGAATTTTGGAACATTTGATTGTGGAACTAGATACTTATTTGTATACATTCTTTTAAACAAAATATTTATTCTGGATTACATATAATACTCTGGAATGTATAAAAAACATATTTAATGAATTTGCAGAATATGCTCAACACATAAAATCATCAGGATTATGTTATAAATTTCAATAAGTTTGAAAAAATTATTGTTTGTTATTAACCTGTTTGAACAGGAACACCAATTTTCCTGCTTTACCAGTTCTTAAACGATTACGGAGTTTAGAGTGAACTAAACCAAAAGTTGAGAAGATTCTCTCAACAGATGCTGAAGAAGCTTGTGCAGTAAATAACTGTGAAATCATTCCTATAACATTTTTTCCAGAACCATCATTCTCAGTAATTTGTGACTTCCACCAATCTATAGGATTTACTTTATTTACAATATCAGAATCAAAAAGAAATTGATGAAAAGATTCTGATTTTGCTTGAAATTTCATTAAAGTAGGCACTACTGATTGAGAATATTTTTCCTTTGCAAA
Source organism: Maratus speciosus (assembly GCA_963932465.1). Classification (NCBI taxonomy): domain Eukaryota; kingdom Metazoa; phylum Arthropoda; class Arachnida; order Araneae; family Salticidae; genus Maratus; species Maratus speciosus. The sequence continues at coordinate 461,660,392 of OZ010795.1, forward strand.
AATTAAACATTCTGATTTTTCAGCAGCACTCAATTTAATTCCTGCATAGCGTGGATCTAACAGATATGCTAGAAAATGTGGTGGTCCTAGTGCTTGATTGTAACGGATTGAAAAACTCTTCAAGCATGTTTTATCAAGATTTACTTCTGTAAGTTCTTCTTGCAAGTTTTTCCAGATATCAACAGCTGTTGATATAGTGCAATCCTTCTGTTGCATTTTATCAAGAGCTATAGAAATTGGTTTTAAACGTTTTAGAAGGTCCTCGGCCTTCCGTTTAATTCCAAAATTTGTTACCTTGTTATAAACAATGCTATCAATATTACAGCGATTTTCTTCGCAAACTGAAACAAGAATTGGCCAGTTTTTTAAATATGCAGATACACAGTCAGCCATAGTATTCCAACGAACTTCTTGGGGTACACAGTCAGCCATAGTATTCCAACGGACTTCTTGGGGTATTATTAATTTGGATCCACCAGCTTCTCTATATTTTGCATTTGCAAAATGATTGTTTCTGAAAAACTTAACAATATGTAATATTTGTTCCTTAATATTTGGAATATTTAAATCTTCTGCAAGCAAATTTAACAAATGTGCAGAACATCCATATGTGATCAAATCAAAATCTGGGTGACTTTGAATTTCAGTGCACATACCCTTTACATTGTTAGTATTGTCTGTTACAACACTTCGCACAATGCATTTAAATTCATTTTCACATTTTATCATACAATTTTTTACAACTTCTATAAGGTATTCGATTGTATGTGGGCAGCCAGTATCAATAGTTTCTAATAAATAATTTTCACCTTTCTTATTGGTTACAACAGCACATAATATTGGTTCATTATGAACGTTTGACCATCCATCTATAGTTAAGTTTACTATTTGTCCACTTAAAATACTCAGAACATTTTTCTTTCTCTTGACTATAGATATTGTCAAGTAATGATCCACCTATCTCAACTTCATTTGGAGCTGTATATCCTGGTCTTAAAGCTGAAATCATCTTTTTAAATTGAGGGTGTTGCACATGATGAAAAGCAGAATTGGTTGCATAAATATACCTAGCAACTTTTTCATCTAACATCTGTTTTTGAGTTTTAGAAGTTTTTATCACATAAGAATTCATATTCTTCTTAGAATCATTTTCTATTTCAAACATCTTCCTCTTTGTGGGTTTTCTTCCAATGTCTAACACTTCAGTTTTCACATTAGTTGATGTTGATGCACCAGTTTCACTTGTGATGATTTTTTCATATAATTGATTGTCATCATCATCCTTTTTATCATAGGATAAACATTGTTCCACATGCTTTTTTAATCTTGCCATTATTCCCATTATAACTTTTCCACAATTCTTGCATTTTGCCTTAACACCTTTTCCTGGAAATGTAGGCTCTTCATTAAAATATATCCAAATGTCATCCTTTTTTCTACCTGCCATTTTCTAGCTAACTTGTGCCAAGTAACTAACCCAACTACTAAACACAGAATCTTTCAAACTTCCTTATCTGTGGAATCTTTTCTCAGACTATGAAATCATGCCTTTTGACCAACAATACAGCGCAGTCCAGGTATTCATTCCAAGATTATAAGAAACCTGTTTGACATGTTATCACAATAGCAATGGTATGCTATTTTCCCTATTCTGTTACTTATTCATTATTGTAAATTTACTTTGACTAAACCAGGCATTTAGAAATCTTAAAATATGTGAACAAAAACAGGGGGAAAAGGTGTAGAAAGAATTAGGCCAGTTAAAACACTATAAGAAAAAGCACTCTGAAATAACATATCCATGCAGTTTTTTCTCTACTAGGATAATGTCTTTGATTACTACAAAAATTTTAATATTAAAAGTGTATTGTAATGTAATTTTAAATGTTATTTTATTTTAAAGCATCATTTGTGATTTACTTTTCAGTTAAAAAAATTAAAATTAAAATAAGTCTGAAATACAATAATTTTTACATTAATTTATATTTAAATTATTTTTTAAACAAATTTTTTGTTATTAAAGACTTTAAAAATTTTAGTTATTTTAAATTTATAAATAATTAAAATTGAAATTTATTAAATATATATGTATAAACATTCAGACTATTTCTACCATGAAATCATTTTTATTTTTGAAATATTTCCATAAATAAATTACATTGAAAATTGAACAATTTGTTATTTACATATGCTTGAGGACATAATGAGATACCTATATAAATATCAGTAAAAGTAATTTTGAATGACCTATATTGAATCTGAAGTTTTCATATCCTCAAACTACACAGTCACCTTAAATACAGAAAGTCTGTTTCTGTATTAAAGAAAAAAAATAAGATTTACTTTCTAATGGGTGAATATATGACTAATCTTTTAACATTTTTCAGGTAATATTCTCTACTTTTAATTTAAGATTTTTGATTTAAAATTTGAAGTGTAATATTTGATTTAAATAAATTTAAAAAGCATACATTTTGAGTTCTTAGTCATTTCTTAAATTTACAATGTATTTTTGATTAAACAAATGTTTTACAAACATCTTGACCTACGTTTGAAATATTTTTTTAAAAGTTGATTTAAATCAATGATTTTTTTAAAAAAATCAGTTGATTTAAATCATGATTAAAATCAAGCTGATTTAAATCAACAAACCCTAGTAGGGCGCAGCGCCTGGCGTCTCTTTTGAATCCATCCAATGCGCCCGGCTGCCTTTTTAACACTTCCTATGCACCCCGTGGCAATTCAGTTGATCCCGGGAAAATATCGCAAATTCTATAGGGACTCTAAACAAACCATTTCAAAAGATTTTATGTGAACAAGGTACAAGTGTGCCCTTTTTTTAGAATAGTGTTCCCTTTTGGGAAAAAATGTTCCCTTTTTTAGAATAGTGTCCCCTTTCTGAAAAAATCTCACCCTGCGGCCCTTTTTTTCTAGAGTCAACACTAGTTTGTATTTTATATATATAAAAAAAAGTATGTACCGAATATTCAGTATCTATTCAGTATTCGGCCATACTACCGAATATCGAAATATTCAGTATGCCGAATACCAAAATATTCAGTAAGCAGAATATTTGGCCAGACCGAATACTTTTTTAACAACCTTAAAACAACTTATTTTTTTAACTGTTAATTAATAAATATTTAGAATAATTAGAAATAGAATTATATTTAAACAAAAGTGAATGCTTTTACATTTTTTATTTGCTATTTGAAGAATATCACATAAGAAAATTAACCAATAATGATTTTAATACCTTCCTGAGAAATAAACAGTATATAACCAGAGTTTCCCCCAGGTTTAAAAAAGGGCAGGGTGTTTCGTGTAGGAAAAGGACACTTTTAGATTCCGAAGGGCATCTTTTGGATTCTTAAGGGCACTTTTTTAAATTTTTAAAGGCATTCTATAGATTTTTAAAACTACTTTTAATATTTAATAGACAGGACACCATTTTAAAGACATCAATGAGTCAATTTTTAGTATGCAAGTAATTTTTTTAATATACAAAGGAGTAAAGGTACTTTTTTGAGCTGGGGGGAACAAGGATGCTAATGATTTTCACCAGGGGCAAGAGGGGTGCTATTTTGTAAACCTAAGGGCAGGCAGGGTGCAACACCCTCCTGAAACTGTCTAGGGGAAACTCTGATATAACTAAAATATATCTTCCAAATTCCTCCAAAATTTCACATTTTAAAATACTTGTTTTAGAATATAAGAAAATATTATTCACAATTCAAAGGGAATCCATGAAATTTAAAATTTTATAAATTAAAGAAGCTTTAAAACTATCCTCTTCTTAAATAACAATTCAAAGCCTAGTTTTTTTTCTTTCTTTCTGTAAAATTTACTTATAGAAATACCTTGTTTATCAATATGTGTATTAAATATTATGTAAAATTGTTTAACTTTTTAATACTTCCAAACTCTGAAAATTAAAAGTAATTGTCAAGCCGAATAATCGGTATTTGGCCGAATAGTTACTATTACTCGGCTGGCCGAATATTCAGTTTACATGTTGGCCGAATATTCGGCCAAAATCATTATTCAGTACATCCCTAGCTATGCATTACACATAAGCGAACAAGGTACTGTAACTTGGACACAAATATGTAGCAAGCAAGGTTCATCGAAGTAATCTTAATTTGCTATTTTGGGGTATGAAGAACCATTTGTATTCATTTCATGCTTTCATTTGTATTTTCTTAACCAAAATAAGAGTTTGTGCTAATCAATAAAAAGCAGGATTATTAAAGTTCTAAAACATTAAACATCTGTTTCCAGTGTCACAATATCTTACAAATACAAGAACTATAACCAAATGACAAAATTACCTTCTGATGGATGTTCAAAACCGCAATCAACGATAGCTCTTAATAATTCTGGTTTGAGCAAAAAATCTCTAAACCCTGAGCTGTGAATGGAGACATAACCTCCAGCAGGTTTTTTAGTTTCTATAGCTGGATCAGGAGCAGTCTGTTCCTGCTCATCCTCATCTTCATAATCTAAGAGTTCAGCTTCGTTTTCAGTCATTTTTCAATGGTAACTAAAATATTTCAAAATTATGATTAAGCAGGTAATAACTTCCTTCTACAGTAATTATTTAAAAGAGATTGAGCAACAAGACATAAAATACTGATAAAAGTATACTTTGAGAAAGAAAATTAGACTAAGAAAACTGAAAACAGACTAAACTATAGAGGTCTGCACGGGCCGACATTTCCAGGACCGGGCCTGGCACCACTTAGAGGGAAAAAAATTCAGCCCGGCCCAGGCCGCAGAAAAAAATTTATTGGCCCGACCCGGTTAAAAAGTTAAAAGTTCGACCCGGACCGAAAAAAAAGTTAAAATCTTGGCCTGGGTGAATTTCTACAAAACAGATTTTTATGTCGATTTGGTTAAAAGTTTTTCTCGTACGAGGAGATCAAGCCAAAAATATTTATCTTAACTTTTCTTTTCATGTTTATAATCTTCATTTTTATAGAAGTGCCACAAGGTAGAATATTTATTTTTTTTAACGAATTTCTATTTCTTGTATGTAAATGTCTCAGTTATCATTAATATTGTTAATCCATATTCCATGCATTAAAGTGTTAAATATCTGAAAAATGCTATACAGTAAAATCCAAGACTGAATTGCATAGAAAAGAAACAAAAAATGTGTTATAGACAAGTTCCCTTCTTAGCAAGTGTAAATGTATTATATATTATTTTCTTACATAGTATATTAATTTTGTTTTTTATTAATTTTTATAATTTTCTTACATAGTATTAAGTAGTATATTAATTTTGCATGGATCAACACGTTTTTCAGTTTAAAACAAGATTCCGTCATAGACAAGTTCTTTTTCACACGTTTTACTATATTTTAATATGTGTAGAAATCTACTACTTTTTAAAAAGAAGGAATTTGAATGTTTAATTGTAGAATAATGGCGATTTAAAAATGTATGCATTTTTTGACAAAGAATTTGTGCCAAGCCTAATTTTACTGACCTTTGAATGGACCAGGTCATTCCGAGACAATGATTTTCATACGGGGTGGGTGAAAACTAGGAATGAAAATTTTGGGCCATGAAGATTAGAAATGAAACCAGTACCCGGGTGTATGCAGAAAAATAAGTTAGGCCCGGCCCGAGTGCCGTGAATGAAAATAGGCCCGAGTCCGGCCCGTGCAGATCCCTACTAAACTATGCCATACATTTGTAATTACATTAACACTTCAGCATAATAGAAAAAAAGTAATTTTTGACACTCACTTACCCAAAAGGTGGAGAATTTCCTTTTATAAAATAATTAAACATTTTCGATCACACATGGAATGTGCAGCTACTTTCAGTAGAGTAATATATGTTTAATCTGAAATTCAATTATGCCAACTGTTAACGGAAATTAAGTTTGGATCAAGGTTGGTAAAATTTTGCATTGGCGGGAAAAAGCCGGTTAAAACCATCCAGGCAAAAATAGGCTATCCATTTAATTTTTTTCCCAGAAAAAGAGAAAAAAAATATTCCATGAAAGAAAAAAGAAACTTAATACTTAGTTAAAAAAATTAATATTCGAAATTTATTTTTGAACCCTTAAGTTAAATAAATATAATTATGCATTTTATGAAAGAATACTAACTTTTATAACAAAATTATAAATGAAAAAAAAAAAAAAATACTAATTATATATAAATAAGTAGAAAACTTGATTATTTATTCATGTTTATTATACAATTATTAACGATTATTCACATAATAGAACTGAGGAGCCTCTAAATGAGTAAAGCATTTATGTTTATAAGTGTTAGAAATTCAAATAAACAATTATATTCTAAATTTAATTTTTTAATATAAAATTATATTTGAAGCAGAACACTATTAATTTTCAAATAATTCAGTGATATCTCCACCACAACCTAATTTTTGCTGTTTTAGCATAGCATAACTTCAATAAACTAGCTTAGAAAGAGTATTTGTTGACCGTTTATTTCAAATTTTAGTTTGCACAAATGAAAAATTTGAAAAAAAATCTTTCAATAACGGGTAGAAAAGGGATACAATGGCAAGCAAGATAAAATGGCTACAGGCTACTTACAGAATGTAACTTTTTGTCCCTTTCTTGGAGTGTAAGAAGGAGGGGGAAAAATTCTATTTTCCTAACAAGATATAAGAGTTTTTAAATATATAATTTTCAATTTAATTTAATTACTTTTTTATCTGTAACAGACTAGTTTCATCAGATAAATAACTATAAATTAGTACCAAGGAAAAATATTTACACATTTTTAAGACTCATTACATAAAACAAAAGTAGCAAAGTTATATATAAAACCTTTTGATAATTAAAAAAATGGCTGACAAAATACTTTACTTAAGAAAAAAAAAATATAATAATAATAATAGATATCCCATTTTTAATTTGGTTCTTAAATTCTAAGTATTAGACTGAATCCCACCTATTTATAAAGGGATAATAAAATTTAAAATATGTAAAAATATTTAATTATATTTATTAATTAGCAAATTAAATAAAAATATTAAATAATTTGTTATTAAATTTAATTTTTTTATACCATTATTGCCCTTATTAGCTTATAGATTTTATTACACATTTAAAGACAAATAAGAATTTACCATTTTTTTTTCTCCATTTTTGCTCTGGTTTTTTCCCAGTTTTTGCCACTGTCCTGGAAAAATGCCAACCCTGGTTTGGATTATACTGAACAATAATAACACTAATATTTTTATTTTATTTCTAGAAATAAAATATTGCGAAATTCATCAATTGGTTACTGGATAATACTGAAAAAATCAACTATTAAAAGGGAATTAATTCTAAACAAACCAATCAAAACTTATAAAGGCACAAGCTAAAATAAATCTAAACAATCCACAATACATGGATAATTATAAAACTGGTTAAATAGTTAATCTTTATGTCCTATAGGCACTGTTGTCTCTTTTAAGAATCAAATTAAATATATTTTGTTTGTTTTTTTAAATCGAAATTTTCTGTTAAAATCAACATAAGTATATTTTACTTCATGTTTTTATCAATTCATAAAGAAATTTGCAAAGTTCTCTTAATACAGCAAACATAGTGTTGACTAAGCTCTAAGACGCTTTAGCAGGGTGCAGCGCCCGGCGGCTCTTTTAAACCCTTCCGATGTGCCCGGCTGCTTTTTTTAACACTTCCAATGCACCCCATGGCAATTCAATTGATCCCGGGAAAATATTGCAAATTCTAGGGACTCTAAACAAACCAGTTCAAGATATTTTTTGTGAACAAGGTACAGTCGTGGAAAAAAAAAAAAAAAAAGTAAACACCCCCTACTAACTCCTCAACAAATTATCGTAGAAGAAAGTTACTGGTACAGGATGATAGGAAATAAAGTCTACTTTTAAATGATGTATATAAAATTTGCTTAGGGGGCCATCTATTTATTAAAACTAATCCAAACTTCATTTTTTTCAATGGCAATACCCAAATTTAACGAGATACAGTAGCCTCCCTCTTAACCGGAACTCCGCTTTAACCAGCCGACCTTTTTCGCCAACATCAGGCAAAATTCAAGGATGACGGCCTCGAGAACTCAACTTACGCTTTCATGTTAAAGTGCAATCCTGAGAGGAAGGAGGCAAGATTCAGAAAGGAGAACGTCAGTTCTAAATAGATACGCATTGACCTTCACCAGTGTTGAATTTAGGCTGCGGCCCGTCGGGGACATACCCCCCCCCCCCCACAGGAACAATGAGTTGCCGTCCCTTGGAAGATTTAAGATTTTAATAATCAAAAGTGCAATTCCCCCCCCCCCCCCGAACTCTATAATATCTGATCTACCTGTAAACTGTTTTGTACAAACATTTAAAAAGCTTGAGGAATACGAACATATGTATAAGAGTTGTTTGAGTCTGATAAAGATTAGGGATTGACCGAATACCGAATAGTTGATTCGGTATTCGGCATGTAAACCGAATATTCGGCTTCGGCCGAATACTTTTAAGTATTTGGCCGAATAATTGCAGATAAGTATTCTCTTAGAAGTAGAAGAATTCTTTTACTTAGCAGCAGAATAGGCTAAACAATGAGTTTCAATATTATGTGCATGAGTTCAGCTGCACTACAAAAAACAAGTCAAAGGCAATTTTTAATTTAAAAAAAAAAAAACTTTTTCCTTCCTAAAATAGTCTATATAGGTGTTAAATCAAAACAACTGTCTACAACAAAGAAAAAAAAAAAGCAAGGAAGATGCGCATCTTTTCCCCCATCATTTAATTTTATTTACTTCTACATTAGTTTTTTAAAATTTATTTAATGTGTATTTTCTTTAATATACATATCAAATAAGTATATCAGAGTTCATATCTGTATATCTAAGGTGCATATTAAAGAAAATACACACATGAAATAAGTATACCCCTATGCCTATCCTATAGCTTTTAACCATTATATCAAAATTGCTCAAATTTCTATTCTTCCTCACCACAATCTTAAATATTAATCAAAATATATTTATTCTATCAATAATTTGACATAAAATAATTAAAATGTACAAATTGATATACCCTTTGTATTTTTAGAACATTCCTATTCAATGTTTATAATTAGACTTAGACAATCAGTAAATCAGCTTAATGACAACATTGTTTCTTTTTATTTGAATGAACTTTTGTTTTTCTGACAATTCTTATCCTTAATAATACCTTGTACAGTGTGGCGCAAAAGTTTAAGCACAATGCAAATATTTTAATAAAAATAAAATTATACAACGGAATGCTTTCAAATATCCACTGTAGGTGAATACTATGATCATAAATATATATCTCAAGTTTCGAAAAAATTCATCGTTACGAAAATCAGAAATTACAAGAAAACAATTTTTATGATGTCGCAAAAGTTTATGCACAAATGAGATTTTATACAAATATCTCCTTAAACATGATAGGTGGTGGATCGGCGAGACTTTTTCCTAGAGTATAAAGTGTAGAGATCACTGTACGAGTTATATCAAAATGTCAAAATCTGTGTCGCTCTCGCCTGTAGAAGTTTAGAAGCTGAAATCTGAAAGTAAATGTTTTTTGCAAATTTCGCTTATTTTAAATCGGTCTAAACATGGTGTTTATAGTGTTCCCAGAAACAGAATTTTCTGCATCAGTCTGCAGCAAACAAAAATTTATCTGCGACCCAATAAGCCTACTATCATAAGAAATAACAGAAACACTTAAATTTCCATTTATAAAGAATATATATAATATAAGGATTAGGGATTGACCGAAGCAGCAATTTTGCCGAATACCGAAGCTTCGGTCAAAGTGTACACCGAATATTCGGTATTCGGCAACCGAATACTTAAAAATTTTTAATACACATTTTTGCATATATTACCTTTTTTAATAAAGTTTAATTAACATTAAATTCTTAATAATTTAATTCAGTTACATTTTTATTCTTACATCTAATTACACAAAAAAAATTAATGACTTCTTTCCACTCACAAATTCATTAACCCATCACTTATTTTTTATTATTTTATCACTAGTTAATACCCAAAATAACCTATGAAAATATTAAACTATACAGGCTATTATTAAGGATAAGAATTGTCAGAAAAACAAAAGTTCATTCAAATAAAAAGAAACAATGTTGTCAAAGCTGATTTACTGATTGTCTAATTACAGTAGAACCTCGATTATCCGGGACCAACGATCTTTCGGAAAATTAAAATTTTCGGATAATCGAGAATGCTTCAATTTTAAGATCAAGAACAAATATATGCGGTCTTTCTTATTATGATAACAAGTGCTTAATACAAGAATAAATTTCCTGAATTTTAAATTTTAAATTAAGTACCTTTTGCATATTTCACAAAGTTTTGTTTGTCGATTTTCAGCTCTATCACAATTTTTTTTTTGAAATACTATTACTTCAACAGTATCACAGTCTTTCTGCTGCTCCAGCTATGCTAAACCTATTGTGAAACATTCAAAAGCTTCAGAATTGCTAATTTGTTCGTTTTCTTCGCCTGCTAGACTACAGTCACACATTCCGGTTGTCCTCCCTCTTACTGTGTTCCAGTTCACTCCACAGTTTACGGGTGCTCAAGTTAAATCCAAAGAAATTCTAAGAAACGGGATCCGAAATATTTATCTGTACTCATGGTTCGGGAAAGACAGCTTGCACACAAGGAATGTGTTAGTAAAAAAAAAAAGTTTTAGAAATGGATTTCGGTTAACTGAGAACTTCGGTTAAAAGAGTTTCGGACAAAAGAGATTCTACTGTATAAACATATTGAATAGGAATGTTTTCAAATACAAAAGGTATATCAATATGTACATTTAACTATATTTTCTGTCAAATTACGGATATACATATTTATATTTTCATTGATATTTTAACATTGTGGTGATGAAGATAACAAATTTAAGCGATTTTAATTTAATGATTATAAAAGCTATAGGATAGGTATAGTGGCATACTTATTTGATGTGTGTATTTTCTTTAATATACACCTTAGATATACAGATATTATTTCTGATATACTTATTTGATGTGTATATTAAGGAAAATTCACATTAAATAAATTTAAATTTAGGAAACTAATGTAGAAATAATTAAAATTAAATAAGGAAAAGATGCCCATCTTCCTTACTTTTTTTTTTTTTGGACTTGTTTTTTATTGGGCAGCTGAACTATGAACACATGCACACAATATTAAAACTCATTATTAAGCCTATTCTACTTCTAAGTAAAAGAGAATTTTTACTTCTAAGAAAATACTTATCCACAATTATTCGGCCGAATACTTTTAAGTATTCGGCCGAAGCCGAATATTCGGTTTACATGCCGAACCACCGAATACCGAATCGGTCAATCCCTAATAAGGATACAACAAATACCATAAATCTAGAGACTTAAAGCAAATTTCAGCTATTATTTAAGCCCAGCATTTATTTTAAGTTGGTGGATTAATCTGCAAGGTTTAAAATAATCTGCAGCGCCCGCTTCCGTGCTGCACTGTTTCTGCTACTGGAATAATGTTTTCCAACGTGAAAAACAATTCAAAAATGTATATTGCTCAGAAACTTCGAGTAAAACCACATTTTGTGAGGATAAAAGAATTAAAAGATTGGCTTTAACTAGCTATTTGCCTCTTAATGAGATAAAAAATCGATTTGGCTCAAAAAATATCACATGGCATCATATGCAGACGAATAACAGAATCAGGATTCACCGAAAAATAAAAATTATCTCGTAAGCTTTTTCTGAAACAGTGTCACAAACAAGCAAGACTTGAATGGTTAAAACAGAGCACATGTATTATCATGACGAATGGATTAGTGTTATTTTTTCTGATAAAAAAATGGAATTTGGATGGTTCAAATGGCTTCTCATTCTTTTGGCGTGCCTTGTGGAAAGATCCGAAGATCATATTCAGCAGGCAACAACGTGGTGATTCGCTCATGGTATGGGGCGCTTTTGGCTGTAATGTACAAACGTCTCTTTGCTTCCTAAATAGCAGAATAAATTCACAAAAGTTTCAGGAAACTCTGATGGAGCATTTGTCATTGTTTCGAGAACTCCTAGGTGGTCCCAACAGGACCTTTCAGCAAGACAACGCATCAATACTCACTTCCCATTGCACAAAAGAATGGCTCAGATATCAGACTATCAGTGTGATGAACTGGCCAGCACTCAGCCCAGATCTCAATCCTATGAGAACATCTGGGGAATCCTCTCACGTGACGGCCACAAGAATGAGAAGTAGTATTACCCAGTGCAAAAGCTAAAATCAGCTATCGAGGAAGCCTGGTACAAACTCGCTCCCAAAACCTTCCATACTATCGTGTTATCAATGGAAAATCGAGTATTCAATCTCATCAGGTGCAATGGAAGCACCATAGTCTACTAAAAGACTCTTGTGCCTTGTGAAATGTATATATTTCGTTTTTGTGCATAAACTTTTGCGACATCACAATTTTCAATTTTTTATAATTTATTATTTTCCTACAATGAATTGTTTCCGAATTCGAAACATGAATTTGTAATCAAATTGTTTAGATACAATAAAAATTTCAAAGCATCCCAATGTATATTTTTCATTTTATAAAAATATTTAGCTTGTGCATAAACTTTTGCGCCGCACTGTATAGTTTAATACTTTCATAGGTTATTTTTGGGTATTGGCTAGTGATAAAATAAAAAATAAGTGATGGTTTAATGAATTTGTGAGTGGAAAGAAATCATTAAATTTTTGTGTGTAATTAGATTTAAGAATAAAAATGTAACTGAATTAAATTATTGAGAATTTAATTTCAATTAAAGCTTATTAAAAATCTAATGTATGCAAAAATGCGTATTAAAAATAGGGATGCACCGAATATTCGGTATTCGGCCATGTTACCGAATATTCGGTTTGGCCAAATATCAAACTATTCGGTATACCGAATATTCGGCTTGGCCGAATAGCAAACTATTCGGCCTGCCGAATATCGAAATATTCAACCAACCGAATAATTAAAAAAACTTTTAAAACATATTTTTAAAAACATTATACCACTTATACGTTTAACAGTCGACTTATAAAGATATTCAGAATAATTAGACACAGAATCATATATTTAAATAAAAGAGAATGTTTTTACATTATTTATTTGCTGTTTGTTAAGTATTATTTAAGAAAATTAACCAATCACGAGGATTTTCATAGAAATTAATTATGTACAAATGCACATTCCTGAACATTGTCCAGTAAATAATCTGTTTCTTGCTAAGATTTTAAGAACAACATTTACAATCTCTGAAAATTATCACCCACTCCAGACACTGATCTAGGATGTATTTAAAAACTTCCTTGCTTAATTAAAGGAAGTAGAACAGTTATTCTTGCTGAGTTGCCACCATATAAAATTTGAATAGATTATACTATTTACTTAAGTCTCTTCCTGACAAACAAATAATACATAATCCTGTACAATTTTTCTTCCAATTTTTTCACAATTTCTCTTTCATTTTAAAATGTTTGTTTTAGAATTTAAGAAAATTTTATTCATTTGTTTTAATTCACAGAAGAAGCCATGAAATTTAAAATTTTATTAATTAAAAAAGTTTTATAACTATCATCTTAAATAACTCAAAGCAAATTTTTTTCAGCATAAACTTTACTTGAAAAAAGCTCTTGATTATCAAAATGAAAGTTTCTGCTTTAAATATTATGCAAAACTGTTTTAAAATTTTAATGCATTTAAACTTTGAAATACAAAATTATTCGACAAGCCGAATATTCGGTATTCATCCAAAATCACTATTCGGTACATCCCTAATTAAAAAGTTTCAAGTATTCGGTTGCCGAATACCAAAGCTTCGGTATAAACTTCGACCGAAGCTTTGGTATTCGGCAAAATTGCTACTTCGGTAAATCCCTAATAAAGATATCAAGCATGAAACATTATTTGACGAGGATATAATTAGGACGGTAACTGATGTTGTTCAACACGAAGACTATCCTGATGATGATCCAGTTGAAGTTAACACTGCTAAGATTCCTCATACGGAAGGGGTGAAAGCATTAGAATTGGCGATACGCCATGTTGAGCAGAGGCTAACAGCTTTCTTGGTTAAACTTATGATGCTAAAGAGATGGAGAGATTATGCTGCAAAATGTTGGACATCTTACCTTCAACAGAAGGTCACATATTTCTTTATGGTTGATGAACTTAAATATACATAATGTAGAAAAATTTCCACTTCTTATAAAGGTGTATGACACAATTTTCAAAAATTTAATTTGTGTTAAATATTTTTCATTATTTGTTATCAGTATTTTTTTTTTCCCCAGTTCAGTTAATTATAACTAGCATTTATTTCATGAAATATAGAAAACATATAATTTTTTAAAACTGCACAAATTGAAAAGCTAAATGCATGTACGGGTTTAATTAATTAAATTAAGCAGATACTTATTTCATTTTTTTTTTTTACTTCTCCGCTTTAACCGGTTTTTCTCTTAACCGGCTAACCCTCGGTCCCGTTTAGGCCGGTTAAGCGGGAGGCTACTGTATTTCAAATCTTCGGTTTAAACTATGCCTAGAAACGAAATTTCAAATCATTTGAACGGTAAGTTTTTGAATTATAGACATTCAAAATTGAGTGCTTCTAATGTTAAATTACATTTTCATATTTTTATTTATATCTCCTGAAATTATGCTCCGAATGTGCTAATTTTTTGTGTAGCAATACTAATATACCCAAACATAAATACGTTGAATTTGCAATTTTTATAATTTTATGATATGATTTATGAAATTAATATTCGAAAAAATTATGAATTGCAACCTACAATTTTTTTGATGGATTTAGATTTATTACGTCCTGCTTTATGGAAATCCAAAATTTCACATTTTTCTTCCAAGTAGTTTTCAAATTATGCTTAAAAATTGGCAAAATGATGGTTTAAGGCCCTACTTCAGTCAAGTGAGAAGACCCGTTCGCTAATGCTAATCCTATGGAAGAAATTTATAAAGATATCTCGGTTGCATTTCAATATTTTTAAATGATTTTTTTTGCATTGGATAGCTGAGATCGAACTGTACAAAGGCCGTTTTTTACATTTTCTATTTTGTTCACAGATATTTTTAATGAGGACGCTTTCATTTTCGGAACCGGTTTTGAAACTGAAAGCATCCTCATAAAAAAAATTTGTAATAAAAATCGAAAAAGTAAAAAATGGCCTGCATACAGATCGATCTCAGCTATCCAATGCAAAAAAAAAAAAAAAAATCATTTAAAAATATTGAAATGCAACCGAGATATCGTTATAAATTTCTCCCATAGGATTAGCATTAGCGAACAGGTCTTTTCATTTGACTGAAGTAGCCTCTTAAGCGGCCGTCTATGATAGAAGTGACTAGATGTTTTGAAATTTCTTATGCTGTCCTGCAATCTAGCATGTTTCAATGACTGCTTGAGTGTCGCTTAAGGTACCTTGATCAAGAAGGGGACTCTCTCGGTTAACAATAGAGTACCGTTTTGATACAGCCCTCAAAATACGCGTTTTAAAATAATTAATTTCTCGGAAACTTGTACGAGTTGCATAAAGATTTGTTTTTATGCTAATTGAAGGGTGTAGAGTTCATTTATGCTGTCAGAATTGTGTACTGGGCATTTCCATGAAAAAGTGGACATGAGGGTTGAAATTTCAAACTTCTTTTATTATTACAAGTAATACATCAAATTAAAGATAAATATATGACACATATGAAATTACAGAGAAGCTGTAAAATGTATTCTTTTATAATTTGTCTAAGGTCAAAGTTAGAAAAATTTTCAAGAATGTAAAATAAGGTATTTTCATTCTGCCAGATGCAATATTTAAAAAGCAGCATTTTCACTCTATGTGCATATATTACTATTATACCTATTTGTTTTATGTAAATGGGGAGGGATAAGCCCTCTATGGGGCTCCTCTTTGACTATGCCCTTAAATAATATTTCTGCTTCCTGACTGGTTTGATTGCCAGACAGGGTTGGCAGGTTTTTGACACATGTCAGTTTTTGACAGTTTAAACTGCGGTTTAAACCGTCATGTCAAAAACCCCTTGTCAAAAACCTCGTCAAAAACCTCAAATACTTACAGTGATCTGTAAAATTTCACATTAAATGTCACACATTAGATGTAATATTTAAAATTCACTATTACTGTAATTGTATAATTAGTATATAGTATTAGTAATAATGACAGGGTTGGCAGGTTTTTGACATGTGTCAGTTTATGTCGAGTTTAAACCGTCATGTCAGAAACCTCAAATACTAAATTGATCTGTAAAAATTTAAATTAAATGTCACGCATGACAACATTACATGTAATATTTTAAATTCACTCTTACTGTATATCAGTAATTAGTACATAGTAAAGTATTATTGTTAAGTACAACTTTTTAACAGGGTAAATTTTTTTTTTTTTTTTTTTGTAAAATTGTGTTTTTCTAAAAAGTAGACATTAAGCTCACCTGAGCTGTACACTTTTCTCTTACTTAAAATCGTTTTAATTTCGCTTACTTTTGAGAGCTTTTAGGCTTTTTTTATGGAGAAAAAAAAAAAAAAAAACTTAGAAAAGTGTAGATTTTTTTTGTATATATAACAAGATAATGTGCATCAATGTTATTCTAGTCTAGGAAATAACCATTCCATTCAAAATTGGATTATTAATTTTAAAAATTTACAAAATGAGAGAAGTAATTAAAGAAAAAAAGCTTAAAAGTCAAAATCTTTTTAAAACATGCTTTCTTTCAATATATAAAAATGTTTTCGATTTTAAAACTGAACAAAATTGGCACGGTCATCTAAAAGAAAATTCCTGTAAGCCCATATTGAAAAAGTGCATAATAGAAGGGATCAAATCATGAAACCATACCATTGTTTGGCTTATACTTTGCATCCCAACCATCAGGGGCAAGAGTTGACTGCTGTACCAGTTGATTCAGCTCGCGCTTGAGCTACGGAGAAAGTTTATGGATGCTTACCCATACTGATTGTGTATGAAGCTAAAGAATCCCCTTTCCAGTCTTCTTATTTCAGTGCTATAGGGAGGACTCCATTGTTTGGTGGAAAGGTATCACTAAATGCAACAGCTTTTTGAGCCTGCTTCAAAACTTGCTCATCTAGCAATGCTTGTGCTATCAAGTCCTACTAGCTCAGCATCAATTAAGAGACAGACTATTTTCTAACGCTTCATACACTCTAAACTCAAAAATCTTTTGGGTGTAAATAAATGTGCTAAACATGTGGTGTGCTGCAGCATGCTGCGGGGTAAAATTGATCCGGATTATTTAATTGTACAAAATTATTTTCTTCTGGTTGAAAAATCCAAAAAAAAAAAAAAATTATTGCAAATAATATATTTTTTAAATTATTAAATTTCAATAAAAGATCACATAAATCATTGACTTATTTAATGTCTATCTATTGTTAAAATGTTTTAGCGTGTTACATGTGTTTGGCAGTTTTCGACGGTTTAAACCAGTTTAAACCAGTTTTTGACGCTTGTCATGTCAAAAACCAGTTTTTGACGTCAAAAACCCAACCCTGTTGCCAGATAATAAAATATATAAGGCAAAGTTATACATAAAAAAAAAAAGAATAATATATTTAAATTTTATTAACAACATGAAATAATTTGTTTTTATTTAAATAGGGAGGGATTGAGTCACATGAGCCCCTCTTTTTTTTATGCTCTTAAACAATAGTCTCTGCTTCCCGATTTGTTTTATTTATTGCCAGATTCTAAAATATGCAAGGCAGAGTTGAAAAAATTAATTTGATTAAAATATTGAAAATTTTATTAATTAAAAGCAGCTAGATTTATAACAATTTTGGTGTTATTACATTCTGGCAAGTGCAATTTAAAAATAAAAATTTGGTTACTTAGGTTTTCAGTTGTTAAAAGATTTTATGCACAATATGAACATTACTGAAATTGCATTTTTAACAATGTCTACATGGGATGTTCATTACTGGAAATTGGCTAATTAAGCATTCCAGTACTGGACACAGGTCTTAAAATTTTGTAAATAGCAATTAGTATATAAAATTCCAAGTTGTCTCTACTTAAACAGAAACATTAAAATTTTGTAAGAAAATAAAGAATACAAAAATTTATTAAATGAAGCTCTTCGCATGTTCATTAAGATTTTCACTGAAAAACAGTAGAACTTCGAAACATTATTTTCTGCTTCCCGATTGGTCCGATTAAGAGTGTCAACAATAATGCAAGAGGTATGATCCATGTCAATTCAGGCAGCCAAAGAAAAAATCTTACCTTCATAGTCTCAGAAGTTTTTGAATTGAACATATGTTAAAATTCAATAAAAAATAAGATACTTGTATATTTTGGTTTTGCCCAAAAAAATTCCTGGCCTGAGATACAGGCCGCCAAAGATGGCATCCTGGGCACCATTTCCAATTCACCATTTTCGATAAAAATTTTAAAGTGCTCTATCTCTAGAACGGTGCAAGATATTTTGTTGCGGTTTTTTTTATTTTAAAGATAATATTCTTCTGTTTAAAATGATATACCCAATTTTGAAAAATGTATTCAACTTTTCTTGTGGCAACCTTTTGAAAAAAAATTTTTTTTTTTCAAAAAAAATTTTTTTTGAAAATGCCAATCCTAAAAATTGATTTTTTTGATGTTGATCAATACCATTGGGAACTATCTTCACTGTAAAGGAGAACTTCCACTTTTGAGTTTAACAAATTTTAGAAACATTTAAAAAATTCAGAGAATTTTACAGGAACTGTATATATACAGTTCCAGTAAAAGTCACCGAATTTTTGCTTATTTGTATCATATTTGTAAGGATAAGCCTACTATGTATCCTAAACAAGTTAGAAATTGCAATATCAAATGTGGCAAATGAGGTGCGTGCATAGTATTAACTAGTTTTATAAATATTCAGATCTTGGTGCAATAAGTGTTACACTCTTGGGCAAAAAGGCATGAATACAAAATTTACTATAATACCATATATTAAATTCAGTAATACGGAAGTAATATGAATCCATCTTAAAAGGACTTAATCATCATGGCAACCTAGAATCATTGCCTATCATGGTATATCATTGAATCAATTATGTATTATAGGATTTTTAAATAGAATGAAGAAAACTTTTATTAATGTCTTTTATGTTGTAATTTGATTTTCATAGCATTTGAAGTGATACATACTTTATTGCAGAGGCTTACAAAAAATTACTTCCTGTGTCATAGAAAGTGCATAGTGTTTACAGGGACACACAAAAGATTTCGGATACTTTACCTCATTGGAAATACTGCACATTAGCGAAGATTGCTAGAGGTGCATTTTTAGTTGCGATATGAGTTTAAGTTTAATTAAATTTTTCCATATTACGTTGTGTGCATAAATGCTGTAGATCATATACAGGGCTACACAAAAGAAATCTTAAGGGTTTACTGAGTATGAATGAAAGTAGCTTAAAGGAGATTTTTAAATGAGTTATGCATTTTTACACTGAACTACATTTAGTATACTAAGATATGTTTGGAGAATATAGATAAAATGATATACAGGTCCATGCAAAGAATTAGATACATGGCCGTCTATGGATGATAATCTCTGGAAGTGTGATTTCACTGGTTTTAAGGATGTTTTAATCTTAATAAATATTAGCTAAATAGTGGCATGTATAAAAAGATAGTAGGTAAAATACAGGGTTGTATGAAAGTATTCAAGTATGCTTCCATCTATTGACATAAATTTCTAAAAGTCAAATTCCGACCTATTTATGTTTTTTTTAACAATTTCCAACATAGTTGAAAGTCTTTATGGATTCGATTTGTCTCCCCATCTGTTTGAACTCTAACTTGTATTAATATAATTTGTATTGCTGTGTAATTGATATATGTTATTGAGATTGTTTTACTATGTTCGGTATTGAAAATAAAGTATGTATCACTTCAAATCAGGGTTCGTAAATATCATGATACTTTCGAAAATATAAAAAATATCCGATATTTTGATATATATCTGATATTTTCGATATATATCCGATATTTTCAAAGCAGCCAACTTACTAATAATAATAAATGTTTTTGAGCATAATATAGATAGTAATGTTTGATTAGTAAACTTAATCAAACAATATTCTAAAAATGCATTTTTCTTTTTCTTTTCTTTCTTTTTTTTTTTCCACTTAGAACAAAATACAATAACAATTTGCTTTATACACTTATAAAGAAAAACTAACGATAGCATTCAGTATCAAGATTAGGGATTGACCGAATACCGAATAGTCGATTCGGTATTCGGTGATTCGGCATGTAAACCGAATATTCGGCTTCGGCCGAATACTTTGAAGTATTCGGCCGAATAATTGCAGATAAGTATTTTCTTAGAAGTAGAAAAATTCTCTTTTACATAGAAGTAGAATAGACTAAATGATGAGTTTCAATATTATGTGCATGAGTTCAAAGTTCAGCTGCACTACCAAAAACAAGTCAAAGGCCATTTTTAATTACAAAAAACTTTTTTTTTCTTTCCTAAAATAGTCTATATAGGGGTGAAATCAGAACAACTGTCTACGACATAGGAAAAAATGTAAGGAATATGGGCATCTTTCCATTACCATTTAATTTTAATTATTTCTACATTAGTTTTTTCAATTTAAATTTATTTAATGTGTATTCTCTTTAATATACACCTCAAATAAGTATATCAGAGTTCATCTCTGTATATCTAAGGTTTATATTAAAGAAAATACATGCATCAAATAAGTATACTCCTATGCCTATCCTATAGCTTTTATAACCATTAAAATCGCTCAAATTTATCTTCATCACCACAGTGATAAATATTAATCAAAATATAAATATGTATCAATAATTTTTCAGAAAATAGTTAAATGTACAAATCGATATGATACCTTTTGTATTTCAGAACATTCCAATTCAATATGTATATAATTAGACAATCAGTAAATCAGCTTAATGACAACATTGTTTCTTTTTATTTGAATGAACTTTTGTTTTTCTGAGAATCCTTATCCTTAATAATAGTCTGTATAGTTTAATACTTTCATTGGGTTAATTTGGATATTGACTAGTGATAAAATAATAAAAAATAAGTGATGGGTTAATGAATTTGTGAGTTGAAAGAAGTCATTAAATTTTTTTGTGTAATTAGATTTAAGAATAAAAATGTAACTGAATTAAATTATTAAGAATTTAATTTTAATTAAAGTTATTAAAAAAGATATGCAAAAATGTGTATTAAAAATTTTTAAGTATTCGGTTGCCGAATACCGAATATTCGGCGTACACTTTGACCGAAGCTTCGGTATTCGGTAAAATTGCTGATTCGGTCAATCCCTAATCAAGATCAAGTATAAAAAAAAAAAAAAAAAAAAAAAAATCAGATTTTTTAAAACAAAATTGTAAATACAAAAAAGTTTTTTAATTGAAAAATTTTAACATAAATGTAAGTATAAAATGTCTTATAACATGTTGTATAGTTTAAACTCAACTGAACCAAAGCTTGAGAAAAGATTCTTTTCTAATGAAGCTGTATATAATTGGTTATTTAAATTTGTCAGTTTATCTTTCAATAGTTGTTCTGAATTATGTCCCACATAATTATTAGTTTAACATTTAAAAATAAAAGTTTCAAATATAAAGCTTGAAAAATATACTTGTTTTCTTTTTTGACTAAATAAGTCACATCTAGAAGAGACAAAAGTCCTTTATCTACAGATTCACACACTCAAAAACAGTTGAAAATTTATTTCATTTACACTGAAATATTATGAAGTACGACTGAAAATATCAAAAATATCTTGCGCAGAATATACGAATGCAGAAAATACGAAACATATTGATATATTGAAAATAAATATCAACTATATGAAAACATCAAAAACCTTGATAATTTGAAAATAAATACTGGATAGATATCCATTAATACATATCACCGAACCCGGGTTGTATATAAATGATTATCTAAATTACATTTTATCTTTCAATGGCTATTCTGAATTAACTGTCTCACATAATTATTAGTTCTACATTTAAAAATAAGAGTTTCAAACATAAAGCTTGGAAAAGATTTGTTTTTTTCTTTTCCTAAAAAAGTCACTGCCAGAGGCAAAAGTTCATTATCTACAGAATGACACAGTCAATAAACAGGTGGAAATTTCATTTACACTTGCTTTGACTGTAGAAAATATCAAAATTACCTACAATGGTGATATTTTGAAAATAAATATCAAATATACGAAATATCAAACATCTTGATATTTTGAAAATAAATATCAAGAATTTGAAAATATCAAAAATCTTGATATTTTAAAAATAAATATCGGATATAGGGTAGATGTGCCAGTAATGGACACCCCTTGATGTTTTTGGTTCATAAAAAAATAACTAATAAATATTTAGCTTTAATTATTTTTTTTATAATTCTCCCTTGTATGTTTTATAAAACTATGTTACTGTTGACACTTTTAATCAAACCAATCAGGAAGCAGAAAATAATGTTTCAAAGTTTTGCTGTTTTTCTGTGAAAATCTTAATGAAGAGGTTAAGAGTTGGCTTCGTTTAATTAATTTATATATTATTTATTTTCTTGCAAAATTTGAATGTTTTTGTTTGAGTAGCAATAGAAAACTTTGAATTGTATATACTAATGGCTATTTACAAAATTTCATTTCTTTTTAAGGTTTTAAGAGGGGGTGTCCATTACTGGGATGGTTAATTAGTCATTTTCCAGTAATGGACACCCCATGTAGACATTGCTAAAAATGCAATTTTAGTAATGTTTATAGTGCATAAAATAGTTTGGCTTAACTGCAAACCTAAATAATCAAATTTAATTTTTAAATTATACTTACCAAAATGTAATAACACCAAAACTTTTATAAATAGCTGCTTTTAAGTTATTTTATGTGATTAATAAAATTTCGATATATTTTATTTATTATTATTTTTTTTATGTAGTACATATATATACCTCACATATTTTATAATCTGGCAATCAAACCAGCCGGGAAGCAGAAAATACTGTTTAAGAGCACAGTCAAAGAGGGGCTCATAGGGCTTAATCTCTCTCCGTTTAAATAAAAACAATGTTACAGAAGCTATTAAAAATCCATTTTCTGTCTTAAATGTTTCCTTATTTAAAAAAAAAAATAAATAAATAAATAAATAAATAAATAAATAAAAAAAATGTAATACTACTATTAATGAAAGTTATAGGTAATATTCATGAAACTAGTAAATCTGCAGTTCAGGGGCCTCAAACATCAGTTCTACAGTTTTATTTTGAAATTATTTTATTTAGTATTTAAAATATTCAACTCACAATATCATTTCTTTCATATTTGTAATATTAATTATTATAAATGATATATCAAGTAATCTCTGGAAGATTGTTTAAAAATAGTGACACAAAACTAAACATCAATATTCCAAAACTTTTTTTTTTTTTTTTTATTAGGGTCACCCGGGGTAATTCCTGGTCAAAAAGCATCAACATCTAATTATTATAAAAACTATTAAAGGTATTGTTCCCAATTTTTTTTGTGGAATAAGCCTCCTTTGATGGCTACATTATAAAATGCTTACTTAAAGATATAGTCACTTATAATTAAAATAGTTTGAATTTTTAAATGACCAAGAATTACCCCGGAAATGGGGTAATTATCGGTCACCATCCTTTTACATGTAAATAAAGTGGTACAATTAAATTTTTTATGACTGAATAATAAAATAAGTAGAATCAATCTTCTAAAAGTTTTGCTCATCTCATAATTGTGGATAATAAAGTCATAGACTTTGTTTTGGGCATAAATACAAAGTTATTTGATGTGCAAAAGACTTGTACATTTTACAAAACATTAATTAGACAAAGAATTTGTATGCATATTATTTATAAGCAGTATTTATTAAATTCATTAGTATCCATTGTGAACGGATATATTAATAACTTGCAAATTTATTGGTCCATAAAAAATATAACAATGTTTGTTATCAATTTTATTTTGCTTAGGCCAACTGAAGTTTTTGGCTCCCTTTTCAAGAAAATTTCAATACAGATCTTTAATATAATATCTATTCCTCTATTGCATTATGTATATTCATTATTATGTATATTCATATTGCATTATGTACTGTGCTGTCCTCTAAAAAAAACCCACTTTTTTAATTTCTCACTATATAAAAATTAATAAAAAATACAAAACAATTTGAAGTAGCTACATTTGCACAGCCTGTCCTGACTAAGATCTTAATGTATAGTATTTTTTTTTTCTATCAATATATTACAAAATGGCAGCCAATTAAACAAGACTTTGAAAAAAAACCCACTTTTTTCTAAAAATAACCCACATGTAAAAACACTTCTAGAAATCAAAATATTAAACAGCAAAGTTTTTCTTTCATTATTAATTAGTTTTAAAACACAATTCTGCAAAAAAAAATAAAAAATAATAATAATATTTTAATAATTGTGAATTGAAGGATTTAAAAATGAAAAATTAAAAATGTAATTTTTTGCTTATTTTTTAAAAAACTAAATAAACACTTAAGTAATTTTAAATGCTTTTATTATTGTAAATGGCATATAGAAACAGGACAAAAAGAAATTTTGACTTCTGTGATATTTTTGATTAAGTTCAAGGGTGGGTTTTTTTTTTGGATACATTTTCCTGTGGGTTTTTTTTAGAGGACTATTGTTCCTCTATTGCATTATGTATATTTTTATGCACCATTTTGGCATTTTGCAATGTATTTCTACTTAAATTGTTCAATCATAGAGTGTCTTATTCCCTGAGCACTTACTGTTTTCTTCTTTTAAAAATGTTTAATATCAGGGTTGGCACGGTTTAAACCAAGTGGTTTTAACCACGGTTTAAACCAATTGGTTTTTTTGTCAAAAAAACCATTTGGTTTTTTTAGAAAAAATCTAATATAATATTTTCTCTTTTTTGTAATTTAATTGTTTTAAATTATTGATAGAAGTAATTTCTACTTTTAACACTTCATCTCAGCAGTCAACATGAGACACAATGAGCCTAGGTCATGTTTCTATGCATGTAGAATGAATATTAGCATGTGCTGATGAACATATCTGGTACCCTAAAGATTTTTCTTAAAACATGTGAAATTAGAAAAGATAAAATAGATAAATAATATTCAATATTTAGCATAAAATATTTTCATTTAAAAAATGTAGATTATTTACAGCAGTTAATAACAAAATACAATGATCTTTAAGATTTTGGTTAAGATGTAAAAGAAAATTTTCTGCATTGGGATTGGGGAAGATTATTCTTAAAGAATTTAAAAGAGTAACTTAAGATATCAAATTGAATAACACAGCTTACAAAAACTGTGTGCCAGTTATAGCATTTCAATAATACCAATCAATCTTTTCTGTTAGTTACTGAATGTAATGGCCAAAAATGTTGACTTGGACACTTGGAGTTATCACTCAGAAAACAAAATAACCAGAAGTATTTGGATATTTTATATTTAAAAAAATAATAATAACAACCACAGAATAATATATTATATTCATGAAACTGCATCAAATATTTATTGATTAATTATTATATTATTATCAAAGGATTTTTCATACGATTTTCAAGGTATCAATGTTTCACTGTGTAGAGCAGTTTACTTTGAACATGAGATATAGCTGTTACTAATAATGTTTAAATTAGAAATGATTTCAATTTTCTATATAATTGACAGTAATTATTTAATTTAAATATTTTCAAAAGTTATATTACTTATATAATATCCAAAAATGTTTATTTTATCAACAGATATACATCTGTATGCAACAGGAAATTATATTTAAAAAAACCCGGTTTAAACCAAAAAAACCTGGTTTAAACCAAATAAACCGGTTTTTTTGGTTTTTTACAAAAAAACCCGGTTTTTTTCCAACCCTGTTTAATATAGTAGAGGAAAATTTTATAATCTTTTTTAAAGACTGTGATATGTCATTAGTGGAAATAAAATATTAAAACTTCAAGAATGACAATGATCTGTTTCAAAATGTGTAAAAATTAAGATCAATGTTTTGCAGAAATTTGAGTAGCAGATTTGAATATAATTTTTTTAAATATTTAATTTCAACTAAATGAATAATTAAGGCATATATTTCAAAGCAAAGGATTTAAAGTATCTTTGAGATTTTTTACAATTTCATAAATTGTTATTTTTATAACAAAAGCGAAAAAGATCAAGAATTACCTCAGAAACTCAGTGACCAGGAATTACCACGGGCGACTACTTTATTAAGAATTACAATTAACTAAAATGTAGTGAACAGTGTGGTTAATTCTCAAAGTTTTGCAACAATTAAAATCACTAAATATGACAATAAAAAGGAATTAAATGATGATAAAAACACTGACCAGGAATTACCCCAGTGATCAAGATTTACCCCAGATACATGGGGCAATATTTGACCAACTTCTGTAAATTATTTAAAATAGTATAAACAATTTCAAGACTATTTTTTATTAGCTAAAGTAGTTGGTAATTGAATCAAAAAGAAAGTAAAGAAAAATACTTAAAATTTGAGTTGTGACAAAGATCTTTGTAAAAATGTATCATAACTAAGGCCAATGTTGTTTTACAGAAATTTAACAAGCCATTTAAAAAAGTTTTTTTTTTCAAAATAAATAAACAATAAATGCATAATTAAATAATAAGGCTTCGATGCCGTATGTTCCCTCTACCGTTGTTGTTTTGAAATGTTTGGCGATTTTTTGTTGGCGTGTTGACAGTGGTTATGGATATGGCAACCTCGATATGTTGAATGTCGTGTGACGTGTCGTTCTGGCAACCGAGAAGTTAATGTTGAAATATTGTGAATGTATTTTGATATCGTATTGTATAGTTCTGCCTTTTTATTTTTATGTGAAATTTATTGAATGTATTTGATTAACTATGTTTTCTGTAGTCCGTTTAAACGCTGTTGTTGAAATAATTAGGAAATATGAGGAAATTTTGACAAGAAAAGAAGGTTTGTTTATAGTTTGTGAATACGTATTGATAAGCCTATTTAGGAAAATGTCGGCTATAAAATTTCGAGCTGGATCTTTCAAGAAAGCAGATGTTTGTTAAGGTGTGTTGATAATTTTATGTATTTTACTGCTTTTGAGTTTTTTACATTTTGTGATTGCTAGAAAGCGAGAATTGCTGAATTTTGAGAATTCTATATCGCGAGAAATGTTGAATTCGGCGATGTTTTTTTTCGGAAAATGTGCGCGAAGCGCACATACAACGATTGCTGGTTGCCATTTTAGCGAATTTTGTTTTTTATGCGTATTTTTGCTTTAAAAGTTTTTTATATTTTGAGATTGCTAGAAAGCGAAAACTGCTGAATTTTGAGAATGCTATATCGCGAGAAATGCTGAATTCGGCAATGTTTTTTTTCAGAAAATGTGCGCGAAGCGCACATACAACGATTACTGGTTGCTATTTTAGCGAATTTTGTTTTTTATGCGTATTTTTGCTTTAAAAGTTTTTATATTATGAGATTGCTAGAAAGCGAAAACTGCTGAATTTTGAGAATGCTACACCTCGAGAAGTGTTGAATGCAGTGATGTTTTTTTTCGGAAAATGTGCGCGAAGCGCACATACAAGGATTACTGGTTGCCATTTTAGCAAATTTTGTTTATTATTTACATTTTATTTTCGTTAAGCCAAACATGCGTATAAACTGGTGCTTGGCGAAATTTACTACTTGGCGGAAAAAGGGTTTTCACGCCAAGAAAATTCCAAGATGGCGGCCGGGGGGAACTTATGACATCTGTTCCAATAATAAATTCCAATGAGGATAGTTCAGAGTACCAGTATGATTTTTTTCATATTGGTGAAGCGTTTTTAAAACATAAAAAGGACTGTGACCAGGAATTACCCCAGAAACTTGCTGACCAGGAATTACCCCGGGTGACCCTACCTTTTAAATCCACCACTGTTTCAATAATTTGATAGCTGTAATTGTCTGACATTTAGTATTTTAAACTATCCATCTAAAATAATTAAAACTTTGATCTTCTGATAATTACAATAATTGATGCAAACAGTAAATGATTATCACAAATATTTTATTAATTACTGGTATCCTAATTGTTAAATTTATTTAAAAATAACTATTTTGTTTCATTAAATTCTGGTTCTAAATACAGTCATAAAAACAATTATATTTATTACTTTTTATGGGGTGTCCATTACTGGAACAGAGGGTGTCCACTACTGGACCAGAGGGTGTCTATTACTGGGCTTTTGGGTGTTTTGATATTTCTGCTATTTAAAATTAAATTTCTATTCATATGGGGAAATGAGGCTATAAGAATGGTTAAATATTGTTGATAGATTAATATAATATTGAAAAAACTGGAATATAATAATTATAACTATTAATAAAAAAATAATTTTTAAAGAAATTCCTTAAGGGTGTCCATTACTGGCACATCTACCCTATATCAAGATATAGGGTAGATGTGCCAGTAATGGACACCCTTAAGGAATTTCTTTCAAAATTATTTTTTTATTTATAGTTATAATTATTATATTCCAGTTTGTTCAATATTATATTAACCTATCAACATTATTTAACCATTCTTATAGTCTCATTTCCCAATATGAATCAAAATTTAATTTTAAATAACAGAAATATATCAAAACACCCTCTAGCCCAGTAATGGACACCCTCTAGCCCAGTAATGGACACCTTCTGGTCCAGTAATGGACACCCCACAAAAAGCAATAAATATAATTGTTTTTGACTGTATTTAGAACCAGAATTTAATGAATACATACTAATGAAACAAAATAGTTATTTTCAAATAAATTTAACAATTAGGATACCAGTAATTAATAAAATATTTGTGATAATCATTTACTGTTTGCATCAATTATTGTAATTATCAGAAGATCAAAGTTTTAATTATTTTAGATGGATAGTTTAAAATACTAAATATCAGGCAATTACAGCTATCAAATTATTGAAACAGTGGGGGATTTTAAAGGTAATTAAAAAAAAAAAAAGTTTTGGAATAATAGTGTTTAGTTTTGTCTCACTATTTTTAAAAATTAATCTTCCAGAGACTACTTGATGTATCATTTATAATAATTAATGTTACAAATATGAAAGAAATGATATTGTGAGTTGACTATTTTAAATACTAAATAAAATAATTTCAAAATAAAACTGTAGAATTGATGTTTGAGGCCACTGATCTGCAGATTCACTAGTTTCATGAATATTACCTATAACTTTCATTAATATTACAATTTTTTTCTTTTGTCAGAGATGAATAAGGAAACATTTAAGACAGAAAATAGATTTTTAATAACTTCTATAACTTAATTGTTTTTATTTAAACGGAGAGGAATTAAGCCCTATGAGCCCCTCTTTGACTGTGCTGTTAAACAATATTTTCTGTTTCCTGGCTGGTTTGATTGCCAGATTATAAAATATGCAAGGTGCATCTACATAAAAAAAATAATAATAAAATAAATAAATAAAATAAAATATTGAAATTTTATTAATCCACATAAAATAACTTGAAAGCAGCTATTTATAAAAGTTTTGGTGTTATTACATTTTGATAAGTATAATTTAAAAATTAAATTTGATTATTTAGGTTTGCAGTTAAGTCAAAATATTTTATGCACTATAAACATTACTGAAAGTGCATTTTTAGCAATGTTTACATGGGGTGTCCATTACTGAAAAATGACTAATTAACCATCCCAGTAATGGTCACCCCCTCTTAAAACCTTAAAAATAAATAAATTTTGTAAATGGCCGTTAGTATATAACATTATAAGTTTTCCATTGCTACTCAAACAAAAACATTCAAATTTTGCAAATAAATAAATAATATATAACTTAATTAAACGAAGTCAGCTCTTAACCTCTTCATTAAGATTTTCATAGAAAAACAGCGAAACTTTGAAACATTATTTTCTGCTTCCTGATTGGTTTGATTAAAAGTGTCAACAATAACACAGTTTTATAAAACATGCAAGGGGGAATTATTAAAAAAAAATAATTAAAGCTAAATATTTATTAGTTATTTTTTTATGAACTAAAAACTTCAAGGGGTGTCCATTACTGGCACATCTACCCTATATCATGATATATATCCATTGATATATATCAACGAACCCTGCTTCAAATGCTATGAAAATCAAATTAAAACATGAAAGACATTAATAAAAGTTTTCTTCATTCTATTTAAAAATCCTATAATACATAATTGATTCAATGATATACCATGATAGGCAATGATTCTAGGTTGCCATGGTGATTAAGTCCTTTTAAGATGATATCATATTACTTCCGTATTACTGAATTTAATATGTAGAATCATAATAAATTTTGTATTCATGCCTTTTTTGCCCAAGAGTGTAACTTATTGCACCAAGATCTGAATATTTATAAAACTAGTTATAGTACGGACGCACCTCATTTGCCACATTTGATATTGCAATTTCTAACTTGTTTAGGATATATAGTAGGCTTATCCTTACAAATATGATACAAATAAGCAAAAATTCAGTGACTTTTACTGGAACTGTATATATACAGTTCCTGTAAAATTCTCTGAATTTTTTAATCGTTTCTAAAATTTGTTAAACTCAAAAGTGGAAGTTCTCCTTTACAGTCAAGATAGTTCCCAATGGTATTGATCAACAGGAAATAAATCAAAATTTTTAGGATTGGCATTTTAGAAAAAAAAAATTTTTTTTTCAAAAGGTTGCCACAAGAAAAGTTGAATACATTTTTCAAAATTGGGTATATCATTTTAAACAGAAGAATATTATCTTTAAAATAAAATAAACTGCAACAAAATATCTTGCACCGTTCTAGAGATAGAGCGCTTTAAAATTTTTATCGAAAATCGCGAATGAGAAAGGATGCCGGGGATGTCATCTTTGGCGGCCTGTATCTCGGGCCAGGAATTTTTTTGGGCAAAATGAAAATATACAAGTATCTTACTTTTTCTTAAATTTTAACATATGTTCAATTCAAAAACTTCTGAGACTATGAAGGTAACCCCCCTGCCTGAGTTGATATGGATTCAGCCAAGATTATAAAATATGGAAGGAGGAGTTATGAAAAAAAAATAAAAACTAATTTTTTATAAACCCAAAACATTGAAGGGTGCCCATTACTGGTACATCTACCCTATAGGGTAGATGTGCCAGTAATGGACACCCCTTGATGTTTTTGGTTCATAAAAAAATAACTAATAGATATTTAACTTTAATTATTTTTTTTATAATTCTCTCTTGTATGTTTTATAAAACTATGTTATTGTTGACACTTTTAATCAAACCAATCAGGAAGCAGAAAATAATGTTTCAAAGTTTTGCTGTTTTTCTGTGAAAATCTTAATGAAGAGGTTAAGAGCTGGCTTCGTTTAATTAATTTGTATATTATTTATTTTCTTGCAAAATTCGAATGTTTTTATTTGAGTAGCAATAGAAAACTTTGAATTTTATATACTAATGGCTATTTACAAAATTTCATTTCTTTTTAAGGTTTTAAGAGGGGGTGTCCATTACTGGGATGGTTAATTAGTCATTTTCCAGTAATGGACACCCCATGTAGACATTGCTAAAAATGCAGTTTTAGTAATGTTTATAGTGCATAAAATACTTTGGCTTAACTGCAAACCTAAATAATCAAATTTAATTTTTAAGTTATACTTACCAAAATGTAATAACACCAAAACTTTTATAAATAGCTGCTTTTAAGTTATTTTATGTGATTAATAAAATTTCGATATTTTATATTATTTATTATTATTTTTTTTATGTAGTATATATATATACCTCACATATTTTACAATCTAGCAATCAAACCAGCCAGGAAGCAGAAAATACTGTTTAAGAGCACAGTCAAAGAGAGGCTCATAGGGCTTAATCCCTCTTCGTTTAAATAAAAGCAATTAAGTTACAGAAGCTATTAAAAATCCATTTTCTGTCTTAAATGTTTCCTTATTTAAAAAAAAAAAATGTAATACTATTAATGAAAGTTATAGGTTAATATTCATGAAACTAGTAAATCTGCAGATCAGTGGCCTCAAACATCAATTCTACAGTTTTATTTTGAAATTATTTTATTTAGTATTTAAAATATTCAACTCACAATATCATTTCTTTCATATTTGTAATATTAATTATTATAAATGATGTATCAAGTAATCTCTGGAAGATTGTTAAAAATAGTGACACAAAACTAAACATTAATATTCCAAAACTTTTTTTTATATATATACCTTTTAAAATCCACCACTGTTTCAATAATTTGATAGCTGTAATTGTCTGATATTTAGTATTTTAAACTATCCATCTAAAATAATTAAAACATCGATCTTCTGATAATTACAATAATTGATGTAAACAGTAAATGATTATCACAAATATTTTATTAATTACTGGTATCCTAATTGTTAAATTTATTTTAAAATAACTATTTTGTTTCATTAGCATGTATTCATTACATTCTGGTTCTAAATACAGTCATGTAAACAATTATATTTATTACTTTTTATGGGGTGTCCATTACTGGAACAGAGGGTGTCCACTACTGGGCCAGAGGGTGTCCATTACTGGGCTTTTGGGTGTTTTGATATATTTCTGTTATTTAAAATTAAATTTCTATTCATATGGGGAAATGAGGCTATAAGAATGGTTAAATATTGTTGATAGATTAATATAATATTGAAAAAACTGGAATATAATAATTATAATTATTAATAAAAAAATAATTTTTAAAGAAATTCCTTAAGGGTGTCCATTACTGGCACATCTACCCTATATTAAAAAAAGGGAAGCCTGATGGGAAAGGACAGGGAGGTCTTAGTGAAACAGTAATGAATTGCAAAATTAATATTTTATTGATGTGTTTGAGCACTTTTTACCAACAGTGTTTAAGTAGATAAAAATAAAACGTGCGATTGCTAAGGCGTTCAAAACGAAACCAACAGAACGAATATTAAATTTAAATACGAAATTATTCAGACTTCACAACAGTAAATGAAACATTAGAAAACAATCAACAAATATTAGACAACAATGCTACTACTGAGTTAAATTATAAATATCTAGAAAATATTACGTTAAAATAAGCTCAATAAACAGTAAAATCGCAAAATAGTACGCTTAATTAATGATAATATGTTGTACTAAAGTTCCTCTAAGGACATACAGCAAAACAAACCATTTATACTCCCTGCTCATAAATAGGTATATGATAAACAAACAGCATTAAAAAATATGAAAACGGCTGGTGTGAACTTATGTCGCCTAAATCAGCCGTAAATTGCATTAAAATTTATAAGTACGCGATTTCTTAAATTAGATACTGGTACAAAAGCAGATAAATAAAATAATATTTACAAGAAATGGCGAGATACTTTTCAATGGCGTATTATATAAATAGGGTGACTAAATATATGAAATATATTTAATATACAACAATTTACTTCTGCTTTTTCAATTAGTTTTAAGTAAAAATTATATAATGAACTCGATTATAATAGATTCATACCTTAAAAACGCGTAATTATTTTATTTTCTTCTTTGATGAAAAGAAGTGCAACCGAAAAAAAAACTTTAACCATAACCGTAACAATATCGTTGCCATTTCGATTCAATTAAATTGTTTTATCGATTAATCTTTAAAAGTGAGCAATTCAGCCTACATTTTCCGCAAAGTGCGAAAACTATGAAATTAATACTGTTTCTTCATTAGTTAATTTACCAAAAAATCGCCTGGATTTTTTTAGAAGATGCACTATGATGTTTTTGTCTTAAATAAAGAAAGAACAATCCAGTTACTGAAATTTTCAGACATAAAATGTTTACTTATAGATAATGTGCATGTGACGTCACGAAGACATAAAAAAGTACAACTCAACTTGCGGTTGGCAAAACATTTGCGTGCTTCACCATTGTTTTCTATGTATTTTGCATCTGTTTATTATTATTTTTCGGCTTTATTATTTATATAATTATTTTTTTGGCTTATCCTACTATTTTACAAAATGATGATGAGTTGTAGTGCATATGGTTGCACTTATAGACATGAAATAGGAGGTAATAGAGAGTTTAAATTGCTTCAAAAAAATGAACTGCGTGAAGGTGGTGGATAAGCTTTTAAACGAAAAAGACTTGATATCAATTCATGCCTCAAGAATTTATAATAAATGTTTTCAAACTGGTAAGAATTCTTCATTTTCCTGTAATATAACAGATCGTATATATATATATATTCCCCTTAGGATATTAAATGCTTTTCTCCTTGTGAGACTTTTATTTTAAACATGACATCTACAAATATTTTATTTAACTAGCTAGATCGTCTTGTTTCTATGCACATTATTAGAATATTAAAAGAATTTAAAATACTCAAGGAGTGTTTATTTAGTTTTAAAGTAATTTAAGCTATCAATTCAGAATTCTGGAAAACACAAGCTACATTTTCACAAATTTCCTTGTCATACAACATGTTAGACTGTGTATATAAATTTTTAATCGTTTTTATGTTAAACCCTTAATCTCTACTCTAGAGTTGGGTGATTCATTATTTTACTCGCCTCTAGAGAATGTTTTTTCTGACGGGACAAGTTGAATTTTTAGACAATCTGAAAAACTATAGAAGGTATTCAGAAACTTTATTTTTTTTTTTCCCCCAGTTTGCTATTTTTCAACTTTCCAAATTATTGAAATTTAAACATGGTACTACTAAGTTCTATCCTATAACCAAATTTTCCTCTTTTGTATATACTATATTCTTAATTTTAAAGAAAAAAATAAGAATATGCATTTCAGACATAATAATTAACTATTTTTCCAATTGCATGTTTTTTGTAACAATTTTCAACTGTATGTTGCATTTTGCAGATTTTTAATTAAAAAAAAAAAAATCAGGCTAGTAAGATTTTCTTGAAAATTTCCAATCAAACTCCTGCCTCTCATATTGTAAAGAAGTACTAATGAACAATATGAAATCTAATGAATACATTACATATGTAACCATAATGAATTATATAAGGTGGTAATCTGGCATGGATGTCCTATACTCACCAGGGTACTTAAATCTCGTCATAATTGCCTGATATGGTAACCCGGCTTTTGTTGTTTAGGTATTTAGTTATCCCGTTGACCAATTTCACCAAATTATACCCATTGACATAATTTTTATTTTAAATAACGAAAGAACAAATAAATTAGTAAAACATTAATAAAAATACAAATAAAACGTCGAATTAATGGTTTTATTGGCCATTATTGGCATTTAATCTTAGTTTGACGACAGTAATTTGGTCGACGGGATAACTAAGAAGTACCGT
This sequence comes from Maratus speciosus, assembly GCA_963932465.1. NCBI lineage: Eukaryota > Metazoa > Arthropoda > Arachnida > Araneae > Salticidae > Maratus > Maratus speciosus. Next base: position 461,695,777 of record OZ010795.1, read on the forward strand.
TGTTTATTTACTTTTATTTTAATTATATAAATTATTTTGTTCTATAGTTATTAAATAAACTTTTTTTTATTTATTGTTATTTCCTTTTTAAAAGAATTACAAAATATATATGTAACTGGTATTTGGAAACTTTTTGCCAGATTAGCGTCAGAAAAAATTCGTTATTTGAAACAAACCAATGTAATATATGAAATCTGTACTGGTAATCATTGGAACTATAAAGAATAGAATGGTTGCAAAATGCTTGTGAACATCTCTGCTCCAATATATTAGTAATGGAGACATCCAATGACCTTGGAAATACCGAACTAACTACAGTAAATTTGATGAAGAAGGATGAATATCTTTCAATTATGCTTTGTCTAAAAAAGAAAAGTTCAATGAGAGGACAAGAATCAGAGTTATTAAAAAATATTTGAAGAGATCATCAAACCCTAAGGCAGGTGAAAGAAAAATACTGTGACAATTTAGCAGACAAAGCAATTTTCGTATTGCCAATGAACAAAAATGAAAGACAGAAAACAAAGTTTTAAATTCAAAGATGTCTTTTAATATTAAAACCAAATTTTGATGTTGTTGTGTAAACTTTTTTTTTCTTTTTCAAGGTTCCAGAAGTTTATTTATTTTTTCTTTTGTGGATTATGGCTACCGGCGATACCACGTAAAAAAAAACGCACCTGTGTGCCCTACCTCAAACATTTAAGACCTTTAATAAACATCATTGAATAGTTTTCTGGTCTTAATGTAAGGTGGTGTGGAAAAGGGCACTTAGAAGATTTTCTTTACTCATTTTAGTAGGCATATTATTTCTTGTTTTGATTTTGTTCCATAAATTTACACAACTTTTATTTATTGTAGTTCAATAATTATATACAGTACAGAAACATTTAATTAGAATGGTTATGGTCGTATGTATACCAGATAATTGGTTGAGCAATAAACAATATCCATATGATCAGATTTGTAGAATGTATGTGTAAATGTGGCATTGTTTTCAATTTAAAATTAACACATTGCATGCGGGTATATTTTGCCATAGACATGTGTAGCGGGTGTATTTTCGTTTTTGCTGTTTTAACTTAATTTATGAGAACAAGTTAAAAATATATTAAAAATATAATAATATTAATAATATAAATAATAATTATAATAAAATATAATATTAATAAATAAATAATATTTAAAAAAATAAATTAAGCTATTTAACAACAAAATTATTAGTGATCGACTGAAAATTCATTTTAGTTTTTTGCCCAAAGTCTGAGTTTTGGCAAAAATTCGGCTGAACCATATAACTATCTGTATTCCAAAAATCTTGTTTCTTCTTTCAGAAATTCTCAACATTACTCATCGATTTGAGCTGTATCGACTCAAATTAGACTTTATTGCTATGAACTTCATTGTTTATAATTAATCAGTTATGACTGACTCAAGACGCAAGCAATGCATATATAATTAAACTTTTTCACATAGTCATTAACAGCTTCAGACTTAAGAGTGATAGAATATTTTTACTTTGAAACTGCAGAAGTGTTTTGAATACTCTTTGAGAAAGTTCTAGCATAACAGAGGATCATTTACAAAAATCGTTATGAATGATAAATCGAGGTGTGTATACCTAAAACTAATTAAATGAATGAAATTTATATAATTAGAAAATCTTTCTGTGTCATGCATAAATTATGTTTTTTATTATAAAAAGAGAAAGTTTTTATCTAAGACATAACGAACTTGGGCCACACACTAATAATTCTGTATATTTAATAACATGTACTATTTAATTAATTATATATATTTAATAATATGGCACTAAAAAGTACCTTGTAATAGCAACATTTTGGCTTTTGTTTTTCTTAAAATTTCTCTCAGCTTTTTGGAGTTTCAGAACACATGCTAATTGGAAAATTGTAAATTTTCATGCTCATGAAACCCCAAACTTATGCCAAAATAGAAAAATTACATTTTTTCCCCTTAAACTGTGAAACCAGAAGTAACGCAAAATGGTACATTTTATTTAATTTGTTTACTATGTTTGCATAAGTATCAATTTTTGTATCTTAAAAATTTCATCCTTTGATTATCCAAACTGGTGGAAAAATTAAGCAAGATGCTTGGAGCAATTCCATTTTGTCGACTTGGATTCTTGATGAAGTTATACCGAGTTTGCAAATCCTGCATATAATTTTGATGCATTAAAGATTCTAATTTGATGAGTAATGTGACTATGTTTTAAACCAAAGAGCAGACAGTGTTCAACAGCCTCCCAAAACTGTCTGAGGAAAACTTTGTATGCAAAATGTGATTATGTTATTAAATAATAGTCTTGCATATTTTTAATATACATAATTTGTACTTTTCAATAAATGGAGCGGCAAACCGCAAACCAACTGAATTGTGTTGCTTTCTTATTGTGTATGTGACCATTTTTATTTCAGCTAATACTGGGCTGCCATTGGCAACTGTTTTTTTTTTCCCTTCTACTATTATTTAAAAATAATTGTATATTATTATTGTTTAGAAATAATGATTAAAAGAATCTAAGCAAAATTTAGAAAAAAATAGTTGACTGTGGCAGCCCTGTTATTTTTAAATAAGTCTAAGAGAGTAAGTATTTTAATTTATTAAATATTTATCATCCTTTAAAATTGGATTAGTTACAAATATATTAAATATAAAAGTTTTATTTTTGTATTAAAATATGTCAAAGGTATCATTATTTTTACTGTGAGTGATGCGATTAAAAATTTCATCCTTATTAAACAAAATGGATGAAACCTGCTGCCAAAGATGTGTACAGTAGAACCTCGATTATCCGAAGTAATTGGGCCCGACCGTCTTTCGGAAAATTGAAATTTTCGGATAATCGAGAATGCTTATTTTTAAGATTAAGGAGAAATATATGCAATATTTCTTATGGTAACAAGTGCTTAATAAAAATAGAGCATAGCAAAATAGAAACAAGAATAAATTACCTGAATTTTAATTTTGAAATTAAATACCTTTTACATACATCAAATATATCATTACAAAAGTTTTAAAAAATGTTTTGTTTGTCGCAGTTTCGATTTCCTTTGCTTTGAAGTCAGAGTTTTTTAATAGTATTAGTTCACCAGTATCAGTCTTTCTTCTGCTCCAGCAATGCCAAATCTTTTGCAAAAGTTTCAGAATTGCTAATTTGTTAGTTTTCTTCGCTTCACTCCGCAGATTGCTGGAGCTCAAATTAAATTCAAAGAAACTTTAAGAAAAGGGATCAAAAATATTTATATGTACTCGTAGTCAGAGTCAGATAATATAGATGAACATGCGAACGCTGTCCGCAGAAAATTTTTTAAGTTTGCAGACAGTTTTGAGGGTTTTTTTATTTTATAAATTTCTTTCTAAAAAAATTTATTAAGACCGCGGGCGGAGAATTGGTTTGCACGTCGCAGACTCTTGAGAAGGTCTGCAGACTATTTTTCAACTGGAGAAAAAAAAAGTTTTTAAAATTTTTAAAAAAGAGTCACAATATTAAGGAATGGTTTGTCTCAAAAACAGTAGATAAACTGATGAGTAAGAGCTCATCTCTTCCATTCATGGACTAATAACTTTTTTATTTTAACATTCATTTATTCGTATTTCAGTTATTTTATAGATTAATAAAATAACAGTTTTGTTGAGCAATCATAAATTGATATCTTTATATCAGTTAATGATTAAAATATTTCACATTTTAATAAATATATATATTTTTTTCATTTGCTTTTCTTTCATTCATTAGTTGTCTGTATTAAGCATACCATTCAATAGTACATTTCTTGACTGGGTTTTAATAATGCTTGTAAATGGGGGGGGGGGGGATAATATTTTTCTTTTAGTGGTTTCACTTAGTGGCACTCCACTCTCATATAACTGTTCATTTTTGCTGTTAGCGGCGATATAGGACTCGGGAGGGGCGCTGCGTTTTTTTGCAGAAAACTTTTAAGAAATTATTAGAGTTCACAGACAGTTTTACATTTTATCTAAGTCTGCTCGTAGTTCAGAAAGGACCGCTTGCACACAAAGAATATGATAGTTAAAAAAAAAAGTTTTCAAAATGGATTTTGCACACAAGGAATGTGATAGTAAAAAAAAAAAAAAAAAGTTTTAAAAATGGATTTCGGTTAAAAGAGGTTCTACTGTACTTACAAAATGTTTAGCATATAAAAAATAACTCATTATTAAATATAGAGATATCAAGCAATTACTAACCATGAAATAAATACTTTGGGTTTAATAATTTGTAAAAAATTATTTAAAACATCAGTAGTTTGTGCTTTAGAATTAGTTGTGAAAGTTTAATTCACAAATTTAAGATTTTTTAGATGTAATATACAAAATCTTGATAACTGAAATTTTCTTCTATTGGTATGGGAAAGTCCAAATGAGTTAATCTAGCTGCATATGATGGAGATTGATTTTTAAAAGAATTGTGCTTTAAAAATCAGTAAATTGAAATACAATTTTCAAATAACTTATTTCATTTTTTACCTTATTAGATGGTGTGAAAGTGAAAATATGTCATGATTATCTTGGTACTTTTGGTTAGCCGGGCACCAGTGTTATATATACATATATTGTATATTTACACACATATGTATGTATAACACTGGCACCTGGCTAATCGAAAAGTACCATTTGTTAAAAGAAAAGGAGAAATGAATTGCTTAAATTGTTACCACTGTTGATATGTATCAGCATTACTCACAGGCATGCTTTATAATTTAGATAGTAACAATGTGTTTAACTTAATTTGCAAATAGAAAAAATATATATGTATAATTTATTACACAGATTTTAATGAACTTAAATAAACCTGCACCAAGTAAAATTTTTATTTCATGCTAATTAAATGCATTAGCAATTTTTTAGAATTGGGGTTTTAGACAAGAAATATGAATTTTACTCTTCAAAAGTCTAAAAAAGAAATACACAAGAATATTTTAAGTGTGTTCACTTGTGTTTCTGTCCCTCAAAGCTCTTTGTCTTGTCAACTATGTAACATGGAAAGTTCAAATTTGGCTGAAGTAATAAAGGCTATTAACCCTTTAGTCATAGTCATAGATTGAAAATGTAATGCTAAAATATGTCCCCTTCTCCTCTATTTCCGAATCTACTGAAACTAAAATTATAAAAAAAATTAGTGGTAGCAGAAATTTATTTAAACTAGCAGGAGAACTGTAGCAATTACCTTAGCTCAGATAGTTTTTGAGAAAATCTCATTTTTCCATTACACACAAATTTCACTTTGCTCAACTAGGGAGTTGAGGGGCACTTGAGGTACCTATCATCATAGAAGTATAAAAGGATTGTTGATAATGAGTTTCGAAAAAAATTGTTAGTAATTAGCCAAGATATTAAGCTTTAAGACTAATGTCAGACGAAAGTCTATTTCCACGCTTTTTGTCTCAACATGTTACAGAAACACTTGTTAGTGAAGGCGTTTCTGTTACATGTTGAGACAAAAAGCGTGCAAATAGGCAATGGATATATACAGTAGACTCCCTAAAATCCGCATATTTTTTCAGATGTAAACAATAAAATCTACAGTTAAATTGCAGGAACTAAATTCAAGATGGGGCCAAAATCAGCGACTACTGCAATGTTTTTTTTACTAAATTTTTTGCTAATCATTCTCTTTTGGCTATTACAGCTGATTTATTACTAAATAAATTTACATTACTTTTGATTTTGATATGAATAAGCATATCTATATAAAAAATTCCAGGGTTTGAAATGGAAAAATCCACAAACCGGAACACCATTTTAAAATTATTGTTCGCAGAATTTTTTTTTTTTAAATTATAGACAAATTTATTTCTAAACATACAAAGCAGTATAAGAAAAGCATTCAAAACTCTAAATAACAATAAAAAAAGTTACTAAAATGTGAAAAAATAATGACGTATCGATCTTACGATCGCTTTACCACCAGATGGCAGCATAGGGCTTTTGGAATCGAATTGAATCGATTTCATCGGTAATAATTTAATATTTTTCTAAATTTTTATTTTACATAATTATTTTAATAATTACTTACTTTTAAACTAATAAATTATTTTAATATTTTACTTATTTTAATGTTTAACTCTATTGAAAGCATTCATTATAATTTCCCTTGCTTAACTACCAATCAAATTAATGTTTCAAAAATGTAAACAAATCAATGACCAGAAATCCGCAAAATTCTAAAATCTGCACAACCTCTGGTCCCAAGCTGTGCGGATTTGAGGGAGTCTACTGTATCATGATATTTATTTTCAAAATATCAAGGTTTTTGATATTTTTATTTTCATACATTTAATATTTATTTTTTAAATGTCGTATTTCTTGATATTTTCATACATCTAATATTTATTTTCAGTCAAAAGAAGTGCAAATGAATTCAACTGTTATTAAAAATTAGCCCATCCGTAAATAATAACTAAAAGAATAGCTTACAAAATATTCTCTGCACTCCAAAAACTAGTTTTGGACTGTACCTGCAGCTTTCTCTTTACCACAACAGTCTTTGAAAAATACCTCCCTACCCTGTCTTAATTCTTTTTGGGTACTTTTCGGTTACCTGGGTGCCAGTGTTATATATGTATGTGTATATATATAAAAAATATATGGATATTTACATATGTATTTTTATAAATATGTAAATATAACACTGGCGCCCGCCTAATCAAAAAGTTTTTATTTACTTCAGTCTAAATTGTGCAGTAGGTTAGGGAATGAAAAAGCAGACAAACTTACATTCATGTTCAAATTCTTCAATAGAAAAAATAAAAGAAACTATTTTGTATTTCAGAATTTGTTGTGTATTTTTATTTATTTTTTAAACTGAATCCTGCATTCTGTGTTTTGATGAGTGAAAAAGCAACTTTTACAGAAGATTGTTTATGTTTTCAATTATTTGATGATAAATTTTGCAAGAAAAAATAAAAAAAGATAGAATATTGTTTTATTATGTTTTCATGCTAAATGTAATATGTTTTAGATTCAAATTTATATTAAGTCTAAAAATCTTTAGAATCAGCAGTAAGCTGACAATTTTGAAAATATCGGATATATCAAAATATCGGATATTTTTGACATTTTCGAAAATATCACAATATTTACGAACCCTGGGCTATAAAAACACGGATGGCGTACTCTATGCGACATCAGCTTTTAAAACCTAGATAACATTTTAAAATGATATATTTGTGTAATGCAATGCCCAGTAGCAATATAAGAGTAATAAACGTCAAATTGTTAAAAATAAACTAATGTAGGTACTTTTTGGTTAGCCGGGCACCAGGGATATCTATACAAATATATATATATGTATGTGTGCGTATATAACACTGGCACCCGGCTAACCGAAAAGTATCCTAATTAAAATTAATCGCATAATTACTTTGGGATTCATGACCAGTTTGCATTGAGTGCCACTCTCAATATGCCACCTGGGTCTTTAAAGGTTAATTAAACACCTATCTGGAAAAAAAGCAGCACAGACCAAGGCGGCATAGCAACTTTCTTTTGAAGCGCACTTAGCACAGTGCCAAGTTTAAACTTTGAACAAGATCAATTAATATATTTACAGAACCTTCCGTGCACAAGTAATACTCACATTTGACAGATTTTAAAAAAAGTTTTACTTACATAGGCAATACTTTCTTAGAAGCACAATCTAATGCACAGCCGAAATGACACTGTGCACAAGACTGTCCCACTGAGTTATTGCCTTTATTGATGCTTAACACTATTTCTACCAGTGTCAAGTGACACCTTTTTAAAATTTGGATTCATGATTATTTTGCTTGCAGTTTTTTACTGTAATAAGCATAAAAAAGTCTTCAATATTAAAAATGATTTGTAATTGTTTCAATCTAAAAATTACAAATGGAAAATTGTAAATCGAAAACTTTTATAAAGGTGTCATTTGATACTGGTAGAAATAGTGTTAAGCACATACTGTCTTTCATCTTCAGTTATTATGTCCTGAAATAGATTTGTCTGTCACGCCTTCCTCCAGTGACAACTCTACTGTAGTAATGAAAGCTTCTTGTCTGGGGCGTACACATTCTCTACTTTCTGAATTGAATATTCCAAGTTTTTCTTTTGTTAGATACAATTACAGAAGAGAAAGAAATAAAAATTATCAAAGTGCAAATTTATAGAACAAAATAAAAACAAGAAATATGTAGTATATAGGTGCCTACAACTGAAGTTAATAATGAAAATCTAAGTGCCCTTTTCCACACCACCTTACATTAAGACCAGAAAACTATTCAATAATCTTTATTAAGGCTCGGTCTTAAATGTTTGAGGTAGGGCACACAGGCGCGTTTTTTTTAATGTGGTATCGCCAGTAGCCATAGTCCACCAAAAGAAAAAAAAAAAAAAAGGAACTGAAGAAAAAAAAAATGTTAATCCAATAACATAAGTGAGATATTACAGCTCTTATAGAGCACAATTTTTCATGAATGGATACATGGTAGATTCTTCATCTTCAGTGCCATAACTGGGAGAGGGACCCGGCTGCCAGAATGAAAGGCGAAGAAAGTGCCAAATGAAGATTGTTGCTCGATACAAAATTGTATATACCATAATTTATGGCACATGTATATAGACATATATATGTATATATAACACTGGTTCCCGGCTAACCGAAAAGTACCATTTAGTATTTAAAAATGGGTGAGATTAATAACAAATTACAAAGAAAATATGTCATTCATTCTGAGAATATATTTACTTTTAATCTCTGTACTACATTCTTTAAGTTAACCAATGAGAGAAGCCAAAAAAAAAAAAAAAAAACTAGAAAACAGGAATTCTGCCTTTTTCAGAATTTAGTGTCGCCCCCGATGAAAAGAAATTATATGTATATATAAATAGTTACAAAACATATTTCAATTTTAAGACTTAAAGCACAACACTTTTATTTTATGTAAAATGACGTCATTCGCATCTGCTTAAGAATTCCACATTTACGATCCACTCTTAAACACCTACAGCAAAGTATGTATAGGATGTCACTATCGCAAAATAATACACAAATGCAGCAAAAAGATGCCGTCATTAAAGAAACTTGACAAAAAACGGCTATCTAATGATTCACAGGCCTTCATTTGTTTGTAAAATTAATATAGATAACTTAAAATTAAATATAGTTTATAATAGCTCCATGTTTTAATAGAAATTATTTGTTTATATTTTTTCAAAATAGCACGTATTTTAATTACATTTTCTTTCGCTTGTTATGAGAAAATGGCAACAAAAAGATATAATTGCTATTTTTCAACTATTTTCCCTTTACTTTCTACATAAATGGAGTACTTGAGTTGCCAAAATTAAGCAAATGGTGCTAAAAACTACAAAAAAAAAAAAAAAAAAATAATACTTCAAAAATCAATGGAGATATATTTTTCAAACAAATTGCATTTACAAGTACTACTTTTTTTTTGCAATACGACGGTTTAAAAATTGAAAATGTGCGATGCTTAGAAATTTTAAAAAATGCTATAGAGTATTTAATTGTACAATGATACATCTGCTTTGTTTATTGCTGGGTTCTGTAAGGTAACGTTATTTTTTGGACACAAAATAAGCTGGGAGAAAGAAATAGCATACCGTACTGGGGGTTAAAAAAAAACAGGCTAATATATGAGTTATTAAATAAATAATGTAAAGTAATGTATTGATTAAAAATTATAGAAAAATTAAAGTTGAATATCTTATCTATATTCAACAAACATGAAGAAACATAATTGTATAAGGAAGTAAATAAATTATTAAAAGAATGAAAAGGGACTTAGTTAGGCGAATGTTTATTTAACAAAGTGCAAGTTCGCAAAAAGAAAAAACGCCAACTTTGAAGATGCTTTCTGAAAAATCGCCTGTTTTATTAAAAATTGAGGTTTCATTAGTATATATTTGTAAGGAAACTTGCCAATTTCATGCATTAGAATGATTTTAAAAGTGTATCAGGAAATAAGCAGTCATAAATGTCATTTTAATCTCAATATAACGAAATTCGTAAACATTTTCAGATTAGTTCAAGCATCTTACTAGGCGTACAGGTTGAAAAAAATAAGATATATAAATAAAACGGTGGCTTTCTGGTATAATTATAAAACCTAAAACATTTTTCTTACCTGCTACAACAAGCAGAAACATTTCTTGAGTTCTTGTATTCTTCTCATGAAATTTAAAAAAATAGTTACTCGTTAAATAAAATGAAACCTATGGCCAAAGAGCCATATCTGCTTTCCAGTTGGAAATAACATATGGATCATCTAGTATATTGTCTATTATTATCCCTAGTAAACCCCAGTATCTCTAAATAATCTTGTTTCGCAACAGAACGTAAGTTCTGTGCATATACCGATAAAAATTCATTTGTTTTTCAATATATATGATAGATTGCTATGGAGTTTCACATATAAACACGCGTTTAAATGCCTCGTTTCTGCCAACCACAAGTTGAGTTGTCTAGACACAAGCTCATTTGTTTACCAACATGCACATTATCTATTGTGGTAATGCTTACGAAAACATATATCGTAACTTTCTCAACTTCACTCTCTTTATTTAGTATTTATGTTTACTTCGTTTACTGTCATCTTTGCAGTTTATGCATACATTTGCTCTTTTTAAAAAAATCATCTCTTTAGTCTCATTGATATTAATATTTTCTGACAATATGGATTCCTTTGTTTCAAGTCTAATTCAGGATTGATACAATCACTGATTGTGTTGACACTTTAAAAATTACACTATGTTATTCAAATTTCTTATTACCGCAATTTTCCAAATTTTGAAATGTAACTGTGAAAACTTTTACGATTTCGATATAAGTGGAAATGCTGCAGATGGATATTATATTACCTCGAACATCGGAACACCTCCGCAGCCTATCAATTTGTTAGTTGATACTGGAAGTAGCAATTTAGCAGTTACTGTTGTGGACTTAAAGAATTTGAAATTCCGCTATTTTTCTTATAACGATTCATTGACTTTCTGCCCAACTAATACTCTTGTAAAATTGCGATATGTACAAGGATACTGGACAGGCTTTTTAGGTTTAGACGTTTTTAGTCTATGTTTGGAGCGAGACTGTGCTGTAATTTGCAATATTAGCTGTATGTCATCCATGAAAGATATTTTTTATGACAATTCTAAATATCTTGGCATTATTGGATTGGCATATTCTTCAATCGCACTTCCAGATTCATCTGTCCGTCCATTTCTTGATATATTTTTTGAAGAGAAGAATCTTACAAATATTTTTTCTTTATATCTCTGTGGTCCTTTTTATAGTAGCAAAGATCAATCATCTTCCTGTGGAAAATTGCATATAGGACATTACTACCAACATCTTATAACAGGTGATATTATGTATACACCAATAATCCAGGAATGGTTTTATGAAATAACAGTTGTGGACATTAAAGTAGATAAACACTCGATTCCGATTAAATGTGAGGTTCTAAATCAAAATAAATCTATTGTAGACAGTGGTACCACCAATTTAAATCTTCCTTTAAGTGTATACCCATGGGTGGTTGAAAAGATAAAAGATCATGTCACAAATTTTGTCCCAAGTAATTTTTGGCTAAATGAATCAGTTTTATGCATGAAGAATAATTCATTTAATACAGCATTGTTTCCTTCATTAACATTGTCATTGTATCATTCACATAACAAATTTTTTAATCTTGATATATCACCTGAATTATATATGTTGCCTGTATTAAATACTTCTTGTGCAATGCTAGCTATTGGTAAATCTGGTTATGGAGTAATGATAGGATCATCAATTTTAAGAGGATTTTATGTTATATTTGATAGAGAAAATAAGAGAATTGGATTTGCCAATCCAAGATTTCAAAATATAAAATTCATAAGTGAAGTTTCAAATTTAGAGACTTATTCTGATAACTTTGATCAATGTATTAGAAAAGAAATCATTCAAGATGCAATATTTCCTACGGGATTAGTTTTAATACTGTTAGGTTTATTGTTCATTACTTTTTGTGTTTTAATTCCATTAATGTCTTGGTTATGGAAATTTCACATCAGAAGAATAAACAATATGGATAAAACAGATATTATGAATTTAGTTGAAGATGAATAAATGAATGGTAGAATGCATTTTGCAGAAAATTATCACATGTTTAAAATGTTTACATTATATCATTGCTAAGCAGAACTGACACAATGTCTGGTTTGTGTCAAAAATAATTTTTTTGGCTTAGTGTATATATCTATTTATAAAAAATATGAAAAATAATGATACTATTGAAATATATAAATATACACTGTACAAATAAAAAATTGCAGAAGTTGGTGATAATAGGTTGTGAAATACATAAAAGATTTTTGCAGTAAGTTAACTTTTTAAACTTTAGCTAGGATCAGGCTTAAATTATTATTATTTTTTTTTTAAGAACCTGCAAAATTAATTAGCATTTTTTATATACAAACATACAATTAAATAGTAATTCTGATTTAGGAATAGCATGCTAATATAATGCAGAACAATTTATTATTTTTATGACAAGATAAGCACAAAATCTAAAGAAATATAAGATTTAAGTAGGGTAGGTATGCCAGTAATGGACACCCTTAAAGAATTTCTTGGTTAAAATTCCACACTCAGGTATATTTGGCAATTTTTTCCTTTTTTTTTGTCACCAAATTTAACATTTTGATGAAAAAAATATTTTTTCAAAACAAAAAGTACACTTAACGTTAATTTTTACATTTTCTGGCAAAGCACATTTAACAGAAATAGAAAAACTTACCAATTCAGAAGTAACTGACAACGTGCTCAGGAACTTCAGCTACGGAGGAAGTGGCTAAAATTCACAATCGTAAAAATGCACAAATTTGTCAATCACTCCAGTTTTAAATTTAGGAACAACTCTTATTTTGTATTTGTCAATAACTCTGGTTTTAAATTCTTCGATAACTACAGTTTTAAATTTGTCAATAACCCTGGTTTTAATTTTCTAGCCCAATACATTAACATTTCTTTATATGACCAGGATAAGGTAGATTAAAATTAATCATTAAAATGGCGATCACATGATATTCCTTTAGTTTCATTAAAAAAAAATTTCAAAATAGATTAAATTAGTGTTCAAAACAAAGCTCCTGATATGAAAACCTTGAATTACCATAATGAAATAAAAATTGCCTACGCTTTTTACTGAAAAAAAAAAAAAAATCCTGCCAAATGCACCCAGTTATAGAATTTCCCCCAGTTTCTTTAAAAATTATTTTTTATTAATAGTTATAATTATTATGTTCCAGTTTTATCAACAATATTTAACCATTCTCATACTCCTATTTCCCAATAGGAATAAACACACAAAATTCCAATAATGAATACTCTCTGTTCCAGTATTGGACACCCTACAAAAAGTAATAAAATAATTGTTTCTATGATTGTATTTCAAACCAGAATTTAATGAAAGCATACTCTAATGAAATAAAATATTTTTTTTTAAATGAATTTAACAATTATATATCATATCAATAATTAATAAAATTTCTTGAGAGCAGAGTTGTATAATATAGATGCACGCCGTGTGCGGAAAATTTCTTAGGAAAAAAAAAACGTAATTCTTGTTTTTGTATTTTTTTTAACCGAAAAATTAAAAATGTTCCCCAATTTTATGTACGATTTATTTATTGTTTGCCAGGGGTGATTCTGTTCCGAATTTTCTGAAAATTTTAGGCATTCAGTTCCGAAAATTTAAAAAAATCGGCCATCAGTCCAAAAATTCAGACATAAAAGAATATCACTGAAATATATTGCGGATTTCAACAAATAATCGCCGAAAATAAACCGATTCCGTCAATCGTTCGCAGAAAAAAAATAACCAATTTTGTCAAAAAATCGCGGAAAAGACGCGAATTTCGTCAAAGGACCGCGGAAGAAATGCGAATTTCGGTAAAGATTTGTGGAAAAAAAATAATTTTGTCAAAGAATCGCAGAAAAACCGCAAATTACGTCAAAGAAGCGCAGGAAAAAATGAATTTCGTAAAAGCATAGCGGAAAAAGCGCGAATTTTGTCAAAGAATCGCAAATTTCCTAAAAGAATCGCGGAAAAAAACTAATTTCGTCAAAGGATCGCAAAAAAATACGAATTTCATCAAAGAATCACAGAAAAAAGCAACTTTCGTCCAAAAAGTGCAGGAAAAAAACGAATTTCGTAAAAGAATCGCAGAAAAAAGCAAATTTCGTCCAAAAAGTGCAGGAAAAAAACGAATTTCGTAAAAGTATAGCGGAAAAAGCATGAATTTTGTCAAAAGATTGCGAAAAGAATGCAAATTTCGTCAAACTGTGAAAAAAAGAACTAATTTCGTCAAAAGATCGCGGCAAAATGGCGCGAAAAAGTGGGAATTTCGTCAAAGGATAGGAGAAAAAAGGTACATTTTGCCTAAAGATTGCTAAAAAAGTGCAAATTTCGTCAAAGAATCGCAAAAAAAAAACCACAAATTTCATCAAAAACGGAAATTTCGCCAAATGATCTCAGAAAAAACAAGAATTTCGTCCAAGGGCCGCAGTAAAAACTCATCGGTCTCTTTAATGATGATACCTGTGAATGGACCTCTCCTTACAAAATGTAATTCAGTTGTTTCAGAAGCAATGTCCATTATTTCTGTGAACAGAGTGACTGTCATTTTGTGAGAAGAGGTCACAATATTAAGGATTGGGCTGTTTCTAAATGCATTGACAAAATAACTATAAGAATTCACCCTTCTTATCACAGATTTTTAGCTTTATTATTTTTTTTATCCAACATAATTATTCTGTAATTAATACTTTTTAATTTAAATGGTAATTATTTTAAAACTACTGTTTTTTATTCATACCGGCAAAGTAATATAACACGTTATTTTATTAAACATTAAATTAATTTGCAGAAAGTTTTTGATCCAATATTTATGTGCGCAGAAAGTTTTTGGTTTTATACAAGTCTGCTTGAGAGTGATTCATTGTTTAAAATTTTAAATTAATTATTGCCAATACCAGAAGATCAATATTTTAATTATTTTAAATAGAAAATTCAAAATACTAAATTTCAGAGAATTACAGTTATCAAATTATTCAGACAGTAGAGGGGTTAGTAAAAAAAAAAAAAAAAAAAAAAAAAAAAATCTGAAAAAAATTGTCTTGGAGTATTGTATGGAATAATAATTCCCATTAAATAATTAAACTTCATGAAAGTACTTGATATACACCTATTACTTGTAGTAATTAGCATTACAAATATGAAAGAAATGAAATTGCAGGTTTAATACTTTAAATACTAAATAAAATTATTTCAAAATAACACTGCAAAACTGATGTTTGAAGTCCCTGATCTACAGATTTACTAGTTTCCTTACTACTTTAAATATAATTATTATTATTATAGTATTTTTATGTACAGAGTTGTTTCGTCAGAGATGAATAATCAAGCATTTTAGACAGAAAATAATAGATTTATAACAACTTCTGTGATTTAAAAATTGTCTTTATTATTTAAATGGGGAGGTTTTGATCCCCTCCTTTCCCTATGCGCTTAAGCACTATTCTCTGCTTCCTGATTGGTTTGAATGATTGACAGATTATGAAATATGCACGCCAAAGTTTAAAAAAAAATAATTTGATTACAATATTAAAATTTTTTTAATCGGAGGAAATTAATTGAAAGCAGTTATTTATAAAAATTGGTACAGTAGAAGATCTTTATAACGCAAACCTAAAAACGCAAGGTTGTGCGTTATATGGATCACATCATTAAATTAACCTTGTAAACAAGGCAAAATATGTCTGAAACATATCAAAATATATTAGAATATCTTTATACTGCCTTTCTTGTTACCAAGAGTTATCCAAATTATAAATTTTTGCATAATATAGGTCAAGCATTATTAAATTTACTTTATAAACATGATTCAAATAACTGACACAACCATCCCTTATATTAGACATTTTCAAAAATGTTTATTGTAATAATAGCATTTTTTTCAGTAAAAAGGTCTTAAATTAGAAGATAATGTTGAACTAATGTATCAAATTTAGTCCTCTAGAGAGTAGTAATATTTTACAATGTGAAAATGCAGTTGCTTTTTAACTGCAAAAATCATTGTTTACATCTGAGAAGTTGTGCGTTATATGGAGAATTGCGTTATATAGAATCACGTTATAAAAATCTTCTACTGTACTACTTAGTTATCCCATCGACCAATATCACCAAATTATACAAATTGATATAATTTTTATTTTAAATAACGAAAGAACAAATAAATTAGTATAACATTAATAAAAATACAAATAAAAATCACTTGATGACGTACACACGTGTAACTTGCTTAAAGTCAATTGAATGTGACATTTATGATCAACCATTATTGGCATTTAATCTTATAGTTTGACGATATATTTTTGGTCGAAAGGATAACCAAGTAGTACCCAAAAATATTGTTCTTATTACATTCTGGTAAGTGCAGTTTAAAAATTTAATTTAATTACTTACCTTTTTAGATAAATCAAAAAAATGTATGCTCTTAAGAACATTACAGAAATTGCACTTTTAGTAATGTTCACATGGGGTGTCCATTATTGGAAATGGACTAATTAAGCTATTAAGCATTCTAATGGGCACTAGTCTTAGCTTTAATGAACACTAGTCCTAAAACCTCAAAAAGTAATGAAATTTTGTAAATTGCCTTTAGTATATGAAGTTCAAAGATTTCTATTACTATCAAAACAAAAACATCCACTTTTCTCCTGATTCATTTGATTAAGAATATCAACCCAGATTATAAAACATGCAAAGGGGAGTTATGAAAAAAATAATGGAAACTAAAATTTTATTGGTTATTTTTTTATGAACCAAAAACTTTGAATGGTGTCCATTACTGGCACATTTACCATATTAAATAAATTTATGCAGAAAACTTTAAATTTTGCCCAGTCATCTTCTTTTAATATTTTCAAAATTTTAAATAATACTTCTTATTAATAATATTGAATACTACAGTCATTTTTAACAAAATTAAAAAATATATAAAAGAAATGAAAATACTAATAAATCTCTGTAAACACATACTTCCAAATAGCAGATTTTCCTAAGTTAACATTTTTGCAATCCCCAACACCTAGGTATATATTGTATGCTTTTATGTCCTCCAAGTAGCGAAAAAAAAAGAACAGCTGCCGTATTTGCCCGGAGCTCGCCATCTTGCTTCTTTGTTTGTCATTTATAACAACTTTATGCTTAATTTTTGAAAATTTAGAGATTAAACATAAACAACAACAAAAAAATTTTAAACAAAAAATCAGCACTCCAAACATTATTTGTAAAAAAGATTAAAAAAAAAATAGGGGAGGGGAGGGGAAATTCATAATTAGTAAACGGTAAATACAGAAATTTTAAAACAGTAGAGTAAAGCAAATATTCATTTTAAAAAATATATATCCTGAAATTCCAGCCAAAAGAGAATCTGAGATTGAACATTTTTAAAAACAACAACAAAAATAAATAAATAAATCCAAATGAAGAAATTTAAAATAGGCAAAGTGGTTATAAATGTCCAACAAAGAAACAAGAAGGCAGACTCCAAGTGAATACGGCAGATGTTCAAAAAAAAATATATATATATGGTTGTGGTATCAGCTCAGCAGTTCGGAGTTTTTACTGTAATAATAATAGAGAGTGATTATTTGCTTTATTCATTTCTAAACAAAATGAAGGGTTGTCAGAAAACAAAAATAGGTTGCTATATGCAAAACAATCCAAGAAATTGTCAACCTGGCCTTATATCAAACTTGTGCCTACATTTCTACATACTATGTTTTCATGTATTTTGCAGATCAAAAATGTTTCTTAAAATGTCCTTGACAAACGTCAACTCTTGTATGTATATTTTCAATATTTATTTTTAGTGCCTCTCCCCACCAAAAGCTTAAATTCCTTATTATACAAATGTTGTTTTATGTTTTATACTAGTTTAAAATAACATGTTTTACTCTGCATTTGAGCCTTTAGATTATTTTCTATATGTTTCTTTCAATCCCTTCCCCCCCTCCCCCCCCCCCATCCCCCACATACATGCAATTCAATCAAAATGTGAATTTGTGTATAGTAATCACCCATCAGTAATTTATATTATTTTTTGTGATTACCAGTAGTTAAACAGATAGTGATATAAAATCAAGGTTTCTTAACTATATCAGTAGAAGTACTTCATTTTGAAAGGTGATATAAATACTTGATAATTTTCCTATTTAATGATGTTCAGCACGTGTTTTAATTGAAAGGTTTAAAAAAAATAGCATTTGTCCTAAATTCAAAATTCTTCAGAAAAGAAAAAGCTATTTCTTCAGTCATTGTTTTTATAGGACAATCAAAATTTTCTTGCCTCATAACAAGCTTTTAGAGTCTTTTTGAATGTCATTGAGAACAACAATGTTACACTATTGGTTCATTTTCACAATGTTTGGATGAATGTTGTTTTAATTGAGAGCCTTTCAATTTACGTACTATGATATGTAAATTAATGTACTTAAAATCTTTACAAGTTTTCTTCACTTATATATAAACTTTGATTATTCAGTTTTAATTTATCTGTTCTGTGTACTTTATTGTATAATATATCAGTTGAGTAGAATTAGTAGTGTTTAATATATCAGTTTTGAGTTGATATACTCTATTATACTGTAAATAATTTGTTAGATAAGCCGAAAACTTAAAAATCTACCTTCCCCACTTTTTTTTTTTAACACTTTATTAAAGTTTTTCTATTCTGAAAATATTTATATAGATTAGTAATCATTGCCTTAATCAGAATTAGGAAGTAGAGTCAAATAGCTTGATTAAATCATACTGCTAGGGTCTGAAATAGAGATGCAACGAATATTCTTTTTTTATCATAATGGGAAATTTAACATTTATCCCTTGTTACATAAAAAAATATTTCTTTCAATAATATTTTGAATTATACCTATAAAGAACATAAATATATGATTGATTAGATATAGATGTATTATATGTATAAGAAATTAAAACGTGTATATTGCAATACTTAAAGGGTTTTTTTTTTTTTTTTTTTTTAGTAAAATACGCTTAAAAGTTAAATGTAATTTAAGTGATTTTTTTAAGTGTGTTACTATTTCTTATTAAATAATGAAAGAAATGTAAGTACTAAATTCTTTTAATTAGTATGCATTTACGTTTTAGATATTTTTTTCAAGAATAGCATTGTAATGTTTATATTTGCCTTAAAAAACAGTTAAAATGTTTTCAATAAACGTAGATTGTGATGCAGAAATAATAATAATTCAGCATTCTCAGGTGATAGTCTATTTCTTTTTTTTCTTTTTTTTTTTCTTTTTTTCGTAAATGTTATCTGCTTCTGAAAATAATCTCTCACTATATATCGTACTTCCTGTTGCAGAATGGTACTTTTTGGCTAATTGTGAAAGGTTTGGAAAGTCTTCTGAATTTTTCGCCCACCACTCCAAATGACACTGTTGTCTTTCTAGTAGTGGCTGGCAAAGAAAATTACTAATTTCTTTTACTTCTTCACATTGAAAGGAACTTTCTATAGAGCTTCACTTTGTGATTGGCTTGCAATTTCATTAAAGCATGCCCACAAAGAATTAGGAACTTGTGCAGATGGAATGGTTATGTTGGAAATATTTTGTTCACCAGGGATATGTTTAGGAAAATTTTAGGTCCTTTAAAGGACCCTTCACAAAATAATTTTCTTAAAACAGGACCCTTCACAAAATTATTTATCCTCAAACAGGACCCTTCACAAAACATATTATCCTAAAACAGGACCCTTCACAAAATTATTTGTCTCTTAAATAGACCTTTCACAGAATTTTTTCACTTTCAAATTGAACTTTTCACAAATTTAGTCATTTTAAATAAAATATGGATTGTAAGTAAGCAGTTGAACTCACCAAAGAGCATATTACTTAGCTTTTTATACATGAAGGATAGGACATGAAGGCATCGATAATTTAAAATTCACAAAATTATGACTAGAATTTTCACAAAAATAAGAAAAACTTCACAATTTCACAAAAACAGGACCCTGTGAGAAAAGTCTGGACAGACCCCTGTTCACATTCTGTTACTGGTTTCATACTAGCCTTTCTTAGTCTTATTAAAGCAGTTAATTTGGACTTTACTCCTATATCCTTTGCTTCATCTTTGTTGAAAAAGAACACTTTAAATCTGGGATCCAAAACCGCGTCAATGGAATAGTGTTCATTGTCTTGAATCGATGCAAAAGGCTTCTCCAAATTTTGTCGAAGAGTGTCTTTCATGGTGCCTACACCAAAAAAATCTCAAAATTTAGATAAATATGATTTTAATGCTGTAACTATTGGGATGACTTCAGAAATTAATGATCTTGGCAATTTGTTTTGTTATTTCTTCAAATGGTTGTAATAGATTGAGCAATTTTCAAAATAATCCACTGGTTTGCTGTCAGATTATTTATTTCTCCAAATTTAGTTGCATATAGAGAAAGTGCATTTTTTTGTTCCAGTAATCTCTCCAACATATAATAGGTGCTATTCCAGCGTGTTGCCACACTTTGAACTACTTTCTTCTCAGGAACTTTTAACTCATTAATTTGTATATCAGTTAATCTTGAACATGCTAATGGCGAATGATTAAAATGTGCAACGATTTTTTTACCTACCTACAACAATTAAATCATTTATTGATCTTTGGTATGTTAGAGCATCAGATACTGTTAAATGCAATGAATGTAATTTGCTTTTCCTTACAGATATTTCCTTCCTCTGATTCTGAAAACATTCACTATACACTTCTTAATAGTGCTATCTGCTGACAGCAAAGAAAAAAAAATAATGATAATAATAATGATATTTTTTTTTTTGTTATTTGTGAGCTTTATAAAGTCTACAATGATCTATTTCCACCATTTTAGAGGATATTCCTTTCATCCTTTCTATCAGTGGTTTTTCTTAAGATATTAAGATTTCTTATTTTTTATTTTATTTCATCTGAAAGCTGAAACTTGTGTACTACCTAGTACTTTTAAAATTTTGTCATTATTTTAAAATGTAACAACAACACGCATAATATCTATTAAAATGTAACTAGCAGTACCTGATGAGGAACTTTTGCTAAGAATTTCTTTTTTTTTTGACTGAATTATATTATTGAGGTAATTTTTAGGCCGAACATAGCCGAATATTTTTTCAGAGTAAAATAATGCTTTCAAAAATTAAAAATTTGTATATAAATAATTTTTTAAAAGAAAACAATACATTTTAATTGTGAAATATACAAGAATTGTGCATATAGTGCCTACTATATTTTGTTTTTAGGCAAAAATAAGTTCATTATTCGGCGGCCGAATATTCGGTATTCGGTCAAACCACTATTCGTTGCATCACTAGTCTGAAATTCAGGGTAGGGTTCATACCCAAAATTTTTAATTCCCACCCAAGAGAATTTCACAGGTGGGAGCTACCTGCCAAATTACTTCAATACTTTTTTTGTAAAAGAAAAATGTAAATAAAAAATTAACTATGATCAAGAAGGAGAAGTGATGCAATGATCTCTAACAAATTAAGACCATAAAAACTGAATGAAATCCAATTATTATGGACACATGTAATGTAAATGCACCTATAATACCAATTGTGAGCCACTAATTTTTTAAGTTGAAGACTCAATACCCCTAATTGTTAACTCTACATATATATACAGTATGGAACCATTTATTCGGAAACCAGTTACCCAGAATGATGTTTCCAAATAGCTTATTTCAGAAAAATGAGCCATACAGTGCCAGTTATGTATATTATTTTAAACATTACAACATGCATGATATAACTTGATTCCAATTACTAAGATTTGAAATGGAAGCATACTTAGTTATATATTGGGCATTTTGATTTTTATGCAGAGGAAACAGGGAGTTTTGTTTCCAGGGTATTTCTATAAATTGCCTTCTTTTAAACTTTGATTAATCTTTGATCTTGTTTGGATCTGATTCTTAATCTGGGTAATCTAATGATTAATTTTAAATCAGAAATAATGCCAAAACCACATACATTCCTTAAATCTGATCAAATAGATGTTGTTTTAATGCTCAACTAGTTATCCGAATACATCTGATCCCAACGGATAAATGGTTCTGTACTTGTATAGGTACAGTGAAATACATTTAACACGAAAATGCTTAACATGAAATATCGGTTAACACGAAATCATATAGAGGTCCGGACAGTGAACTATGCAGTTGAATACATTTTTTTTTCTGTTTAACACAAAACAAAAATCGTTTAACACGAAAAAAATTAGTTTTTGATTTTCAGTGGCATGTTTGCTACAAGTTACTGTAATCAGTTCCTCTTCTTTCATGGCCCCATTTTTCCCCCCAGTGGTCATCATCCATCAGGGTTCTCCCCCTCCCCCTAATGGATAGAATCCTTATTTATACCAAAGAATCACCGATTGTGGGAACCCAGCTTGGAACAAGAATGTCTAGAGAGCAAGTCCCATTATTATTTGGAAGGATGTTGAAGCACACACAAGTCCTTTTTGGCGCTTTGAAAGCCATCTCTTTTGGTGTTAATTACTTCCTTGGGAACTTTCTAATTTCATTCTCTGAAAGCAAAAATGCAGTCAACTCTAGAGAATGCTGAAGCGGCAGGATTCCAGAGGGAAATTCCAAGGAGATTTTGGCGGGAGAAAAGCCAGTTTGGTGAGCTTCCGAAGCCCACACATTTAGTACTGCTTTTCAGTTCGTTTACAAAGTCGGTTAGTTTGAGTTGAAATTGGTGAATTTTGTGTTAAAACCATTGAATTTTGTTTGAAAATCAGTGAATTTCGTGTTTTTTGTAAATTAAGCTTATGTTTTATTATCACAATAGCTGAGAAATCGATACAAAAACAAACTGCTATTTCAATCATTAAGAAAGGAATAAAACAATGGATGATATCGAACAATTTGTGGACAGTATGATGCTGAAAAAGACAGTCAAAAAAGATACCTGATTTTTTTTTTCCAAAAAAAAAAACAATTTTTTACATGCTTTTTATTCTAATGAATGCAACCTACTAGTAGTTTAAAGAAAATCGAAATAAAATTTGATGACATTGAAAATATTGGTATGTTTTGTTCTTTTTCTATGAATCGTATAACACACAAAAAAATTTCGGTCCCCTCAGTTTCGTGTTAAACGTATTTCACTGTATAGGTATATATTTTCTATTGGTAGAGAAGTTTATTTTCTAGAGATGTATTTTTCAGCAAATTCGTATAGATTTTATGTAAGATAATTTTTCTTTAATATTCTGTTTAATTTTACATTAAAAGGCAGTTGATATACTCTATTATAGTACTGTAAATAAATTCTTAGATAAGTCAAAAACTTAAAAATTGAGTATTTTATTAATTTTGAGGGGTGGCTCGCTTCTGAGTCACTGTTTTTTAGACTGTACTAATAGTAGGCATGTGAACCCACTATTGGAGCATATGCCAAACTTTATTTTTATGTTTAATTTATTTGAATTAAGTATTTTTTGTGCTTCTAAGCCTTTGTATATAATTTATTTATTTTTTCATCAGAACAAAATTTAGTGCCGGAGACCCATACTGACGTACAAATGACCCACTTTTGGAGCAGCAAAAGTGTAACTTTATGCTATTAGACATGTGATTGTTGAAAAAAAGAAGTTCATAGTTGAAACAGTTTATACTTCAAAGTTAGTAGATTGTTTGGTTAATTACATTTTTAAAAAGTTTTAAATGAAATGGCAGTACTTTCAAGATGGGCGCAAATCTCACCAATAACAATTTTTTCTTGGCAATAACAGCTTTTATTTTTCGCATGTGCAAATTTAAAACAATAGTTTGATGATGAAATAAAATGTTTTGTTTTATGGTATTGCTGGAAAAATTTGGACTCATACACAAATTAGGATTACTTAATCACAGAAAAATATAGATCTCACCAAGCATATAGGTAGTACGGGGTGGGTCCAATGTTTTTACATGAGCTGTAAACAATTAAAAGGAAAAGATTGTCATGACCTGGCTAGAAATTAAGATAATTAAAAATTAAAGATTTATAAAATAAATAGTAAAAGCACAGCATTGTGATAATTAGATGATAGTTGAATAGCTGATAGTATTAATTGAACAACTAATCAAAACTTAAACAATTTTGCAAAATCTCACCGGCCTTAAACTGCTAACATACGTTAACCTAAAATAAAAGTTATATGATGCATAAAATAGTTGACACTAAAATTAAAAATACAATTAACAAAGTTTATTTACAAAATATGTACACTTACACAAATAAAGAAAGACAAATGAAATTAAACAGTTATTTTTCATATAGCAACTACGTATCTCAATTTATGATCAAAATATCTAACTTTCTCAAATATCTAAACTGCCTTTGTGGGACATTAACAGGTAACTTATTTTACTCGGCTTTCAGTACTCAAGTTAAAACCATTCCATTTAGGGGAGCTGTTATTATACTTATCTTCTAGTATCTAATGTCTCATTTGAGATCATTAATAATAACTACAATTTTTATTTTTAAAGTAACCTACAAAAACCACACAGACATGGAGTTACACATTTTTCTAATTGTACATTATACAATATAGAAATAAAAAATAATCATACTTAAAAGAAAACATAATTTTACCTGAATACATAAGCGAACATTGAATCATACAGAAATGCTTGATTAATAAAAAAAAATTACATTTACATTCCACGTACACTTATCTCAAATACAAAGATATTTTCAAGTCCAAGACCCCCTTCCACCGATCATCACGCTGTACCTTATTTTATAGAGAATTACATGAAACTATAAAAAACTGGGCAGGCAAACATCTGGTACTGGTTTCATCAACCAGGAGCAGTCGCTGTTTTGAGGGTCCATCTGTTGGTATGCCTGTGGGGTTTTTTCTTTAATCCATTGCACAAGAATGAATTAAATGTACTGGCTGTGCATAGTAATGCCAATTTTAAGCCAACGTGTGAACACCGTCAGCCTTCGAGTACCAATCCACTTAAAAATATAAAAGCTTTTGCTCTTTTGAAATAAACATGGTATACTGGTACTTAAACATACTGCTGTTTAAAGAAAAAACTAAGAACTTTTGCTCCCTGACAATAATCTCATTTTAGCGATATTTGCACAATGTATCCTGATTACAAAAGCAGTAATTATATAATAAAAGTGTGCAGAAAAAACTTTGAACATTATGTCTATAAAATTCAAAAGGCCCTGATTGCTTCTTGAAAGAGCAGGTCTTCCAAGTGGGCAACTATACGTTTATAAACAGTCACTCAGCATCCACCCCTATACACAAATATTAATAAGGTGCACCCATATGTCTCAACTTGAGTACACCATGTCGACTTTGCTGAATTTAAACTTTGACCCATTATAAATTCTGCTTCATTAAAACATCATTTCTTCCTCTTATGTCGTAAATTTGACTCAACCTCTTTTCAGCCCCATTCTTCTTTTAGAGTTCATCTGCTATCAGTGTCTCCAGCACGGCAATAAAAATTTGTACATGTAATAGTCTTACCATTATATCCTATAACCCTTAAAATAAATTAGTAAAAATATTAATTATTACAGGAAGTACATAAAATTGATATACTATATAAATTTAACAGAGCAGTATAACTTGGCATTAATTTCATATTTTTATCACTGAAATATTTAAATGAAAGTCTGGTTTGCACAATTTTTTCACACACATTGAAAGCCTGTTTTGTGGGAATTAAAAAATGCGGGATGTAATCCCAGCAGGTACTTATTCTTTCTATTTCTGTGTGTTTTAACTGAAATTAATAAAAGGCATGCAAAATTCAATGTATCATAATTACATTAAGTTTTAGTCATAGAAGATGGGATCTTTTTACTGTTTAACTTGTTAGATCTTGGTAAAAAAAATGTTAAATATGACTTATAAGGTCCAAGAACTGTATAAAAATTTAAATTTCGTAACTTTTTAAAAATATACGAGTTGAAACCCGCCAAATTTTTAACGAAAGAAAATGTTCAAAAAGGAATTGTTACATTCATCTTTTAGAATTTATCTGCAATCACTGTCTCCAGCACGACAATAAAAATTTCTACATGTAATAATCTTGCCATTATATCCTATTAGAACCCATTAAATGAGTTATGAAAAATATTAATTATTACAGGTATAATAAACCTACAGAATTAATTACATTAAAAAATTCATCTTACGTTGGTTAATGTAAATCTTAAAACAAATATATTTTTAGCCTAAAGTTACCAAAATACAATTTTCATAAGCTTCAACTGCTCAAATTATTGAAAAATTAAACTTTATTTGTATAAGTTATCAGTAACATGTAATCAACATAAATAATTATGATAGAGTTATCAATTAAGGCTCTCATGCTTGGAATTACATAATGAAAAATCAGTAAAAATTATTTCTCTTTGATACAATCATAGAATTTTTCCCCATGAAATCTAAACCTAATGTCATTTTCACTGTCTCTAAATTTACATACACACCTCTCATACCCGTATTCACCATTTAAAAAATGTTTTAACAAGTTATTAATAAATATTTTTCCATATTTGAAGTCGTGTTTGTCAGCTGCAACTTGGCATGTGAGCTTCACACTCTTGACTTGAGTCTCTAATCTCAGTACTGACGAGTAAATATTTTCAAAATTCATGTCTTTTAAGACACATTTGTGGTAAAATACTTAATCTTATCAAGTAAAATGTTCGTTTTCTTTTAATATGATGTCATTTGTACTCACTAAAGAATTTGCCTAGCGTCTCAAATTCAGTATCGGCAGAATAAAACAGTGTTGAAATGTAGCAGCTTTTTAAAGGAAAGTGCATGTTTTTTAAAGTAAATAAACCTGATTATTTCTCTGCAACAATGGAAGTAATCCAATTGCCACCATTTCGAAGAAATTTCATAAAAAATGTTTTAAATTAAATTTAAAATATAAAAATAGAAATTTTTAAAGAAGTAGCCAGTGCGGGCACATCTACAGATGAATGAATAGCTTTCATTTAAAAAAGTAATTAGTAAAATTGGCTAAGTAGAAAGCTCAGGGCAGATGACTGAAAAAAACATCCTTTTAAATACATATAGATAACTGTTTTGGCAGGAATAGATTTTCGTATGATGAAGAACAACATTTGAAATATTTCAGCAATTGAAACTATACCTGTAAAACTAGTGGCTTAGGAATTAGCTATTGGCCAACAATAAGAAGGGACACCCGTGTATAACCTAAAATATTTTATTTCAGATTGTATGACGTTAGATATTATGTAAACTAAGATTTAAAAAAAAAAAAAAAAAAACTATTTTCACAATTCAAGTTGAGGTCCCTGATCTGAGATTTGCTAGTGCAATTATTTAATAAACCATCCTAAACTTCTAAATATGTTTTTTCTTTTTGTGTATATATAATTCTAGAACTGTGAAACAACTTAAAACTTCTGTATGGTGCACACTAAACTCAAGACTTGAGTGGCTCACTTCTGGGGGCCCATTACTGATATACAGTTAAACTTGGATAATTCGAAGTTCAAGGGACAAGAGAAAAGTTCGAAATATCCAAAAATGCGAATTACATATATTCTCTCAAAACGAAGAGATAAATAAAAAAGGTTATCTCCACAATAAAAGATTTACCACATAAAGTTTATCTAAGAATACTGCTATATTTCTTTTTATTAAATCAAACATTTTGTACTAGCTTAATTATTCATCACTTTTAAGAAAAAAGTCAAATTTCTTTGATTGCTTTTTTGAATGTCATGCAAATTCCAACATCAATTGATACAAAAATAGAATCTTCTACATTAGACTGGCTTTAAAAAAGCGTCGAAGTTCATGTATATGCACCATAGCTTCTGACAAAGTGGGTAGTGGCTTCCCTTGTATTTTGTTGTTCTCTTCATTCCCACATAGTCCGTCCTCAGCTTGGTTGCTCTCCGGCAGTTGAGCATTTATGTCTGCATCAGTTGCCTCGTCACACACAGCCACAATTTCATCCATGTTGACATAGTCCTCAAACAAGATGGATGGATCAGATTTTACATCTTCCCAATTATAGACAGCCAGCTCTGGATCAATTTGATTAAAGTCTTGGGATTTTGCTAAGCAAGATTTTCCTTAGGTGAAAAAATTCCTTGGAAATCCACACATAGTGACATTCCAAACAATCGCCTTTCTTTTCCTTAAAAAGACCTTTAAAATAAACTGCTGAAATATTTTTCACCTTAGCTGAAAAAAGTCTCAAGAACACTTTTTACTGCAAAATTTTAAGGGCAATCATACAGAAAATTCGAATTATCCAAAATAATATTCAAAATATCTATGATTTTTTTTTTACCTTATTTTAATACAGAATTCTAGGGACAGAGCAAAAAATTCGAATTATCCAGAATTTTGAATTAAACAAGTTCAAATTATCCAAGTTTCACTGTATCAGAAATTTGCTATGCCCACTACTAGAGCATAGAGGAAGGTAACATTTTTCATTTTTTTCCAAAGAATATATTTTGAAACTTTGAACGTTTATTCTGATAGATGAAGGTTAGACCAGGCTAAAATATTATACAGTAAAATCTCATTACAACGAATCTCTGGGGAGCACTGATTAAATTTGCTATATTGAAAAATTCATTAAAGTGAATATTTTTATAATGAAATAGGATAATAGGATTTTTTTTTAACAATCCAAATTATATTCGTTAAATTGAAAAATTCATTAAACTGACATTCATTATAATGAGATTTTACTGTATATCTTTTTGAATTCATGAATATTTTAATGATAATTCATTAGATAATGTCCCTAATTGGCCCTCTATTTGGTACATTTACATTAAAACATTTAGTTATATTTTTTTTAATTATTGGTTAGAATTCTTTCATTGATACCTATTTTGCCATATGTTAATATTTTTTATTTGTAATTTAAATATGTTAAAAGAAACACAGGCTTAAAGATAATTATCTCTCTTGCTTTCCCATCATTTACAAAAGTTGGCAATAGGGACCTCCTTCCTTCCACACTTTCTTGAAAAATGTTAATTTCAAGCCGTGATTGCCTTTTATTACATGTGATGATGATAATCAAAATTAGGAAAATTTGTGTTACATTCAGTCTGCTTCCTTTGTAACTTAAATAATTTTATATACTTTGTGATTTTGACCTAATCTGCCAAGTAAATGGGGATGACATAAAAGTCCATGTGGAGCATAAAACACCATAGCAACCCTGTCCTATCTCTAACCATTTCCAAATTCTGGAAAATGTGTCGTCTGTGAAGTCTAATAAAACCCAAATTTGTGAAGTTCCTGATTTTCTGAAAGCTGTAAAAGCAAAATCAACAGCTTATTTGGAAAGAGCAGAAAGAATCCTATAAGATGACACCATTTCCATCAGCATATATCTAGATTTAACAAATTGTCCATTCCACCAGCATTTGAATAAGACTACTGTATTGGTGCTCCAGTTCAAGAGAAATTTACTTTACCATTTTGTTTACAATACACTATTGAAATCAGTCAGGCTAGCATATTAAATTTACATAATTGCCATCTTTATGCTCAATAAAATCCATTTGTAATGTAAAACTCATTTTTCCAGATGCAATTCAGCTTAAATGTTTGGATTGGAGTGGTTGGCATTCATTTGAATAGGCCTACATATGTTCCAGTAGGACAATCTAGGTGGCCAAAAAATTGGCTCTGTACGCGGGAAAGTCAGTAAATATCTTACAAACTGATATGAGAGGTCAGAAATTAATAGTGAATTGTTTCCAAATATGCCAATAGGTGGTAGCACTATCCAACTGTAAGATGTTAATTTTGAATTTATGAGACAACAGTTGTACAAGATGAGCAGGACCATTTAAAAGTTGTTGACGAAAAACAAAGTGACCATCCTGTGCAGGGATCTCATCATGTTGGAAAAGCATTTCTGCTCATTAGGGTGCAAGAATGACATAGAGTAGGTAATCTTGGCAAATGATGTTCCAGAAATTCCAAATAGTATGCATTGCTTGTCAGATCATCCTGGAACACGTAGACTTATTAAGTGATCTCCAACCGCTAAAAGCCAGACATTTAAGCTTAACTGCAGCTGGAACAATGAGTTTTGCACTCGGTTGATTGGTTGTATGGGGTTTTATGGCGCAAAGTCCCTTTAGGGACGTGCTGTGCCAAGATAAAGTCAAAACAAAATGAAAATATATATAACCCAAAAATTTGAGTAAAAAAAGACGAGAAAGATGAAGAAAAGACGACGAAAAACAAAAAGATGAGAAAAACTAAAAAATTAATGAAAATAGTAATATGTATAATTAAAACCATTTAAAAGAGTCAAAAGTTCATAGTTAAAAGACAAGCATATTATAATTAAAAACTGTGAAATTATAAAGAAATAATTGTTAAAATATAAACAAAGTTTAAGATGATGTATAAATACTACATAAAAACAAGTTTAAAAATCACATGAGTAAAAAACAATGTAAAATTAATTGGTACAAATTCTTCAAAAACTGTATTTTCTTCATCAGCACTTGATTGATACACTCGGATGGATTTTCTTGAGCATAATGATGCCAATTATGTAAATTTAACGTGCGAAAGATTAACTGATCTTAAATTGAACTTGAGCATAATAATGCCAATTATGTAAATTTAATATGCAAATGATAAATTCCAATTGGTTTCAGCGATGCATTGCAAACAAAAGGCTAAATTTTTCCTGAACTGAAGCACTGGATATGGTTTATTGTAAGCTCATTCAAATGCTGGTGCAATTGACAAGTTTTTGATAAATTTAACCAATTATAACTATAGAAGAGTGTTTGTGATATTGCCGGTTACAGATTTTGGTGACAATTCGATTTTGTAATTTGTCAGTGTTTCAGAGTCTGTATCTGCTTATTAAATCTAGATATCCTGTTTGAAATAGTGTCATCGTATTGGATTTTTTCTGCTCTTACCAAATATTTGCTTATTTTGCATGTAGGTCTTTCAGAAACCCCATAAATTTGGGGGTTTTAGATTTCATTAATTTTCCTTCTGTGCACCATATGGGTTCTTTTATTATCTCATTTTGTTTGACAGAATAAGTCAAATTCATTCTATATATGCATATAAATATGGATATAATATGCTAGTTGCTGTACTGTTTGTAAGATGATGTAAATATATTTATATATTTGTGTCTTGAACAAAGTCATTTTTACTTGTTATGTATGTATATATATTTAAAACCATATTTTTACTTATCTAACCTAGCATTCACAAAACATTCGTTATTTTAGTCCAGTAATAATTTCATATAGATGTATGTATATAATGGGTTCTTCCTTTTAAGTACTGCTTGAAGAAATATTTTTTTTATGAGACAGCATTTAAAAGCAAATTAATGCAAGATGGGCAGAAAGTCTGTATAAACTTTAAAAATTAATTTCATAAAAACTGAACAAATAACGATATAAAAGTGTAGTTTGAACTAAAGACAGTGCCAGGATGCAGGATTTTCCCAACAACAATAATAAAAAAAGTTGTAATTGAAAAAGTCAGCAATCGAAGGTGCTGACTCAGATGTATCTTTTAAAAATATGAAAATGAGAATGATTGTAAAAGAAATGGTGATTCAACGGATCATTTATTCGATTCAATCATCAATTTCATGTTAAGGTGGTTCTCAAATTCCCTGCTCAACAACACAAAACTTTTTGACACATTTGGTAAACAAAAAGGGCATGAAATTAGCATGCCTGGCTATTGAAGAGGTTTGGAATCCAATAGTGTTTTCCATATTTTGATAAATAAATTACTTATTGAGTTATAAGCAATTGTTGTCACGTGATGATGGGTTTTTCTTCTTTCCTGCACTGTTGCATCTGGAAATTCATTTTAAAATGCAAAGTTAGACTGTATGTGCTGAAAGATTTTCTGCCTTTACCAAAAAATGAAAAACACCATTCAGTTACATAATTTCTGAATAAGAACGTCTGCCAGTTTCATGCATTTTCGAGCAAAAATAAATTCAGAAATGTCAGAAAGTAGCTCCTTTGGATTTGACAACAGACTTAAGGCAAGTTATTGAATGAATGTTGTCTATGAATTTCCTAAATGGAGAAGTTGTAATGAATGCTTAGTGAAAATTCTTAACACAGAAACATCTACAGAAGAAAATGACTGAAAGCTAATTGATTTCTAGTAGTGAAGCTATTTGAAATCATGAATGTACCAATCAAGCCCTTCATCATTGGTGGAATTGAAAGAAGCCATTCAACAGGAAATTACATCTATCCATGGCGCACTTTGTCGTCTCACACTTTGTTACTTGCCTCCAATATATATTATCCTGTGGCAGAAGACTTACGTTAATCATCATCCGCTGTAGATGACATTCTTCTGATAAGTTGTTCTACACGCCAAATTACTGATACAATCGCATAAATGAGTGATTTACAGAGTATACAGTCAGTTCTTTTTTAATCTACCCCATCTATTTGCATAATTCCAGGTGATGCATTAGTGTTAGCACCTCCTATTGGTGACTTTTTGAACTACAATCACTTTTTCTGTAAAAAATATTTCTGCATCATAACAACGGTTTAGTGCAAACTTCACTACTGTATCATTATTTGTTTATTTTTTTTATGATTTTTTTAAATTTATATGGAAGTTTTGCCCACCCTGTATTTATGACTTAGCAAAGACTATTTCTTAAAATGCATTTAAAAATAAGTGTAAATTGTTTAAAATGCAAAGTGCCTTGAAATTCAAATGTATGGTTAAAATATATTTTTATATATGTTATGATTATATTGTTGTGATATTTATTTTTATAACTATGTACTTACGTCTTTTTATCATGACTGTGATTGAAGTTTATGAATAATTTTGTATATTATGGATACTGTCATTAGCAAATTAATAAACTAAATTGGTGATTGTGTATTTTGCATGCTTAAATTAATTGCTTTTGGTAACAGCAGTTAGAAAAGTTTACAGGATCTTGATCCGTCAAAAAAAAAAGGGGGGGGGGTCCCTCATACTATTTTACTATCAAATTATTGCAGAGAGATGTGAAGAGGTGCCCTTCACTTTCTTATACACATTTATTTCGCATGCAGTAAATTGAACATATACTCATTCATATTCAAATACGTATTTATTTTCATCTGAAACATAGTTCTGCTCAAACTTTTTTGTGAAAATCCATCAACTCGACTTGCAAAAACCTAAATATGACCTGCAAAAATTATTTTATAGTGAACCTCACCCGCAGAAAGAAAATGAGAGTCATCCCGACCCGAAAAAAGAAAGTTATGGACAACCCGATCTGATGCAAAACTATTCAACGATTCCGAGGTGTCTGCTGTTCAGAGGTTTTACTATATTTGAATGTTAAAGAATATAGACTTATCCATTTTTTTTAGATAAAAGATAAGATTGGTATTTGAGATATAATTGTAGATAACTTTTTATAATTGTTTAAAAACATTATTTACTTTACTTTCATTTCGGGTTCGGGTCGGTTGCATTTGAAAGTATTTCGGGTTCGGGTCAGGTGCCGGTTGAAATATGTCGGGGTGCGGGTCACCGAAAATTATTTTGTCGGGTTCGGGTCGGGGATTTTTTTTTTTTTTAGGGTTCCGTACTTAAAAAGTAAAAACGGAACCATTATAAGATCACTCCTGTATCTGTCTGTCTGTCACAGCCATTTTACTCGTAAACTATGGAACGTGAAAAGTTCAAATTCGGGGAAGTAATAAAGACCATTGACCCACATATTTTCAGATTAATAAACATTCATAAATATATTTAGTAAAATAGTAAAGGGGCTAATTATGCTACTTGAAAAAAAAATATTTTCTTTGTATATCATGTGGGGTATCCTGTGAAAGCTTTTGTAACGCTGAACTCAAAAATATATTCCTTTTAATTTTAGGTATTATATTTTCAAAGATATTGTTGAAAATGTAGCGCAAAAATATGTCCCCACCTCCATCTAACTCCGAATCTACATCTACTGAAACCAAAATTATGAAAAAATTAGAGGTAGTAGACGTTAATATAAATCTTGCCGGAAAATTATAGCGATTACCCTAGGTCACATAGTTTTTGAGTAATAAGCATTTTTCTGTTATACACAAATTTCGATTTACGGGCATTCAGAAAAATTGTTGAGCATCGCTGAATACACCTATCGTTGCAGAAGAATAAAAGCATTGTTGATAATGATTTTCGAAAAAAATCATCGGTAATTAGCCGAGATATTAACCCTTAAAGGTACGGTCAGTTTGGACATACACAAGGACAGGGGCGGCGTACTCTATGCCTAGTTAACAACCCAATAGCAGAAAATTCTCCAAGTGTCTGCGACAGATCTGTCTGAATAATCTGCAGGTAAAATGTTACAAATGAACGTTTAATTAATTAATTATTAAATTTAATGTCTTTAAGCATTTTACTCATTTTTATTAATAATAATCTTAAGTTTTAGTAATAAATAATAAAAAAATAAACATAATTATAAAGTTGGAAAAAGATCCAATGGGAAAATAATCTGCAAAAGGGAAAAGAAAATCTGCGACTCACGTCACCCGTCTGGAACTTTCTGCTACCGGGGTTAACAACTTTTAATGATATAGATGTGTAATGTAATGTCCAGTAACAGTATAAAAGCAATAAACGTCAAATTGTTAAAAGCATACTAATTTAAGGGGTCTCGGGACTCTAAAAAGTGGAAAAATGAAAAAAAGACCATTTTCAACATTTAATGTGTTAAAATGTATATGATTTTAAAACACAATTTTAATTGGGATGAAAGATATAAGTATGTTCTTTCGTTTCATGTATTTAGAAAATTGCAAGATACAGAATTAGTATTTATAGGGGGCTCGAAACTGTTAGACATTTGTCGAACAAAAAATTGGCATAACAGTTTACGCGCAGGATTACAAAATAAATATTGCAACTAGAATGAAAATTTTGGTGCTAACTTATACTTCAGATTGTAACAATTTCCCTGAACTTAAATAAATTTGTATTTAAAGCATTTTTATATTTTTAATGCAATGTTGCATTTAGCTAATACAAAATTTTGAAAATTTCAACAGCAAAAATCACCTAAAAAAATAGTTTTTTTAACAATAAAAAGGAAATTTTAGGTTCAGTTTATACAGACTAACATGAAATATATGTTTTGAAAATTTCATGAAAAAATATTCAGAAGTTTTTGAGGTATCCTGCGCGTTATGCCCCCCAAAAAAACGCCATTTGGAAAATAATGACTTTAAAGTTTCGGAAACGCCGCTTCAGCTATTGAGCGGGTATAATTCTAAAAGCCAAAACTTCTGTTCTAATGGGAATTTCAAGGAAACAATTATATCAAAATATTCAGAAAAGATAGGAGTTTAACATCTAAAAAAATTAAAATTTCTTAAATTTGGAAGCTTTAAGAGTCATGCGACCACTAATTCTTTCCGGCACGGAGTAATTCTATTTATAAACTTATGAAATAATGAACTGACACCAGAATTTATAAACGAATTTATTAGAAAATGCGAACTTGCTTATTTTCACGTACATGATAAAAGGAAATTTTTAATTAAATATTCTTGGTGCCGTTTGTCTGTTTTGGAATTAAAATTAGGTGTCCGTTTTTTAAGGGCATCGTCCTCGAAAGATTTAATTAGAATGAATCGCATAAATACTGTGGGATTCGCGATAGTTTGCATTGATTGTATCTATCAATACGCCTCGAGTGACTTTAAAAGTTAATTAAACACCTATCTGGAAAAACGCGGCACTGACCATGGCGGCGTTGCAACTTTGAGACCTCAATTCGAAGCGCGCTTAGTACAATGCCAAATTTAAACTTTGAACAAAGGTTTTGTTTTAGCTACACTGTAGAAATAAAGGTTATTACTACGCTGAATTTAGTTTCATGAAATGCCAAATGAAGTTTAACTATGCACTGCTTTTATTGTAGTACCGAATTAAGTTCATCAGAAACAGATTAGGATAATATTAAACTAGTTGGATGTGCCAATCCCAAAACTTTCTTCTATCTTATACATCTTAATATTTCAAAACCTAGTTACACATGTTAATACTTCAATATTATTAGTTCAATACTATACCAACTTTGATTTTCATCTTAAATTTCTGCTTAAGTCAATTAAACGGACTAAAAACGAGTTAATCTATAGCATGATATTTGTTAAAATTATTAATTTTTCCTTATTTTGTTGTTATCAGCTGTTTGCGAATAGCCGGCTTAGCAGGTAGCGAGTTCCCGCCGCTGCATGAGCCGCCGATGCACAATAGAACTACGAAAAATCAAGAAAAGTATACAAAAATCGCTAGCACAGAGCCCCTTTACCGCGCAATATTTCCAAATTCAAGGAGGACCTGTTGGCCAAAGCCAAAAACAAGCACAAAAATTTTGGTTCAATTGTATGCATAATTTTATACGTTGTTCGATGGTACAATAATGAAAATGGCACAGAGATTGGAATTATAGCGCCTCCTTCTGGCGGAATTTTTTCAAGTTCAGGGAGGACTTGCGTTTGCCATAGCCAGAAACATGCACAAAAAATTTGGTTCAATTATATGGATAACTCCATACACTTTTCGATGGTACAATAATGAAAATGGTACAGACATCGCAATTATAGTGCCTCCTACCGGTAGAATTTTTCCAAATTCAGGGAGGACCTTCGTGACATAACCAAAAACAAACACATAAAATTTGGTTCAATTCTATGCATAACTTCATACACTTTTCGACGGTACAATATACAAAATAGCGCAAAAATGGCACAAAAATCGCTATTACAGCGCCCTCTACGGGCGATTTTTTTACAAATTAAGGGAGGACCTCCTTTCCATAGCCAAGAACTTTAAAAAAATTTTTGGTTCAATTCCATGCATAACTTCATACACTTTTCGACGGTACAATATTCAAAATCGCTATTACAGCGCCCCCTAACGGCCAAGTTTTTGCAAATTCAGGGAGGACCTGCTTGCCATATCCAAAAACTTAAAATAAAAATTTGGTTTAATTCTATGCATAACTTCATACACTTTTGGACGGTACAACATTCAAAATCGCTATTACAGCGCCCCCTACCGGTGAATTTTTTCCAAATTCAGGGAGGACCAGCTTGCCATAGCCAAAAACTTAAAATAAAAATTTCGTTCAATTCTATGCATAACTTCATACACTTTTGGATGGTACAATATTCAAAATCGCTATTACAGCGCCCCCTACCGGTGATTTTTTTCCAAATTCAGGGAGGACCAGCTTGCCATAGCCAAAAACTTAAAATAAAAATTTGGTTCAATTCTATGCATAACTTCATACACTTTTGGATGGTACAATATTCAAAATCGCATTTACAGCGCCCCCTACCGGCGAATTTTTTCCAAATTCAGGGAGGACCTGCTTGCCATATCCAAAAACTTAAAATAAAAATTTGGTTCAATTCCATGCATAACTCCATACACTTTTGCATGGTACAATATTCAAAATCGCACAAAACTTGCTATATCAGCGCCCCCTACCGGCGAATTTTTTCCAAATTCCAGGAGGACCTGCTTGCCATAGCCAAAAACTTTAAATAAAATTTTGGTTTAATTCTATGCATAATTTCATACACTTTTTGATGGTACAATGGCGACAGACAGACGGACGGACGGACACACAGACAGACAGACATTTTCTATAAACATGTTTTTTGGAATCTCTGACCCCTAAAGCATGTAAGTCCGTCGAAAACCGGAAGTCGAAAAAAATTTCGATTACAATACTTTCTTCTATTGAAGATAGAAGAAAGTAAAAAAGAGTTATACGAATAGCTGTATTTGATATTATTTAGGTTCCATATCTCTTTGAACTTTCATGGTATACCCGATTACTTTTCTAATATATACAGTTATACCCAACCCAACGTTCTATAGTTTTTTACAAAGTCTTAGTATTCTTTTAGCAACGTTTTTTGTTTGTTTGTTTGTTTGTTTGTTTTTTTTTTAACTAGGGGGCTCGGCCCCCTACGAGCTACGCTCGCCAACCCCCGTCCAGACACCGCAGACTCTTAAATGCACGCTAATTTGATCGGCTTTAAAAAGATTTCGAAAGATTGAATTTTAATTTAAAAAACAGTGGCGATCTCCCTATAAACAGATTTCTATTCATTTCTATTCAAAAATTCAAAACCGGCGGCGGCGGGGACAGCGGTAGTTACTTTTTTTTAGAATAGAGAGATTCTAAAAAAAAAGTAACTACCGCTGTCACCGCCGCCGGTTTTGAATTTTTTGTGACCGGAGGTCTTTCTTCGTTAATATTAAGAAAAATAATGCATACAAAAATATAAAAATCGGTGGTTTTATACAGAAATGTTTGATAAACACGCTGATGCAGACAGTTTTCAAATCAAAGAATTATTTTAAGAGATATTTAATGCTAAAGTTGGACAAAATCGTTCCACTAAAAAAGTTTTATAGCAGCAAAAACTATACATGGCAGTGTAATCATTTTTAGATCATTTTATGCGTTAGAATTTGCCGGAGTGCAGATTGCATTAATTTTTTTTTTTTTTTTTTTTTTTGACTCATTTTTTTGAGGTTTTATTTCAATTTTAAATTCAAATTTTCAGTATTTCTAGAGATATTTTTTACATTAGTTTAGAAAATGATATTAATTTATACTGTTGCCAAATGTATAAACAGCGCAAATAATAATGTTTGCTTCAAATTAAAAATTTATTTACACGTGACTATTATAAACAGAAAAAATCATTTGGAATTAGAATTAAATAATTATGTACAAAAAGCAAGAACTTATTAAAAATTACGTCATAAAAAGTATACACGTGAATTTTAAAAGAGAAAGGATATTGTAAAATAATAAATTCATTAACATGCGTTAGAAGTCTTAAATAGGAGAAATTACGTCACATTATAGTTATTACATAAAATGAACACAAAATAATATTGCAAAACAGTTTAAATTTAGAAACTGCGCTAGACATTTATTTGATATTTTGAGAGGATCTTTTCAACTATTTTGTTCGGAAAGTGCAAATAATATTTCATTTCTAACAAAAGTATTTTCACGTGAATATGTAAAAGAGAAAAAAAAAGCTTGGTAAAAATTACGTCAGATTAAAAACGATTAATTTAAAATGTCTCATTTAAAAGAATTTTCTTTTCGCTTTGTTAAAAAATACCAGGAGACAAAGACTCTGTTTACTTAATTCCTTTTATATTAGCTTATTTTGAAATGCTGTTACACGTGTCTACGTCATCAAGTTATTTTTATTTCGACGCTTTATTTGTATTTTTATTAATGTTGTACTAATTTATTTGTTCTTTCGTTATTTAAAATAAAAATTATGTCAATTTGTATAATTTGGGGAGTGGTTTGGCGATTTATATAATTTGGCGAAATTAGTCGACGGGATAATCAAGTAGTACCGCAGCGGATTTAGCGTTAAAATTCCCCAATCAAAGAGAAATGAATAGAAATTCGTTTATAGGAAGATCGCCACTGTTTTTACTTTCTTCTATCTTCAATAGAAGAAAGTATTGTAATCGAAATTTTTTTCGACTTCCGGTTTTCGACTGATTTGCATGTTTTAGGGGTCAGAGATTCCAAAAAACACGTTTATAGAAAATGTCTGTCTGTCTGTGTGTCCGTCTGCCCGTCTGTCTGTCGCCATTGTACCATCAAAAAGTGTATGAAGTTATGTATAGAATTAAACCAAAATTTTATTATAAGTTTTTGGCTATGGCAAGCAGGACCTCCCGGAATTTGGAAAAAATTCGCCGGTAGGGGGCGCTGATATAACAATTTTTGTGCGATTTTGAATATTGTACCATCCAAAAGTGTATAGAGTTATGCATAGAATTGAACCAAATTTTTAGTTTAAGTTTTTGGATATGACAAGCAGGTCCTCCCTGAATTTGGAAAAAATTCGCCGGTAGAGGGCGCTGTAAATGCGTTTTTTGTGCGATTTTGAATATTGTACCATCGAAAAGTGTATGAAGTTATGCATAGAATTGAACCAAATTTATATTTTAAGTTTTTGGCTATGGCAAGCAGGTCCTCCCTGAATTTGGAAAAAATTCGCCGGTAGGGGGCGCTGTAATAGCGATTTTTGTGAGATTTTGAATATTGTACCGTCCAAAAGTGTATGAAGTTATGCATAGAATTAAACCAAATTTTTATTTTAAGTTTTTGGATATAGCAAGCAGGTCCTCCATGAATTTGCAAAAAATTCGCCGTTAGGGGGCGCTGTAATAGCGATTTTGAATATTGCACCATCGAAAAGTGTATGAAGTTATGCATAGAATTGAACCAAAAAAAATTTTAAGTTCTTGGCTATGGCAAGGTTGTCCTCCCTTAATTTGTAAAAAAATCGCTCGTAGAGGGCGCTGTAATAGCGATTTTTGTACAATTTTTGTGCCATTTTGAATATTGTACCGCCGAAAAATGTATGAAGTTATGCATAGAATTGAACCAAATTTTATGTGTTTATTTTTGGTCATGTCACGAAGGTCCTCCCTGAATTTGTAAAAATTCTGCTGGAAGGGGGCACTATAATTGCGATGTCTGTACCATTTTCATTATTGTACCATCGAAAAGTGTATGAAGTTATCCATATAATTGAACCAAATTTTTTGTGCATGTTTCTGGCTATGGCAAACAAGTCCTCCCTGAACTTGAAAAAATTCCGAAAGAAGGGGGCGCTATAATTCCGATCTCTGTGCCATTTTCATTATTGTACCATCGAACAGCGTATAAAATTATGCATACAATTGAACCAAAATGTTTGTGTTTGTTTTTGGCTTTGGCCAACAGGTTCTCCTTGAATTTGGAAATATTGCGCGGTAAAGGGGCTCCGTGCTAGCGATTTTTGTATACTTTTCTTGATTTTTCGTAGTTCTATTGTGCATCGGCGGCTCATGCAGCGGCGGGAACTCGCTTCCTGCTATGCCGGCTATTCGCAAACAGCTGATAACGACAAAATAAGGAAAAATTAATAATTTTAACAAATATCATGATATAGATTAACTCGTTTTTAGTCCGTATAATTGACTTGAGCAGAAATTTCAGATGAAAATCAAAGTTGGTATAGTATTGAACTAATAATATTGAAGTATTAACATGTGTAACTAGGTTTTGAAATATTAAGATGTATAAGATAGAAGAAAGTTTTGGGATTGGCACATCCAACTAGTTTAAATTATAATTCAATCTTTCGAAATCTTTTTAAAGCCGATCAAATTAGCGTGCATTTAAGAATCTGCGGTGTCTGGACGGGGGTTGGCGAGCGTAGCTCGTAGGGGGCCGAGCCCCCTAGTAGAGAGATACGATTACAAATTCATATATTTATTCTACGGAACCCTCTGTGCGCGAGTAATGCTCGCACTTGACCGTTTATTTTCTGTCTGGTTCGGGTCGAGTATAACCGAGGCCATAGCGAAAAACTTCTCGTATGAGAAATTTTTCGCGATGGCACCGGTACAATCCGTATAAAAGAGGGCTTATGGCATTCCCGATTACAGCTGTTTAGTGCACGGATTTACCTCTCACGTAGTCGTAAAATTTCCTACTGTTTAGCAAAAGAGATGATTAAACAGCTGATGCTTTACTATTCATGGGTAATATATTCACATTCCATTGTTTTAGAGCGCACGATTAAGGGCGGAAAATCTGTATCAAGACAGCGAAAGGTATTCTGAATTCCACGCATATCATTATCTTATCATTTACATGAATTATCTCCGACAATGCATATAGGATTAGTTAAACATCGAAATGTGAGAAATCAAAGTAGACAAAACTAGAAAACAGGAATTCTGCTTTTTCAGAATTTAGTGTCACCCCGATGAAAAAAAAAATATATGTACAGTAAACTCCCGACTATCCGGCTCGCGACTATCCGGCCCTCCGTACTATCCGGCCTAGTAAAAAAAATAGGAATGTTGCAAGCGGTCGAGACAGACAGGTTTTCGTCCGTAGGGAAATGTTGACTCACTACAGAAATGATAGTGATAGAACAGAAAACATAGTAATTGCAAAGTCTTGGAACATTCTTTTAGACCATAAAGGTGGACACAAACCCTTGTGGGAAACTTGAGTGGAAGTTGAGAACGATAAGCTTCTTTCGTTGCTGAAAACTATACCGGGCTCTGACGATGTCAGTGCAGAGGCCATTACAGAAAGGATTGCAAATGACGAAGTTAATGAATTAACTGACAGCTATATTATAGAAATGTTCGCACACGGAGAAGTAACAGAATAATAATAAGAGGAGGATGGCAGGAAAAATGGCATCCCACATTCGGGAGAGTTCAAGATGAATGAGGCAGCACTGCAGTAAATTAGTCGGCAGGAGGAAGCGACGACGCCAGCTGATATCATCTGCTTGCGTAAATGGAAGGACACTGCGTCGAGGAAGAGGGCTAACAGGGAGAAGCTGTCATCTATCAAGGACTTTTTCAAAAACTAAAACTAAGTTTTGACTCCTATCTTATGCATAACTTTTCATATTTGAGAAATCATTTATTAATAAAAACAGTAAAATAAGATTTACTAATTTTTTTATAAATTAGGCTTACGTTTTACATTAATGTTTTGCTTATTTTAAATTTGCATGTACTGTATATATAAAATTTATCTTAAAATGTGTAACATGTGTTTTTAATATCATGGCAGGGGGGGGGGGGGGGCAGGAAGTCAGTAAATATTTATAGAACTCCGGCCTATCCGGCTTTTCTGTTATCCGGCCTACCCTTCCGCCACATTAGGCCGGATAGTCGGGAGTTTACTGTACATATAAATAGTACAAAACATACTTCAATTTTAATACTTGCAGCACACGCTTTTATTTTATGTAAAATGACATCATTCGCATCCGCTTAAGAATTTCACATTTACGATCCACTCTTAAACACCTTACAGTAAAATAGGCATAGGACGTCACTATCGCTAAATAATACACAAATGCAGCAAAAAGATGTCGTCATTAAAGAAACTCGACCAAAAAAAAAAAACGGCTGTCGAATGATTCATAGGCCTTCCTTTGTTTGTAATATAGATAATTAAATTAAATAGTTTATAATAGCTCCATGTTTTATCAGAAATCATTCGTTTATATTTTTTCAAAATAGCACGTATTTTAATTGCATTTTATTTCGTTTGTTATGCAAAAATGGCAACAAAAATATATAATTAATATTTTACAACTATTTTTCCTTTACTTTCTACAGAAATTGAGTAATATTAAGCAAATGGCTCCAAAAACTACAAAAGAATTAATATTTTAAATAATAAATGGAGATGCGGTTTTCAAACAAATTGCATTTAAAAGTACTTTTTTTTTCAAATACGAAGGCATAAAAATTGAAAATGTGCGATGCTTAGACGTTAAAAAAATTGTTATAGAGTTTTTAATCGTACTGCTTTGTTTTACAGCTTTCTTCTGTAAGGTGGCGTTATTTTTTGAAGACGACACAAAATAAGCTGTGAGAAAGAAATAGCATCTCATAGCGGGGGCTAATAATATACAATTGGACCTCGTTATCCAGACACCCGGTTTTCACGTCACTCCGCTTATCACGTCAGTTTTTCAAAGTACCGATTTTCTGTATATGATTTTAATCTAAATAAACTCCGGATTTTACGTCGTTAAATAATTTCAACTCCGGATATCCTGGCAGTTTAGAAAAATCGTCCATTTTTCATAACCCATCTTATAAGCACTGAAATTAAGCAGTAAGAAATGTCTTAGCCAAACTTTTTAGACCAATTAAGATAAATGAGAAATTTTACTTTAATCCTTTATCTGAATAAATAAGCCCACACACTATGAATGTCCCACTTAAGCTCCATATAGATGTATCAGTCTACTCGCGGTCTATTTGTTCTAGTCAGGTGGCAATTTCTTGTAGCTACTCGGCGTGTTTCATCCGACTAAAACCGAAGCGCTGTATTGCATTGAATTTATGAGAAATTATCAAACATCCATTTCTGAAAAAAAAAAAAAAACCATTGATTACAATTCATAATATAATTTTGAAAAAAGAATTGTAGGAATCACATCTAGGGATAAGCAAATCTTAATTCATCAATATTTCGTGTAACAGGGGGGGAAAAAAAGTCGTCATAAATCTTATTTTTATTTTTTTCAATTTTGTTTTTGTGTATATTTTGTCTAATAATATTGTTTTATTGCTTAAAAT
This sequence comes from Maratus speciosus, assembly GCA_963932465.1. Taxonomy (NCBI): domain Eukaryota; kingdom Metazoa; phylum Arthropoda; class Arachnida; order Araneae; family Salticidae; genus Maratus; species Maratus speciosus. The sequence goes on from OZ010795.1 coordinate 461,740,119, forward strand.
TCCAAGAATAGTTAGGAATTTAACACTGTCTTATATTAATTAAAAATACAGCTTTTTATAAACATATTTTTCTCCAACTCCTGTTACCGCGACACTCCGCTTATGACGACACATTTTTCTGGTTGTTAGAATGTCGGGATAACGAGGTTTGACTGTATCTGCCAAAGTTTGGCATAAATGATAACGTGATTTGTATATGATAGACGAAGCATTTGCACGTAAAAGTAGCTATAAAAAAGCACAATTAAGCAAGAAAAAAAGGCAACCACAAGTATATAGTGAATATATGCATTAGCAGAGCTGCCAAGTCTCCGGCTTTTTGGATGCCAGTATTTTAATACAGAAAAAGTTGTATTTAATTGGAACAATTGGTCGATTTAAAAGAACAACATTTTCTCTAATTTAATAGTGGTGTGCGAAAAGCCGGAGACGAACTCTCCATTCCGCAAAAGCTCAATCGGGTTTGTTGTCAAGATTAGCATTAAACACGAGCGCTGTTGGCAACGATGCGGTTTAGCCCTTTGAGGGGCAAGTAATTGTGTTTCTGTAATGTCGAATTCACACCGGAATCTGCAAAAAGATTTAGTATTGCAAAATAAGGAAAAGCAATTTTACGACTTTTTTCTACCAGAGTTAGAAAAGTAAAATTTAATAAAATTTTTCTGTTGCAAATCTTTATTAATCGTAGGTGGGATAAAATATATCCTACCGCCCCTCAAGGGGTTAATGTGTATGAGAACTGTTATGTCGTAGCCACGAAAATACAGGCCGCGATACTTCCACTCCTCGTGGATATCACGTGATCAAGATAGGCTGGTTTCCACGAGTTGTCAAACTGGCATTTGTTTAAGGGTAGGCTAAAAAAAGTAGACGAATTTGTGCAACGCCGCCGTATGTCTCTTTCATTGGCTTTGATTTAAATAAATATGGAAGCAAATGTTTACATTCAAATGTAAATTATATGATCATGGCTTATCTAATTAATTATATAAACATAGAGGCACATGCTTAAATTCAAGCGTAAATGTTTTCCGTACACACACAAGAAAAAAAAAAGAGGTTAATACATTGCAATTAAATTTGCGACATGCTCATGCCAAACAACGCTCACCACCAGATTACGAAACTTTCTCTGTACAAACATACATATGAATGCATGCGTGACATGAAATTTTTTTCGATTTCTTTGGCGATTATCCGTTGTCATGTACAGCTAATACGAAAGTACCCAAATTCGTATATGTACTGCAGGTAAAAATAATTAAATTTTTTTTAATGCAAACCAAACCACATCGATTTAAAAATGACAAAGAATGTAAAGTTTAATATGGCTACTTAGCAGTTTGCGCTTTTAAAAAATAAATAATAATAAAAAAAAACAAACAAGTGGTCGCTATACTTTAGAAGTAAAACTTATAAGAGTCAAATATATCATAAATCACAAATGTTTGAGTCTAACGTTAACGTCATAACGATGCGTTGTAAGGCCCTAACGATGTGGTTAAAATGCATGAAAATTACAACAATGGAGCTAATTTTTAAATTAAAAGTAAACAATCGCAATGTTTTTCTTGTGGGAAAAAACGAAAATTTTTGGGCCACGCGTTTCGGGGTGTTAGAGTTGACGAATATTTTTCATTTTCAATTCCTGGCGAAATTTTGGCATTATCGACGTCCAGTCCAGTCTTGGTGTCAATGCGAGTAATATTTCGAGAGCTAACGTGGTGACAAGAGTAATTTTTCGCGGAAAGCTGGAGCTGTGCTCCGACAGTAAACGAAGTGACACTCGTCAAAATTCGACGGAAAAAAAATAACAAGGAACTGTGAAATAAAACTTTAATAAACCTCCAAAAATAATTTTTGTATAAAAAAAAAAAAAAAAAAAAAAAAAAAAAGTCTCACCATGACTAATCTAACCAAAAACAGTTATATTATCTCAATTCATGTTTAATTAAACAAAAACATAATTTGAAGAAGAAATTAAAAGACAAAATTTATTTCCTACATTGTTTAAGCCGGAGAAGGGACAGATATTAAGTTATTTCATTCAACTAGTTCTACATTTAATGTTAAATTTTTGTAACGAATTAGTTAAGCCAATTGAAGATTAAAAAATAAAAATAAAATTCATACAATATGATACTTAAAACACCTTAAAAATTAGATTCCGTTCAAATGAAATCGAAATAAATCTTAGACTTCTTCCATTTTTAATTGAAAATATTTGTATTGCAGATTTTGTATTATGTTTATGAGAATTGTGCATAAAATGATAAGATGCATGCAAAATACAAAACTTAAAAAAAAGGTCTAAGATTTATTTCGATTTCATTTGAACGGAATATCTGTCCCTTCTCGGGCTTAAACAATGTAGGAAATAAATTTTGTTTTTTTAATTTCTTCTTCAAATTATGTTTTTGTTTAATATGTCAAGTTTTTTAATAACTACTGCACTCAGACGAATGCATTTCAAAATTAATAGACAGTATCATCATCAGGCTTTGATGTATGCGGTATTGCATCACAATGTGGGATGCAGTTTACCAATGTGTAATTCAAAATGTTTCACCACTGTAGTAATGCAGGTTGCGGTAGTTTGGACAAAAACTTCTAATCTGAACGTAAAAAATCTATAATCACAACATAAAATATTAACTTCACTTAAATTTAGATACCCTATTTCCCACTCAGGAACGCTATGAATGTAAATGTAAATTGCGTTAAATCCTTACTACTAATATTTAACAATATTATAGCTGTGATACAGTAAAAAAAAAAAAAAGTTTTACTTAAATTTTTAAACCTTATTCTCTCCCAAGGGGTGATGTAAACATATCAGAAAATTATTACCGAAGTTCAACTTGGGGTGTAAATAGTTCTCATCTCGAAAAAAAAAATACATTTTAAAATTTAAGTTATTTAATTCCCCCACTAAGTTCGCTACCTGCGTAAAAATAGCTATCCAGTAGAAACTTTTTACTAAAATAAAGCAAAAACTTATTCTGAAAATATCCATTTTATTTCCACTATGACGCCCATATTCACCTTTTTAATTTTTGAAATAAAAAATTAGCTCAATTTAATATTTCACGTGAAAATCTTTCAACTAAATAGAAATAAATTATTATTTGAAATTTTTGCAACAATGAAGTAAAAATGTTACATTTTCTATGAAAAATGTCCGTTGATTTTCAATGAAAAAAGCGAAAATTGGAATTATTAAGAAAAATATTTGAATAATGTAAAAAAAAGAATTTGCCCATGTTTCTCTCTGGGTTATAATTCACCCATATGCAAAGGCATTTTACCATTCGTTTTGACCCTGACGTCAGGCAAACTTTTTTACACTTTAAATTTATAATACCATTAGAATTAGTAAAGAATAAAAAATGAGTGGCATCAGGGACAAAAAGGTGGGAAGAAAAAATGAAAAAGTTATGATCTCCATAGGCTTTTCCATGTTAAATTAACATTGAGAAGTGACACTGGAAATAAATAAGTATTGCGCTGCCGCGCAATACTTAAATATAATGCTATTTCTATTAACTTTAACATTTCGCATTATTGAAAAATAAAACTATTCATTAATCTATAATTTATTTTGAAATAAAGTAGCACACTCAAAGTGCTCACATACCAGCAGAGAAATAAGCCTAACATTTACGCCATTTAGATGCATACATAATAAAATATTTCAGTTTTATCTGCGAAAATGCTCGTTTCGTGTCAAACATGATGTCATTTTCATACGCTGAAGGATTTTGTTCCTTTCCAAAATCACGCAGAACACCTAAGACAAATGTCGTCATAAACATGCATTTTTGTTCATAAAACTTAAAAATATTATAATAATGGAATCAAATAGACGTAATTTTTCAGCGACGTTTCACTTCGCCAATGTAGATTTAGGTCAGTACTAGAACACTGAACCTGAGAAATGATTACAGTATTTCTGAGTCAGTGGTCAGAAACTATAAGCATGCATTCGTATGTAACGTTTACGTTTCATACGAACGTTATATTAATAACAACTAACAATAAGTTAATAGACGATACGCACATACACAATAACAAGATGTAGTATTTGGAACACAGTTAATGGTTACAGGATGTCAGGTAATGCATACACAGTGATGGTTACAGGTAATGTCAGTTACATTATAATATCATGACATCCCCCTTTTTTTTTTATTAAAAAAAACAGTTTTTCTTTTACAGGTCAAGTTTATCAAGTTTTTTAACAGTCCTGCCAGAACGGGTTTTTATACCAGTATCTGTCTTGCACACAGGAGTTTTGATCTTAGGAACAGGAGTAGATGACAGATTTGGAGAAGCATAAGCACTTACCAAATCCGAGTCATCAGACATTTTTGGCGGTGATTCACTTTGACAGTGTGTAGGATCAGGACTGTCAGTTTCTTCAAGTGTAGGATCTGAACTACTTGAAACTGAAGGTTTCTCAGGAGTAGCATTTGGACGGAGAAACCAAGTATTTCTTCTATAAGTTGCACCATCTGGGGTCTTAATGATAAATGATCTTTGTCCTTGAGCTGGAGCAATTACATCAGCAGGACTCCACTTTCTATGACCTTTTCTAAACCACACTTTCTGACCAATAGAAATTGGCTTTTTTGGCTTTGAGCCTCTATCTCTATACTCTTTCTCTTTTATCCTCTTTTCGGTAAGATTAGAGGGAACATTTTTTATGACAGATGGTTTTAACAACTTTGAGCTTACTGGCAATATTCCTCTAGTTCTTCTTCCCATAAGACGTTGTGCAGGAGATCCTAAAACTCCTCTAGGTGTATTTCTGTTATTTAACAATGCTAAATATAAGTCAGAACCATCTGCAGCACATTTAGCTATAAGCTGTTTAGCTTCTTGAACATAACGTTCATCTAGACCATTGGATCTTTTGTGTTCTGGACTTGATACTTGAAGATTTATGTTCCACTGTTTAGCGAAATGTCTCACTTCTTTAGAAATCAGCTGAGTACCTGCATCAGAGCATAAAGTTTCAGGAATACCATGAGTTGCAAACCAACATTTAAAAGCTTGTATAACTGTACTAGATGATAAGTTGTTCAGCACACAAAAATGAAAATAACTCGATTAGCTGTCGACAATAAGTAAATAATTCTTTTTATCCAAAGGAAAAATATCTGTGCCAACAATTTGCCAAGGTCTCTCTGGTACTTCATTCAACATTAACGGTTCTTCGGGATTATCTCTTTGACGTTTTTGACAAACTTTACACTGTTTAACATATAACGTAATATCTTTATTCATGCCAACCCAGTAGACATTTTCTCTAGCTATACTGAGTGAATGTTGAATACCTTGATGACCAAGATGAATAGCTTTCAACGTAGGTTCCATAAGCTTGCGCGGAATAACTATTCGATCACCTCTGAACAGGATGTCATCATAAACGGCAAACTCATCTCGAAAAGTCCAATACTTTCTTTGACTATCAGGAACTTTAGTTAATTCTTCTGGCCAACTATCTTGAATCATCTTAATTAGCAGACTTAACTCTTTATCATCTTTCAATGCTTGAATCAGTTCAGTTGTTTTAGATTCAGTCATCGGAACAACTAAATGAATTTCCATCTGTAATTCAGGCATATCTAAATTAGAATTAAGATTACAATCTCGGCTCAAAGTATCAGCTATAAAAATTTTTGTCCCTTTTTTATGAATAATTTCAGGACGATAAGGCATGATGTCCAATATGATTCTTTGCAGACGAGGAGGCGCTAAATGTAATGGCTTCTTTGATATTGATACTAAAGGTTTGTGGTCCGTTTCCATAGTTAGTTTTCTGCATCCCCAGACGTATTGATGAAAACGTAGACATCCAAATTTGATTTAAAATGCTTCTTTTTTTATTTGAGAATAATTTTGTTGCATCTTGTCTAATGCCTTGGCTGCATAAGCTACAGAGCGTCCTTCTTGCATAATTACAGCTCCTACAGAATGTTTGCTTGCATCTACTGACAATGTTATAGGTAAATTCACATTAAAATACTTCAATACAGGTAAATTCTTTAATATTTCTTTCAGCTTTTCAAATGCTGTCTGTTGTTTACTCTCCCAAATGCATTCGGTGTCTTTTTTACATAATGCTCTTAACGGTCGAGTTAATTCAGACAAGTTAGGAACAAATTTAGCCAAGTAGGTAACCATTCCAAGAAAACGCTGTAACGATGCTACATTTTCTGGAACTTTTAGCTGAATAATAGCTTGGATTTTTTCAGGATCGGTTATCAGTCCTACATTAGTAACTATGTGTCCCAAGAACTTAACACTGTTCTGTGAATATATGCATTTTTCTTTATTCAAAGTCAAACCAGATTCCGTGAGAATTTTTATAACTTTAGAAGTCATTTCTTCCAATTTTTCTTTAGATTAAGCATGTATCAGAATGTTATCCATCGCACATTCAACATTTTCTATATGTCCTAGTAGACGTTCCATAATTTGCTGGAAAACTTCCGGAGCAGATGCTAAACCCATTGGTCATTCTCAAGCAGGAAAATCTACCCCAAGGAGTGGCCATAGTCAGGTATCGATTAGTACGTTCTGTCACTTTTAGCTACCAAAATCCTTTTTTACAGTCTAGTAATGTAAACCATTTAGAGCCATTTATACGTGCAGCAATTTCTTCCAATGTTTTTAAAGGATAATGTCTTGTTTTCAGATTCTTATTCAGACTAGTTGGATCCATACAAACTCTAATTTTACCATTTCGATGAACTACAACCATAAGCGAGACTGCAGGCGTAGGGTCATTCACTGGTTTTATGATGCCCATCTGTTGCATTCTATCAAGCTCTTCTTTAATTTTTTCCCTAATGGAATGAGGAACTTTTCTTGCAGGAAATATTTCAAGCTTAGGGTCATCAATTAAATCTATCTCATATGTAAAATTTTTCAAACAGCCTATTTCATCTTCATTAGCACTGGTATTTAAAAATCTTTCTATTAATCCAATACTGTTTACGCGTTTAACTAAACCCATTTCTACACATGAATCTTTTCCCAATATAGGTTGAAACATTTCTTCAATTATTACAAATCTAGCAGTATAAGTTTTCTTTTTAATATTCAACTTGGCAACAGCTTCACCAGCTACTTTCATTTTATGATTAGAAAACGATATTAACGATTGCACGTTAGAATATCGTATGCTTAAATTTGCTTTTTTAGCCAAAGGATATGATAGGACATTACATTGAGCTCCAGTATCTAATTTGAATTTGACTCTGAACTTGTTCTTAAATTCAGCCGTTTCGTACCAGTCTACTGATTTTACATTATTGGCTATACTACTAATAACGAAACTTTTTGAATCTTTATCATTTTTGCGTCTTTCGTCAAAAGAGCTATTTACTGTAGCTACATGTTTTTTCTTTTTCTTTGAAAAACAACAAATACTAAAATGGCCTTCATTGCCACACGAAAAACACTGCTTTTTATAAACCAAACATTCAAACCTTTTGTGAGAAGTAGTGCATCGCGTGCATAGTTTGCCGTTAAAAGTTTGCTTTTCTTTAGCATACTTATTTTTTGTACTTGTTGCATACTTTTTTACACTTTCAATATTTAATGGTTTATCTTTAAGAGAACTCAACTGTGATCGAGCTTGTTCACTAGCTTTACAAATTTTCGCAGCTTTATCTAAAGTTAAATCATCTTCAGCCAATAATTTTTCTCGATCGGAATCACTGTAAACTCCAATTACAATTCTATCAGTTACTAAACTGTCGTGTAACGTACCAAATTGGCAAGATTTCCTTTTGCCTAGTAATTCCGTCAGAAAATCATCAGATTTCTCATTTTCGCTTTGAAATATTTTGTTAAATAAAAATCTTTCGTATGTAATGTTTACTTTAGGCGTGAAATACTTTTTAAAAGCTTCAATTAAAACATTACACAACTAGTTTTTTTATCATCAGTAAAAGTATTATAAATGCTTACCGCTTCATGTCCTACAGCGGACATAAACAAAGCTAACTGGATTTTATCCGGCTTTTTCTCCAATTCGATGACCGTTGAGTACCATTCAAACTGTTGATACCATTCTTGCCATGATCTCGTAACATCATTGGTCGTGAGGCTTAGTGGCGGCGGCGGTCGAATATTCACACTATTATTGCTGTTGTTATTATCTCCCGGCATGACGATTTCTTCAAAATGCTATCATTTCGGCACCATGTAACGTTTACGTTTCATACGAACGTTATATTAATACCAATTAATAACAACTAACAATAAGTTAATGGCACATACACAATAACAAGATATATTTGGAACACAGTTAACGGTCACAGGACGTCAGGTAATGCATACACAGTTATGGTTACAGGTAAAAAGCTTGCAAGGCAGAGGTATAAAGTAGTTCGCACTGCTACTGCTAGACATTTAGTGTTTCCATTTACTATTATCCTAATTTATACATATCCAATTAAGCTATGCGTATCTAATTAATTAATAATTCTTTAATGTAAGGCAAGGCAATGCTATAAACGGCATGCTTTGCCATGTATGCGAACTAAAACTATCGTCACTGTATTGTATCATTCTACACTGTAAGTCGCATGCGAAATTCTGCTTAAAGTCAACCTGAATCCGAAAAATTCAAACCCGAGCCCGAAGTGAAAGAAAATTATTTCACATTTTAAAACAATTAACGGAAAAATAGTCTACAATTTTGTCTCTTAAGTTTTATCTAAAAGTGAACACATATACATTTACGTATTAATATTCAAATATATAGTTTTTATGTATAATTCTTGGAAATTTTTCTGTAGAAAATTGCACACGCCTTACGTTAAATAATATTTCAAATTTTAATTGCTTAAAAGGCGTACAGCCAACAGAGTGAAAAAAGTGTCCAAGCCGGGACTCGAACCCGGGTCATTGGTATAACGCACCGACGTCCTACCAACTGAATCACTTGGAACGATACCCTGCCTGACATTTCTCACTATCATATGTTGGCAATGCTACAACCGCAGCACAAGATGGAATATTTTTCCGTGAGCCACCGACTCTGGGGCAAACACGAAACTAAAGAGAATCCAGCATTGATTAAGTTGAATAAATCTATATAATTCTTGGAAATGTTTCTGTAGACAATTTCACACGCCTTGCATTCAATAATATTTCAAATTTTAATTGCTTAAAAGGCGTACAGCCAACAGAGTGAAAACATTATTCCAAGTGGTCCAGTTGGTACAACGTCGGTACGCTATACCGGTGACCCGAGTTCGATAGTCCCGGCCTGGCCACTTTTTCACTCTGTTGGCTGTACCCCTTTTAAACAATTAAAATTTGAAATATTATAGTTTTTTCATTTGAAAAAATATATACTTTTGAAAAATCGGATCAGCATGAGCCCGAACCGAAAGAATAAAAAACGAACCCGAAACTTTTAAAGTCAATCTAACTCGTAACGAAAAAATTAGCTTCAACCGGACAGCGAGTCGGATCGGATTTGGGCGAAATCGGTTTTCCCGACCCGATTACCCGACCGGCAGGTCCCTTGTATACGAGAGGTATAAAAAATTGTTGAAAATAGTTTCGACACAACTGTATTAGATGAAAGATAATGTCTGTTTTTACACTCTTTTACTGGGTTACCAGTTTGGCCTCTACTTTCAATTTAACCCCTTAACGCTCGAATTAAATTACGGTTGAAAAATTCAAATTGCTTATTGGCACCAGTTTTATGAAAAAGAAATATTCACCTTATTTAATGAGAGTAAAAACGATACTAAAATATAGGCAATTTCACTATTTTATAAAACTGGTGAGAATCAAACAATTTGAGTAAAAGACACAGCCCGTGAATATGACGGGAGCGAGAATTAAGGGGTTAAAAACTTCGAATTCACATCAGAAATTTTGAAAGAAGAATTTTTACTTTAGTTTAGGTAATCACGAAACGTCCGTCATTAAATAAAGAAAACAATACTATACAGAATTTCTGGTGTGAATGTAAAATTTCAGAATTAAAAAAAAAAAGACCAAATCTGGCAACCCTGCTCTTTTATTCAAATCAACTTGGTTTTTGTGCATAAAGGTAAAGATGGAATTTTGTAATCGATTTTTCACTCTCTTCTTGATATGCGGTGTTATTACACGAGGAGTCAAAGACGCTTGAAATCCCAGGTGTCTAGCGACAACTGCCGCCTCACGGCCCCGTCTTTTCCAAGCATTTTCGGCATGGCTGTTCCGGAAAAGGCTTTTCTATCATCAGATTTCCAATCATTTGATTGGCTGTTACTGGAGACTCGCCTCGTTTCGGGCGTCAAAGACGCTCCGACAGAAGAAAGTTGCTCGCTCTCCAAGCGATTCCCCTGCAGCCATACGATAACATGGAGACGCCTGGAATCTGAAGCGACTTTGACCCCTCGTGTAATAACACCATACACGTAAAAATTGCAAGCGCCAAAGCCGCCTCGCGGCTCGTCAGATTTCCTGAAACATACGTATTTTCCAAGCATTTCATTGGCTGTTCCGGAAAAGGCTTTTCTATCATCAAATTTCCAAGCATTTGATTGGCTGTTACTGGAGACTCGCCTCGTTTCGGGCGTCAAAGATGCTCCGACAGAAAAAAGTTGCTCGCTCTCTAAGCGACTCCCCTGCAGCCATACGATAACATGGAGACGCCTGGAATCTGAAGCGACTTTGACCCCTCGTGTAATAACACCATACACGTAAAAATTGCAAGTGCCAAAGCCGCCTCGCGGCTTGTCAAATTTCCTGAAACATACGTATTTTCCAAGCATTTGATTGGCTGTTACTGGAGACTCGCCTCGTTTCGGGCGTCAAAGACGCTCCGACAGAAAAAAGTTGCTCGCTCTCCAAGCGACTCCCGTGCAGCCATACGATAACATGGAGACGCCTGGAACCTGAAGCGACTTTGACCCCTCGTGTAATAACACCATACACGTAAAAATTTCAAGCGCCAAAGCCGCCTCGCGGCTCGTCAGATTTCCTGAAACATACGTATTTTCCAAGCATTTCATTGGCTGTTCCGGAAAAGGCTTTTCTATCATCAAATTTCCAAGCATTTGATTGGCTGTTACTGGAGACTCGCCTCGTTTCGGGCGTCAAAGACGCTCCGACAGAAAAAGGTTGCTTGCTTTCCGAGCGACTCCCCTGGAGCCATAGGAATAACATGGAGACGCCTGGAATTTCAAGCGACTTTGACTCCTCGTGTAATAACACCATAAGAATTAGAAAAAATATGTTCACAAGTGTGCTTCCGATGCCTATACAACGTTTTAATATTTTTAGAACTTAATTATAAGTTAATAAATTAATTTTAAAGCATTTTTCTGTTAGCCAGCCGCATGTGATAAATCGCCGAATATTCTTTATGGTTATAATTGTGTACGAGTTATAACAGCAACGGATTCAATGAAGCGCTAAACCATGCTTGCCAAAAAGGCCAAATGGCTGTGAAACTAGCAACAAAGTAATGTTTAAAAACTTAAAAGTGGATTATAGGTATAAATAATAATGTACATGTAAATAACAAAAAACGTGTTTTCATTAAAATTCCCTAAAATGTAGAAAATCTATATATATATATTTCTCTTACGTAGCGCTAAAAAAGGGCTGTATTTGTCGCTTGCTATTTGGCAACAGCCTAAGCGACGTTTCTCAGTGGTAGTTACGGTCACATGTCCCAAAACACTCAGCAAATCAAAATCCAGACAGGATCTCTCTTTTAACGCAAACCGTTTGTGCAATACATGAATGACAATTGCTATTGGTCCGTTTTACGGTGACGTAACTTTTTTATCCAAGGTTGTATTTAGATACAGGCGAAAACGTTTTGTTTACTTTTCGATAGCGTGATACGTAGCATGTTTTATAGCGTCTTATTACAGTTTTAAATTAATTTAAGCCGTGTTTTTCAATACTATAGGCAAAATGAAAGGAGAAGGACCCCATCTGACACTTACATGCCATTTAAATTTAAACGGCGTCAATTTCCTGTTTGCTTAGCTTTCTCCATGATGATCAACAAGTCATAGCGCCAAACTTTTGATAAATGCATTTTTATTTATATTTTCAACAAAATTTTCAATTACTTTTTTATGAATTAAAATATTTTTAAATTTCACATGTTGCTTGCTCGGATCTCATAGCGGCCCAACTAAAAATATTTTTTATTTTGTTTTCACTAAGTTTTTTAATTAATTCTGTTTCCAAAGTACGTTTCTATTTATATTTTCAACAGTTTTCCATTACTTTTTTATACATTAAAAATATTTGTAAATTTAATACGTTGTAATGATTTATGATAGCACTCATTCTGGCTAGAGTTGACATAAATAGTGGCGATGGCGAGCGAGCGAAGCGAGTTGGGATCGCGTAGCGATCCCAATATGAATTGCGTAGCAATTCGTGGGGGTTGGTGAGCGTTAGCGAGCAGGGAGCTGAGCCCCCTAGTATATATATATACTGTCAGTATCGGATATATGGTCACCCCGCTTATAAGGTCACTTTTCATAAGTCCAGACTGACTGAATAGGAATTATGTGTTAAAATACACCGCCTACATGGTCAGACTCTAATGTCTGCTATCGGATGTATGGTCGAATTGTGTTTGTTTTATAACTGAGAAATTTCCTATCCTTCTATGCTTTTTCCTTTTCCTAAGCAATTTCCAGCATGGTTTTTATCAAGAATAGAGTCTGACTTTCTGATGTTTTTAATTTCGATGACTGTGGACTGTTCTTTTGTGTTTTGCCGGATAAAAGTGTTACTTTTAAGAACGAAAAATGTGCGGTGGGAAGAAAAACAAAGAAAGATAGATTAACTGTTTTATTAGCAGCGAATATGGATGGCTCAGAGAAATTGATTCCATTAGTTAGTGGTAAATTTCTCAACCCTCGTTGTTTGCAAAATTGCAAATCTTTGCCTGAATCTTACACAGCCGAACGGAAAGTCTGGGTGACAACAAACATTTGGGGAAAAGAAATTGGCCGATTCGAGATTAGAGAAAACTTGTACTAACAACAACAACAAAAAAAAGTGGCTATCATTGTAAAGAACTGTACTGCCCATTGCATAACTCCCGATTAAAATTCTATTGAACTTCTTTCCTTGCCTCCAACCTGCACCACTGTTGCATCCTTAGATCAAGAGAAAATTCAAAACTTTAAGATAAATTATCGACAGCTGTTTCTAAAAGACTTCTATTGATCATTTTGCTGTGATCAGTAATGCAATTGATTAAAAAAAGTTTAGACTGTATACACAAGAGTTAGAATGCGGTATCAAAGAAGACCATCATATATTTTTTAGACGTGCTTGGCTTCTAGAATGTGAAGAATTATCTTTTGATGACGAAGATGATGATGTGCCCCTATTTGAACAATACAAGACGAACTGACATATGCAGGTATTGACAATGAGATAGCTATTAATGGTAAAACTTCCATACCAGAAACCGTTTCAGAATTTTTAAATATAAACACTGATGGAAATGATGATAATGACACTGAATCGGAAGCAGAACTAAAAGCGCAAGCAGAAGCTCTCAAAGCATAAGAACATTTTAAAACTGTTCGTAAATTAGAAAAAAAGTAGTTTTAACAACTATAATAAAAACAGACAATCCTGCATAAAATATTATTTTAAATGTAGAAGTAAGTTTTATTATCATACTAGCTGACCATCCCGGCATTGCCCGGCACCGCTAAAATAACCACAAACAGAAATCGAATTTGTAGGATTTTTATCTTCGAGAAAACTTTCAAATAAGCCTAGTATCAGGGCCCCACCGACTTCGCAGCATACGGTATTTCAAACAAAAACTAACTTAGTTTTCGGGGCCTTGATGCTCTCGGAAGAGTCTAGTGTGTTTCCAAGAAACATCTTTCCGAACGAAACTGTGAGCTGGGTCACCGCTGCTTGAAGCAGCGTATACCAGGAGCATTCCGCAAGTGCTACAGTAGAAAACAAATATGAATGAGCTAAATACCGTAGTAATTGGGCCCATAGAACAGAGATAAGAATTCGCCCTCTGGCGGTGGAACTAAAATCTGCAAAACAATCGTAAGCATAGTTGAATGAACCAATTTCCATTGAAATTTAGCTCATAGAGACCGAGAAAAGAATGTGCCGTTAATGATCGAAAACAGTGGTAATAGAAAACAAAAATAAACTTTCATACAGCAGAAAGCAGCTGAATCGTAATATAAGTTAAATTAACGAATTCCCGTTGAAATCGGGCCCATAGAATTCGAGCAACGAAAACGCTCCCAAGCGGTGCAAGGTGCGCCCCCCTGTAGATTTAACGAATTATCTTTAACATTAACGCGATATTTATTTTAGGGATGCAATCTCCCCCCCCCCCCCCCCACCGCCCCTTTAAAGTTAACCACTTGCCTTTACAGCAATGCGATTTATAATTTATGTCTGTAGGGAGTAAATGTAAGTTGATGTCGAAAAAAAAGATCAGTATTCGAAAAAGGTGGTAGCTGGGGTAGAAGGAAATTTTTTAGTAGTTTATAAAGTAACCGGAGGATCCCAGAACTACGCTAAATGAAATTGCTAGAGAATCTGATCATTTTTAAAGAAGCTGCGCACCAAGGGCTCCAAGAAGGCGATTAATATGCAAAATTGGTAATAGCTGAAGTATGACAACTTTTTTTGGTCGTTCATGTAGCTGCTGGAGAACATAAGAAGTTGTTAAGAAAAACAAGCTAGTGAATCGGACAATTTTTAAGAGAGCTATAATAGTGGACCCAAAAAGGACCAACTAAAACTTGAGAGCAGGGCATTAAGATGAAAACATGTTAAAAGGTCCTAGTACTTAGCACTTTAGGTCTTCAATTAGTCGAAATTAAGCATAGGGTACAAATTAATTATTATAATAAAATTTTAAAGAAATGCGCAAAAAATTTGAGGAAATGCTTAAAAAAAAGGGTCCTACAGTCCCAATAAAAATATGATGGTGTTGGCCGGGGTAGAATTATTTTCTACTCTAACTTTAACCTCAATTTTAAAGTTATGCATTGATAGGGTGACACATTTAAGAGGTGAAAATGCATGGCCCACAAAAAGTTCAAAGGGCCCCGGACAGGGCCCTAAGCTCTTAACTGGAATGTAAAAAGGTGGTAATAACTAAATGGAAAAAGAAACCCAAAAAAGAATATCTCATTAAAAGGGGTGAAGCTATTAACAATTTAGGGCAAAAAAAACTTCGAAGGGCCCTGTACCAGGCCCCAAGAGGCCAGGGTTTTAACTGGAATGGAAAAATGGGGGATGACTAAATGGAGAAAGGCCTTAAAAACGAATAAAAGGGGGAGGGTAACTTATTAACAATTTAGGGCAAAATTAAAAAATCTGAGCTTCAGGTGGATCAAGCTTGGACTATCCTCACCTAAATTCTTCTACGTGTGATCGATTTCATTAGCCATCGCAGGCATACAGACAGACACACACAGAACTAAAACTTTCTTTTATTAGCATAGACTATATTATCCACCAATTCGAAAATTTAAGTGTAAAGAAATTCTTTTTAATATCTTTTCACTTATAAATTATATTTTCATAACTTGTTTGTACATTATTTTAATAATATAACTAACATATTATTTAAATTTTATTGTCTGGAATAGAATTCTTGCTTACACCGCATATAAGGTCACCCCGCTTATAAGGTCATATTTTTCAGGAACGCATGGGTGACCCTATAACCGATACTGACTGTATATATTTTAAATGCACTACCAAATTTGGCGATATTTTGCCAAGTTGGCCAACATTTGGAGCTGTTGTGGTAATACTGCCATTAGTACTTTTTAACAAATAGCCATTGTTGAAGATGATACGGATTTCTCCATAGGAAATCAAACTATAATTGAGTATCCATCAAGTTTAAGTAGTGTTAGTTCAACCTTAAGTAGTGTTTTTGCGATGGCTTTCGAAAGCGGAGGGCGCTTGTGGGCAGCCCCCACCCCACCCCTTTCTCCCTCTTAGTCTCGAATTCTGAAAAATTCTGAAACACGTGTTTACTAATTTTATTTATGCTATAGGCAAGACAAGTTTCAAGATTTTATTTTCATTGGTTTATGAGATATGGTGAGTTTTTAAATTTGAACCCTGTTGCCTCCCTTGCGGATCGAATTAAAAAAAAATCAATGTCGAATTCATGTACTATTTCCCTCAGGAATACATACATATATATTTCAAATTTCAAAGCTCTATATCAACAGGAAGTGTGTGAAAAATGAGTCACAAGATTTGACTGCCACATACAAACAGAAGCGTATAAGTTAAAAGAAAGCATATAAAAAACTAGAAAACAGTAATTCTGCTTTTTCCGAATTTAGTGTCGCCCCCGACATTTCCGTTACTTAATTTTCTTCTGATGGACTGGTGGCTTCGATTATTATGAATTAGCCATTATAAATGAAGTGTTAGGTGAAGATGAAAGAGCAACCGTAAAAAGTTAGAACTCTGATTTTCTGGTCAAAATAGAAGATAAAAAATGGCCATATTTTTTTTTTTTTTTTTTTTTTTTTTTTTTTTTTTTTTTTTTTTTTTGCGTTTGCTCTTTCATCTTCACCTAACACTTCATTTATAATGACTGTTTCATAATAATCGAAGCCACCAGTCCATCAGACGAAAATAACTCGGTTAAGTGGGACTCTACTGCAGTACAAAACATATTCCAATTTTAAGATTTAAAGCACACGTTTTATTTTATGTAAAATGACGTCATCCGCATCCGCTTAAGAATTCCACATTTACGGTCTACTCTTAAATATCTACAGTAAAGCCTGCATAGCACACCACTATCGCGAAATAATGCACAAATGCAGCAAAAAGATGCCGTCATTCAAGAAGATCGACAAAAAAAAAACAGAAAAAAAAACCCGGCTATCTAATGATTCACAGGTACTTAAAATTAAATATACTTTATAAGCTCCATTGTTTTAACAGAAATCATTCGTTTATAATTTTTTTCAAAATAGCACGTATTTTAATTACATTTTCTTTCGGTTGTTATGAGAAAATGGCAACAAAATATATAATTACTTATTTTCAACTATTTTTCCTTTACTTTCTACAGAAATGGAGTACTTCCGTTGCCAATATTAAGCAAATGGCTCTAAAAACTACAAAAAAATTAATATTTCAAAAATAAATAGAGATATAGTTTTCAAACAAATTGCATTTAAAAGTACTTTTTTTCCCAATACGACGGTATAAAAATCGAAAATGTGCGATGCTTAGAAGTTAAAAAAAAATTGCTATAGATTATTTAATCGTACTGCTTTGTTTTACGGCTGGCTTCTGTAAGGTAACGTTATTTTTTGGAGACTACACAAAATAAGTTGGGAGAAAGAAATATCATACCGTACCGGGGGCGAATTCACAAATACTCAACGTTCCAGCGCTTTTGACGCCAAGCGTTTTGACGAGAAACGAACTGCGCGCATACAGCATTCTGTTCTCGTCAGTTTCGCGGTAGTTTTTAGGTAAATTTCGTATGAAATACTACCTATTGGGATCGTTCCTATGTTGGAATTTCTGAAAAATTTTTGCAGATCTACACCGATCATGACCCCTAGAACCCAAAACCACCCTCGGTAAAAAAATTTATCTATCTATCTATCTATCTATCTATCTATCTATCTATCTATCTATCTGTCTGTCTGTCTATCTATATATATCACTTTCTTCTGGACACGATAACTTTCGCAATTCTGCACCAATCTTTTCCAAACTGATACATAAAATCAATGGGCATAAAATCTCGGTCAAGTTCGTTAATGGGCAAAATCGGACCAAGGGGAGGGAAATAGGGAGGGGTTTTGTGAAAACAGAAAACCCCCCATAACTTCTTAATTTGTGTACATATCAAATCAGTTTAAAGTTTTTATTACTTCTAAAAATAGGACCAAAATTTTATGTATCACAGATGGCGCAAAAAATAGGGTTTTTGGGAGAAAAAAATTCATAACTTCGTCAATTCTCAAGATATCAATTCCAATTAATTTTATTATAAATCTCCTTAATATTATCTACAACTTTTATTTTCACAAGTTTTTGATAGGACAAATTTGTACCGCAAAAAAAAAAAAAAAATTAAAAACGAAAACAAAAAGAGGGTTTGAAGAAGTAAAAAATCCATAACTCCGTCAATTCAAAAGATATCAAATCCCCATGAATTTATCATATATCTTCTTAATATTGTCTACAACATCTATATAGACAAGTTTTGGATAGGGCCAATTCTTACAGCAAAAACAAATTAAAAATACATAGCGGTTGAAGAAAAAAATCCTCTAAATAAGGGTGTATTCAAATTAGAGATCTGCACGGGCCCGGGCTTGGCCCGTACCTGGCCCGGCCCGCGGGCCGGGCCGACAGACAAAATAAGCTGGCCGGGCCGGGCCAGCTTATCGGGCCTAACGGCCCGATATAAGAATTTAAGCGAAGCAGATAAAATACGAGCCGTTTTCAATGAATATGATTTTCTCGAGAAGTATAAATGTGTGTCACGAGCCGATGCGAGTCTAACAACATCAATACAGAAATGTAACGCGTCCATTGTAGAGATCGGCATCGTACAGTTACAAAATGTCTGATTCCGAGTTTAATTTTCTTTCAGCAGACTCGTGCCGGGACGGAACTGGTCTTAATCGATCTCAGGATGTGTAGAACAGTCATTGTGTTTTGTAGTATTAATAGTGATAATGAACTTCTTTTAACAGTATTGTTGGAAATATACCTTAAGGTGGTTCTCATATTCACTGCTCAACAATGCGAAGCTTTCAGACGCATTTTCTGACAAAATGTTTAACTATAAAGGCATAAAATTGACAGGCTTGCCTATTGAAGGCATTTGGAAACGAATAGCTTTTTCCGTATTTGATAAATTACTTACATAGACAACAGAGATTCATGTCACGTGACTGTACGTTTTCTCCTTTCCTGTGCTATCGCTTCCGGAAATTCGATTCAAAACGCTAACTTTGACAGTATTTTCAGAAAGATATATTGCTTTTATCTATGAAAAAAAAACGACATTTACATAGCTTCTGAATAAGAATACCTGCCAATCTTACGCGTTTCCGAAAAGAAAAGAATTCATAAATGTGTCGAAATGTAGCTCCTTTGGATTTGAGAAAAGCCTTAAAAATGAGAGAAATATTTTCACAAATCTACTTCTTATTATACAGCTTCAAAAGTTATCATGTTTTTAATCCTTTATTCTGAACTACATTAATCTTTTAATGAATCCTTATTTCCATTTTGAAATGTCTGTAGACACGATGACTAAAACACTGTAAGTAATCATTAATATTTACTATTGTGTGTTTTCTGTTTTGCGAACATCATAGTAATGTAAAATATACTGTAAAATGTTCCCATAAATATGTATGTAGTATTCATTAAAAGAATCTTAATTGTATGTTGAGAAAAAACGGATTTTTTTTTTTTTTTTTGTAGAAATTGTGTCGGGTCGGGCCGGGCCTGTTTTCACTGATTTTTGTACGGGCCGGGCCGAGAACTGTAAAAATGCAAACGGGCCGGGCTCGGGCCGAACTTCCAATTTTTACACCGGGCCGCGCCGGGCCAAGATAGCTTTCGTTCGGGCCGGGCCGGGCCCGGGCCTGAAAATTCCGGCCCGTGCAGACCTCTAATTCAAATCCAAACTGCTTATTTTCTGACTCATTTTACAATTCATTTTTGCTCTCAAAGGCTTCCAATTGGTACGTTTTCTTACTCAGAAACTATATAATGTACCGTAATGGTCGATTTTCTGATAGAGGCAGAATATATTTTAAAAAATGCTGTTAAAGTGGGCATTTTGAACCGAATTTCTCGAAGTGGATTGTGTTGGAAAAATCATTGCATTAAGGATGCACTCAAATCCAAACTGCTTATTTTCTGACTCATTTTTAAATTCATTTTTGCTCTCAAACGCATTTAATTGGTAGATTCGCTTATTCAGAAACTATATAATGCACCGCAATGACCGATTTTTTGATAGAGGCAGAATATATTTCAAAAAATGATCTCAAAGTGGGCATTTGAACGGAATTTCCCGAAGCAATTGTGTTATTACTTTCTTCTGGACACGATAACTTCCGTAATTTTGCACAAATCTCTTCCAAATTGATACATAAAATCAAGGGACAAAAAATCTCGGTCAAGTTCGTTAATGGGCAAAAGCGGGCAAAGGGGATGGAAATAGGGAGTGGTTTTGTGAAAACCGAAAAAACCCCATAACTTCTTAATTTTTGTACGTATCAAATCAGTTTAAATTTTTTATTACTTCTAAAAATAGCGCCAAAAATTCATGCATCACAGATTTTTGATAAAATTTAAAATAGGCTCAAGGGCGCAAAAATAGGGTTTTTGGGAGAAAAAAATTCCTTACTTCGTCAATTCTCAAGATATCAAATCCAATTAATTTTATTATACATCTCCTTAATATTATCTACAACTTTTATATTCACAAGTTTTTGATAGGACCAATTCGTACCGCAAGAAAAATTAACAAGTTGGAAATTGCTCGTCAAACGTGGCAAATGAGGTGCGTTCGTACTATAACTAGTTTTATAATTATGTTTTGCACCCCATATTGTACTGAATGTATATTTTTTTGCGCTTCATAAGTGCATAGTTTGTAACATCATTAAAATGCACTTACAATATTTTTTTCCCCATTCCCCGTAATGTAACGGAAAACTTTTGACTGTTCCTGTAATTAAACTATACATTCGATTTTCATAAAATTTGAAATGGCTCGACAAAATTTTGCAGCAATTATATATTAAAAATTTCAGACCATTCGGAAGGCTGTAAAATCATTAAAATGCATTTGCAATAATTTTTTCCCATTGGCCATAATGTAACGGAAAACTTTTGGGTGTCCCTGTAATTAAACTATACATCCGATTTTCATAAAATTGGAAATGGCTCGACAAAATTTTGCAGCAATTATATATTAAAAATTTCAGATCATTCGGTCGGGTACACTGTAAAAAAAAATCTGTAGTTCTACAGATGTAAAGTTACATGCTTACTAAACTTTCACCTGTAACTGTACGAAAAAAGCTGCAAATCTACAAAACTAGTTTTTGTAAAGCTACAAAAATCTGTAACTTTACAAATGAATCTGCTAAAATTTCAGTAATCTTACTAAACTTTTATTTGTAACCCTGGCTGCAGTTACATGAAAAGTTCTCGGAATCCCAGTTTCCAAAAAAATTCTTAGTAACCTTACAGATTTTTTGATTTTCGGCGCAAAAGTGTGTCTGTTACATGAAATTTTATTGTTGCCGTTACATGAAAAGTTCTAGGAATCCAAGTTTCCTAGAAAAACTTTAGTAACTTCACAGATTTTTTTTTACAGTGTAGTTTTTGCTCTGTTATATGCGGACGGACAGACAGACGGGCAGACGGACGGACAGACAGACGGACTGAACGACGACTATAGGTGCTACGTATTTATATAATTACGAACGCACCTAAAAACGAAAACAAAAAAGGGGGGGTTGAAGAAGAAAAATTTTCATAACTCCGTCAATTCACAAGATATAAAATCTCCATGAATTTATCATATATCTTCTTAATATTGTCTTCAACGTTTATACAGACAAGTTTTTGATAGGGCCAATTCTTACAGCAAAAACAAATTAAAAATACATAGCGGTTGAAGAAAAAAAAATCATCTTATTAAGGGTGCATTCAAATCCCTGTCTATTTTCTTACTCATTTTTAAATTCATTTTTGCTCTCAAACGCATCCAATTGCTAGATTCTCTTATTCAGAAACTATATAATGTACGGTAATGATCGATTTTTTGATAAAGTCAGAATATATTTCAAAAAATGATGTCAATGTGGGCATTTTGAACAGAATTTCCCTAAGCAATTGTGTTAGAAACAAAAATATTGCCCTACTGAGAAAATAATTGTTTATTAATCAAGTTTTAATTAATTGAAAGAAAAATAAAAACACAGGTCGCTTATAAATCTTTTAAAAAATCACGTCAGCATGTTTCATATTTTTTTTATTATTATTACTAGGGGGCTCGGCCCCCTACGAGCTACGCTCGCCAACCCCCCGTTCAGACACTGCAGTCTCTAAAAGCACGCTAATTTGATCGGCTTTAAAAAGATTTTGGAAGATTGAATTATAATTTAAAAAAAACAAAGGCGATCTCCCTATAAACGGGTTTATCTTCATTTCTCTTTGATTGGGGAATTTTACTGAAAAATCAGCTGCTGTTAAAAGATACAATGGCATTTCAAAATCATCTAATATAAAATGAATTAAGTAAACAGAGTCTTCGTCTCTCGGTATTTTTTAACAAAGCGAAAAGAAAGTCCTTTTAAATAAGACATTTTAAATATATCCTTTTTAATCTGACGTAATTTTCACCAAACTTTTCTTTCCCTTTTTAATATGCACGTTAAAATACTTTATTAGAAATGAAATATTATTTGCGCTGTCCAAAAAAAAAAAAAAAAAAAAAGTTGAAAAGTTTAAAAGTTCATCTCAAAATATCAAGTAAATGTCTCGCGCTATTAGGTAGCTTTCATTACAAAAAGCTACCTATTGCAGCCGTTCGGAGGAAAGCGATTTCAAAAAATTTTGGTATATTTTCATCGATCATGACCCCCAGACCCCGAAACCAACCTCCGTTCAAAATTGATATATATATATATATATATATATCCATATATATATATATATATATATATATATATATATATATATATATCTGACCTACGTCACACTGTAACTCTCGTATTTATGAACCGATTTGCATGTAATTTGGTATGTACATAGTACATACCAATGTCTCGACCGAGTTCGTTGGCCAGTTTCATCCGCCATTTTGTTTCAAAATGGCGGCCATTTAAAAAAATTTTAAAAATTTAAAATTTGAAATGTGGTACCAAAAAATTGAAAATGGAAAAATATTTTTTTCTTATGTATTTGTCCTTTATACAAAGACTCCGGAGCAGTTTTTGTTTCGTCGATATCTTAAAAAATGGCTGAGTTATAGCATTTTGAATTTCTAGCGTGGCTGACATTTTGAAACGTCCTGAAATTTGTCACGCGATAAAAGGCGTATTTATGAACCGATTTGGATGTAACTTCGTTTATACATAGTACATATCAATGTCTCGACCGAGTTCGTTGGCCAGCTTCATACGCCATCTTGTTTAAAAATGGCGACCATTTAAATTTTTAAGAAAAATTTTAATTTGAAATGTGGTACCAAAAAATTGAAAATTGAAAAAATATTTTTTCCTTATGTGTTTGATCTTGATAAAAAGATTCGGGAACAGTTTTTGTTTCGTGTATATCTTAAAAAATGGCTGAGTTATAGCATTTTGAATTTCTAGCGTGGCTGACATTTTGAAACGTCCTGATTTTTGTCACGTGATAACAGACGTATTTATGAACCGATTTGGATGTACCTTGGTGTGTACATAGTACATACAAATATCTCGACCGAGTTCGTTGGCCAACTTCATCCGCCATCTTGTTTCAAAATGGCGGCCATTTAAAAAAATTTTAAAATTTTAAACTTAAAATGAGATACCAAAAAATTTGAAAATGAAAAGATTTTTTTCGTATGTATATGATCTTAATACAAAGATTCCGGAACAGGTTTTGTTTCGTCTATATCTAAAAAAATGGCTGAGTTATAGCATTTTGAATTTCTAGTGTGGCTGACATTTTAAAACGACCTGATTTTTGTTATTCGATAACAGGCGTATTTATGAACCGATTTGAACGTTAATTTTAATTAAATTTAATTGAACGTGTTGCCGATAAATTGGCTACATTCTTTCTCATTCCTCCGAAAGTGTTGCAAATCTGGAATAGGAGATAGTGTAAAATATTTAATTTAGTTCTTTCAATGCCAATTACAACTTTTAATCAGGTGTATACTGAAGGGTGTACGGAGGTATACGCCGTATACCTTCTGACAAATTTTAAGCAGATCGGTATAACTTCTGTTTCTCAAATAAAGCTATAGCGTATACTCTAAGCATGACCTTCATGACTTTAGCGTTTTTTTGTTACTACAACACTGCTTTTAATTATTTCATATTAGAGTCCTTAAGGGGACCGGGAAAGCCCTATCTCAGCCATGTTAAATTCACCAACTTTATGTACCTTTTTCTCAGAAATGGTGAAAGAT
The DNA here is from genome assembly GCA_963932465.1 of Maratus speciosus. Classification (NCBI taxonomy): domain Eukaryota; kingdom Metazoa; phylum Arthropoda; class Arachnida; order Araneae; family Salticidae; genus Maratus; species Maratus speciosus. The sequence continues at coordinate 461,764,339 of OZ010795.1, forward strand.
AGTGGTCTAGATTTTTTAGAGTAGTTTGAATAACATGATTTACGTATTTTAACACACATTTTCTTTCTAAGTGAAAGTCAAAATTAATTATTCATTATTTATTGAAAGTCATTTTTAAATTAGCAGTTTTGGTAAGATTTCACTGCCAAAAATAAATAATTCTCAAGAAATCATTAAATACCTGTGTTAAAGTATACAATATAACATAATATAACTATTAAATAAAAATCTGAGTTCATAAGTTTAATAGATATTGAAAAAAAAAATGAAAAATCCAAGTTTTGAGAAAAAGTCAATTAAAGATTTAAATGGCCTTTAAACTGTGAAGTACTCTTAGAAAAAATTAATAATTTCAACACTTATTTTTTTATGTATAAACATGTGTGACACATCGTTGGAAAGATAAAAGTTTAATCTATTTAATGATATAAAAAGTAAAAATCGATTTTTTTGTTGGATTTTGCTTAACGGTTTTCAGACAGTAAGACTCCGCCCACATTCTCTAATTTGTAAACGGCGACAAGGAGTGTGTTACAGAAAGCACACCGAAACATAAGTTACTTTTATTAAAATTGGTCTTCGGTATACCTTTGTTTCTACAAAGTTTGTCGAAAGAGAAAATTTGTGCACCAGCGACAGTAAAAAAAAAAACATTCAGTATTTACATTAGGGATTATTCAATAATTACATCACTCTTCCAGAAGGGAGGAGAGAGCTAACGCATTGCCACATCATATTCAAAATATAAAACACTTCGATTGGTATTGTTTTGAAAGAACATAATAAAGTTATGAAAATACGGTAAAATTTGCTAAGACGGAATGGACATTTGAAGCTTTCACAGATTTTACTAATGTACTTTTAGGCAGGTAGTATTGATTTTAAGGAGATTGTAATGGTTTTAATGTAAAACTGATTGTAATTTGTTAGACTACGTTAGTAAAATATTTAGAAAATAGCAATAATAAATAATATTATCTCATGGTTGTTTTTATCGAAGTTTGTTTTAAGTTCACAATGAGTCACACTAAGGATTTCGAGTGTTTTCCCCACCTTTTACAATACCTTTAAGGGAAGGAAGAGTAAATATCCAACGAAAATTGCATAATATAGTTAATGAAAAATCCGTTATTCGGTAATACATCTTTTTGTGCCTGTTCCTGTTTGTATACGATAGCAGCGACACTATTTTTTCTTGAAAACATTCAGAAAAATAATTCATTCGAACAATTGATGAAATGTGTTATTTGAGTTACATACAGCCTTTCCTTCTTTGACTATTTTAAACTATCTTGTTTCATAGAAGTAATCTCCGTATACTTTTAAAAGTCTAAATACGAAGTGTGGTCTGATTCCGGGTATTAATTATAAAGATAAATACTTCCAAACAGAAAAACTTTCTTTTTTTACTACATAGAGAAACGCAACTCAAATAACTAAACTCACACCAGTAACGAGGAATAGCAAATTGTTATATGGATTTTCTAGCTGATTCCCTCGTATGTCAAATTCTCTTGACTATATATCGCTAGATTCAAGATACTGCACTTAAATGATGCGGTAGAAATAAAAATTGAGACTTCATTCAATCATAATGAAATAAAAATTGAGACTTCATTCAATCATAATTTTACGAACGACAGTGGGCCAAAGCTTATTTGTGTGTATCAAAGAAATCTAAAGAAAAGAAATATATTTTATCTGATGTGAAATTAATTTGTTTTAATATTAAACTCTTTAATCGTTTTGTTAACGTTCAGGGTACTTTCTTTTCAGAGCGAAACATTTATTCATACACTTGCTGTTATGCATATGCTACATCAGTGGTTACATTTTCATAAATCTGATCATTATCGATGTTTATTTCCAATTATCAAGAATTTTTTTGGAAATTTGACAATATTTTATCTCAAAAGTTAGAAACATATTTGATATTGTCATGGATCTCTACTTAAAATTTTCAGCGCTTCGAAATAAATTGATGAATCCTGTTCAGTTCGCAGTGTAAAACAATTCCACGTCGTTAATTCAAAGTTGGAGGGATTTTGTTATTCAAATTGCTTGATTTCTACCACTTTTTGAGAAACTAATATTCGTCTTATTTAATCTATCGTTAAATAAAAGGAATATCGCTTAAAAAAACTGATAGCAATCAATGAGTTTTAATAAAAACTCAAACGGCAACTTACCACACAAACCACGGCGACTTACTCGTGGAGAAGAAGCATTGTCGATTCCCATGTTATCCTATGGCAAAAATACTTACCCTGATTGTTCATTCAAATTTCAAAATTTCCAAAAACATTTTTTTTCAGCATATAAGTACGGATGCTCTTCACTACATTATAAGCTTAAAATATTTTTAAAACAGTTTTGAGTATTTTAAAATTCGTGTTAAAGTTTCGAAAAGTCCCCAAAAGTATAATGTGTAGTCTTTATTCGTTTATAACTATAGATTGGAGAAAGATATAAAAATTTGGAGCTTATGCAAGCAAAATTTGATTTGTTTTCTTTTACGTAATTAGGCAACTTTTAAAATTTATTCTAATCAAAGCACTGTAATTTTGAATTAAAAATTAGCTATACCTAAAATCCTCTACAAACCTGTCAAATTGTCAACGTCACCTAATTGATTACTTGAGCTCTACGGATATAAGAGGGTCACTATAGGGGTTCAAGAGTTGCCATAGAATGCGAAGACGCAAAATTCTCGTAAAAGAATAATATTGGGTTTCAGTCTTGGAACAGTATTTTCAGTAGACATAGTAAAGGAATATACTCGTAGAAAGAAGTCGAAAAAAGCAGCGAAAAATTTTCTCTTTTGCTAAACAGTTCTCCTTCCTCCGAATCTTAGTATAGTTCAGATGGCCCGACACATTAAAATGGCTATAACCAGCTGCATTGTAATTGCTTTAGCCTCGTCAAATTTTCTATTGGTAAACATAATCATTTTGAGGGCGTGCACAGTCGGTTTTTCGTCGTCGCTTCCTCCAATTTTAGTATAAACTAAATATAAGCCCTGATACATTAAAACGATTTTAATGCAGGCTGTAATTAACGTGACCCGCTAACATTTTATACGGGTATATATTAATGTTATAGAAGGTGAATTAGTTTTTTTAATCGAAGCCCTATAGATTTTAGTGAAAATAAATTTAAGTCACGGCGCATTAAAATGACATTAACTCGGATAATTGATCTAACTTCGCCAATTATTGTACAGGCATGTTTGTAAACAATATAAAAAAAACTATTTTAAGCTACTCTTATTGAAACTCTCCAAATTTTAGTACAACATAAGACTGCGACAGATTAAACAATTATAGCTCGGCTCTCTAGTTGACGCAACCCGTCCATATTTTGTACGAATATAGATAAATATTAAAAGACAAGAGTTTGTCCTTTTTTTATTGAAGTGCCTCCCCCACCCCAAACAAATTTAGTATAAAAATATGCAAGTCCATAAACATTCAAACTACTATAACTTGGACCCTAATTCATGCAACCCTGCTATTTTCTATACAGATAAACATAATTATAAAGAAGGATTTTTTATCTAAGCCCCTCTTAAATTTTAGTGTAATTGCAATCAAGGACCCGACACATTAAAACGGCTAGAACTTAGGATTTATTTAACACAAGTAACCTAAATTTTACATAATTATACAAAAGCACTTTCTCGGTTTATTGAAGCTCCAAACATTTTTTAGCAGAAATTAAATCTAAGGTCCGGCACATTCAAACGGTTGCAATATGGGGCCAAATTGATGTAGCCTCGCCAATGTTTGCGTGGGTAAACATAATAATTTTAAAGAAGGGTTTTTAAAGGATTTTTCATTGAAGCACCGTCCCAAAATTTTTGCATAAATTAAGTATAAGGGCCCAACGCATTAAAACTTCGATAATTTTGGTCTCTAATTGACAAAACATGCTCAAATTTTATACGAAAATACATAATTATTATAAGGGGACTTTGTCGTTAAGCCACCCCAAATTTTAGAATAAAATAAATATAAGGCCCGATACATACAAACAACTATAACTTGGAGTGATGTAGCCTGTTCATTTACTGTACGGGTAAAAATAATTATTATGAGAAAGGATTTTGTTTAGTTTTTTTAAGCCCTCCAAATTTTAGTGTAATTAGAATATAAGGTCCCGACATATTAAAATGGCTATAACTTGATCTTTAATTAGCGTAACCAGCTCAAATTTTATACGCGTATACTTGTATACATAAACATTATAAGAGGGAACTTTATTGGTTTTCATCAAAGACCCCTCAAAAATTTTAGTATATATATATATTTTACGTATAATTTTTTTGCAAGTCCTCTTTTGCATCTGCTCAAAGACACCATTTCACTATTTAGACCTATTGATTACGAAAGATTATCCATAAGTTATTGCACTTTGGTGCTAAAGTAAAATCTGACAATGAAATGACAAATATATATATTAAAAAATTCATTATTGATTAGTTAATTTAATAATTGTTGATTAAATTTAATATGTTTGTATCATGTCTTGATACTCAATTTATAAATTTTATTTGATATTGATGATGGATTGTAATATTTTATAATGGTTATATATATGTATACTTAATTCGTTTCCTTTTTTTCTTTTAAATATATATTTAAGATTGCCATTATATGGTTTTATACACGCCTTACACATTTAAACATTTAATTTTTATAAACATATATATATTTTTTTAAAATCTTTTTCTAATAAATAATTTTTTTAATCCTTTTTCGGGGGAGGGGAGTGGTACTTTTAAAAGCATAAATTGTTAGATTTGATTTCAAACTAGCATTAAGTAACTTATTTAAAATGATGCTATAATATTACATCCCTTTGGTAAACGTTTTCGTAAATATTTTTATTGCTGTTAAGTTTTTAAAATTTGGTAATGTTTTATTAATATTTATTATTCAAAGGGAAAAAATTAAATATCAGACATTCGTGTTTAGTCTTCTTTTATAGTAATCAAATAAAAATTGTTTTATATTAATTAAGTAATTAAATAAACAATAAACATTCCATTCTTCTACGATCAAAATGCATGGAGTTATGATGCTTTAAAGTTTAGGAAATCTGTAAGGTTTCTGGCATTAGAAAGTAGTCTTGAGGAAAATCTCCGAAATTTCATAAACTTTGGAGTATCATAACAGTATACGTTTCTGTCGTAGAATAATAGACTTTTTTCAGTTTTACTTGTCAGAACGTAGAAATAATGCCTCTAAATATAATTTATTGGACTTATAGGACTAAATATCAAATGTTTGAAATTTCATGTCGTTAAAATAGTTATTCTATTCAGAATAAAGAAGTAAAATTATACCAATCTTTCGAATATATCTATCAAAATATGAAATAAAATATAATCGCGACTCTACGTTTTTAAATTAAGGAATTAAAAAAACATGAATTAAAATTGTAGAGTCTTATCAGGTACAAAAGAATTTTGCTATAAATTTATTAAAAAAATTCAGAAGAGGTATGTCAGAGCTGCAGAGAATTATTTTTTATTGACAAAATATTTTAGTTAATGCTATTTAATATTTTAACATTAACAAAAATATTTCTTTTAGACATTAATAAGTGAAAAATGAATTGGGTAAATGTAAATTATGAGATTTTGTTACACATGTCACTTTTCACAAGAAAACTCCGCATTTCTCGGATCTAATTAAGCATTAATAACTCCCATTTCATAGCCCCCCCACCCCCACCACCCCATCAAAAATAAATAATATTAGGGACAAAAAAGTGTTATCGTTTGGTTCATAATTTGAATATAAATAATAACCACCAAATCAACTGATGTCTCCACTTCACGCGTTTATATTTCAGTCTCTCCTTCTACAAAAAAACCCTCTCTTACTGCCCCCCCCCCCCTAAAGATGAGAGGGAGTAGAACGATTGAATTGAAACTTCAGCCAGGGATATCTCAATTGCATCAATATGGCCTTGGGTGAACTTACCATGAGATAAGAGAAACGGTGTATAGAACAGATAGCGTTTTCACAGGGGTGAACAAGAAAGTCGTAGCTGGGAAGTACTTACCGTATTTTATGGAAGAAACGCCGCAGCGTTTACGAGTTTAAAAGTTAAATTTTTCTTCAAGTGCAGCGTTTACGTTTATTTTTTTGCGCGCAAAATATTGGGGTAAAATAAAAGCTCAACAACTTTCTGATTTCGCCGATAATGACATTTCCGATGATGTTAAAAAACATACAGCGTGGACTAAAAAAACTTACAACTCTTCTATTTTGATATTGGCGACTCGGATTTCTTTCTGGGACTTCGAATTTCGAATAGAAACTAATGAAGGCATAAAGTAATTGGGACCTACTCATAAAAAGCGTGCAAAATTTCGAAGCCTACTTAAAAAAATGTGAAACGCCTAAGCAGAGGGATTACCGTCCCGATCTGGATGGTTTTAAATACTAACTGACGTCTCCTTAATTTAAAAGTTACATTAAAATATTAAAAATTTATTTAAATATGTAAAATAAAATTTTAGACATCTTAAAATATTAAAAATGAGGCACCCTATACTGCTCAGGAAACTTTGATTAAAGTTAGGCCGATCTGACACTGTCGACAAAAGTAGCGTTCCCACAGGTGCGGCTTTTACAACGGGTGCGGCGATTACGATATTTTAAAGCTTATTCAAGCCAATATAGAGGAGTGCGCGTTTACAACGGGTGAGGCGTTTACAACTGGTGCGGCGTTTACAACGGGTGCAAACTTACAACTCTTCTATTTTGATATTGGCGACTCGGATTTCTTTCTGGGACTTCGAATTTCGAATAGAAACTAATGAAGGCATAAAGTAATTGGGACCTACTCATAAAAAGCGTGCAAAATTTCGAAGCCTACTTAAAAAAATGTGAAACGCCTAAGCAGAGGGATTACCGTCCCGATCTGGATGGTTTTAAATACTAACTGACGTCTCCTTAATTTAAAAGTTACATTAAAATATTAAAAATTTATTTAAATATGTAAAATAAAATTTTAGACATCTTAAAATATTAAAAATGAGGCACCCTATACTGCTCAGAAAACTTTGATTAAAGTTAGGCCGATCTGACACTGTCGACAAAAGTAGCGTTCCCACAGGTGCGGCTTTTACAACGGGTGCGGCGATTACGATATTTTAAAGCTTATTCAAGCCAATATAGAGGAGTGCGGCGTTTACAACGGGTGAGGCGTTTACAACGGGTGCGGCGTTTACAACGGGTGCGGCGTTTACAACGGGTGCGGCGTTTTTTCCATAAAATACGGTACTTAAAATTTTCAAGCAAAATTTTTATTTTTACCAAAAAAGAAATTCATTGATTGATAAAATGGAATATACAAGAATATAGAATCAAAAATGTAAAAATGTTTTAGGTAGCTTTCATTACAAAAAGCTACCTATTGCAGCCGTTCGGAGAAAAGCGATTTCAAAAAATTTTGGTATATTTTCATCGATCATGACCCCCAGACCCCGAAACCACCCTCCGTTCAAAATTGATATATATATATATATATATATATATATCCATATATATATATATATATATATATATATATATATATATATATATATATCTGACCTATGTCACACTGTAACTCTCGTATTTATGAACCGATTTGGATGTAATTCGGTATGTACATAGTACATACCAATGTCTCGACCGAGTTCGTTGGCCAGTTTCATCCGCCATTTTGTTTCAAAATGGCGGCCATTTAAAAAATTTTCAAAAATTTAAAATTTGAAATGTGGTACCAAAAAATTGAAAATGGAAAAAAATTTTTTTCTTATGTATTTGTCCTTTATACAAAGACTCCGGAGCAGTTTTTGTTTCGTCGATATCTTAAAAAATGGCTGAGTTATAGCATTAGGTAGCTTTCTTTACAAAAAAGCTACCAATTGCAGCCGTTCGGAGGAAAGCGATTTCAAAAAATTTTGGTATATTTTCATCGATCATGACCCCCAGACCCCGAAACCACCCTCCGTTCAAAATTGATATATATATATATATATATATCTATATATATATATATATATATATATCTGACCTATGTCACACTGTAACTCCCGTAATTATGAACCGATTTCGATGTAATTCGGTGTGTACATAGTACATACCAATGTCTCGACCGAGTTCGTTGGCCAGCATCATCCGCCGTTTTGTTTCAAAATGGCGGCCATTTAAAATTTTTAAAAAAATTTAAAACTTGAAATGTGGTACCAAAAAATTAAAAATGGAAATATATTTTTTTCTTATGTATTTGACCTTTATACAAAGATTCCGGAGCAGTTTTTCTTTCGTCTATATCTTACAAAATGGCTGAGTTATAGCATTTTGAATTTCTAGCGTGGCTGACATTTTGAAACGTCCTGAATTTTGTCACGCGATAAAAGGCGTATTTATGAACCGATTTGGATGTAATTCGGTGTGTACATAGTACATACCAATCTCTCGACCGAGTTCGTTGGCCAGCTTCATCCGCCATTTTGTTTCAAAATGGCGGCCATTTAAAATTTCTTTAAAAATTTAAAATTTGAAATGTGGTACCAAAAAATTTAAAATGGAAAAATATTTTTCCTTATGTATTTGACCTTTATACAAAGATTTCGGAGCAGTTTTTGTTTCGTCTATATCTTAAAAAATGGCTGAGTTATAGCATTTTGAATTTGTAGCGTGGCTGACATTTTGAAACGTCCTGAATTTTGTCACGCGATAAAAGGCGTATTTATGAACCGATTTGGATGTAACTTCGTTTATACATTGTACATACCAATGTCTCGACCGGGTTCGTTGGCCAGCTTCACCCGCCATCTTGTTTAAAAATGGCGGCCATTTAAATTTTTAAGAAAAATTTAAATTTGAAATGTGGTACCAAAAATTGAAAATTGAAAAAATATTTTCTTCTTATGTGTTTGACCTTGATAAAAAGATTCGGGAGCAGTTTTTGTTTCGTCTATATCTTAAGAAATGGCTGAGTTATAAGCATTTTGAATTTCTAGCGTGGATGACATTTTGAAACGTCCTGATTTTTCTCACGTAATTACAGGCGTATTTATGAACCGACTTGGATGTACCTTGGTGTGTACATAGTACATACAAATATCTCGACCGAGTTCGTTGGCCAGCTACATCCGCCATCTTGTTTCAAAATGGCGGCCATTTAAAAAAATTAAAAAATTAAAAAATTTAAATGAGATACCAAAAAATTGGAAAATGAAAAAGATTTTTTTTGTATGTGTTTGACCTTAATACAAAGATTCCGGAACAGTTTTTCTTTCGTCTATATCAAAAAAAAATGGCTGAGTAATAGCATTTTGAATTTCTCTTGTGGCTGACATTTTAAAACGACCTGATTTTTGTCACGCGATAACAGGCGTATTTATGAACCTATTTGGATGTAACTTGGTATGTACATAGTACATACCAATGTCTCGACCGAGTTCGTTGGCCAGCTTCATTCGCCATCTTGTTTCAAAAGGGCTGCCATTTAAAAAAAATTAAATTTAAAATTCAAAATGAGGTATTAAAAAATTGGAAAATGAAAAAGATTTTTTTTATGTGTTTGGCCTTGATACAAAGATTCCGGAGCAGTTTTTGTTTCTGAAAATTTGTTCTTTTGTTGATATCTTAAAAAATGGTTGATTTAAAGCACTTTGAATTTCTAGCATGGCTAACATTTTGAAACGATCTTGTATTTGTCACGCGATAACACACGTATTCGCCTATTTCGATGTAAGAAGGCATGTGGATAGTATATATCAATACCTCGACCAAGTTCGCTGGCCAGATTCATCAGCCATCTTGTTTCAAAATGGCGGCCATTAAATTAAAAAATATATATATATTTAAAGTGAGGTGCAAAAAAAATAGAAATTGAAAAAGGTTTCTTTCTTAAGTATTTGATCTTGATATAAGGATTCAGGAGCATTTTTTGTTTGTCTTTACCTTAAAAAATGGCTCAGATATAGCAGTTTCAATTTCTATTGTGGGTGACATTTTGAAAAATCTGATTTTTTGCATGCGACAGCACTCCTATATATTAACCGATTCCGATGTGAGTGAGCATGTGCACAGCAATTACTAAGGTCTCGACCAAGTTCACTGCTTAGCCTCATCCACCATGTTGTCTTAAAATGACAGGCACTTTAAGAAATTGCCGAATTTGGCAGCCAAATATAAGTTACTTTAAAGAAAAGCAGCTTGGATAAAGCTGACTAAATTCGCGAAATTCTCATTCATTATATTGATAAAAATTAGTATTGAATCTCCTATATTCGGTTTCCACTAAATTGAGCTTCGTGTGTTTGCATGATATAAGTTGGCTTTTTTTAAATAAGGATTATGAAAGCTACCTCTTCCTCCCGGCACTGGCCGGAAGGACTTTTTTTAAATTTAAAATGTTTTGCAATATTATTTTTTGTTCATTTTACGTAATAAGTATAATGTGACGTAAATGTGATGTAATTTCTCCTATTTAAGACTTCTAATGCATGTTAATGAATTTATTATTTTACAATATACTTTCTCTGTTAAAATTCACGTGTAATTATAGATGAAGTAATTTTCAATAAGTTCCTGCTTTTTATACGTAATTATTTAATTCTAATTTGAAAGTTTTTTTTCTGTTTATAATAGTCACGTGTAAATAAATTTTTTATTTGAAGCAAACATTATTGTTTCCGTACAGTTGGCAACAGGTTAAATTAGTACAATTTTCTGAAATAAGTAAAAAATATCTCTCGAAATGCTGAAAATTTGAATTTAAAATAGAAATGAAACCTCGAAAAATGAGTCAAATTAAAAAAATAAATTAATTCTGCACACCGGGAAATTATAACGTATAAAATGATCTAAAAATTATTAAATTCCGATATATAGTTTTTGCTCCTATAAAACTTTTTTAGTGGAACGATTTTGTCCAACTTTAGCATTAAATATCTCTTAAAATAATTCTTCGATTTGAAAACTGTCTGCATCAGCGTATTTATCAAACATTTCTGTATAATACTACCAATTTTCATATTTTTGTATGCATTATTTTTCTCAATATTAACGAAGAAAGACCTCCGGTCACAAAAAATTCAAAACCGGCGGCGGCGGCGGCGGCGGAGGTGACAGCGGTAGTTACTTTTTTTTAGAATAGAGAGATTAAAAATGAATCTGAAAATGTGCCAGAAAATTTCGAGTTGTTGAGCATGGAAAAGTATTTTTTTTTAATACCGCCTTAACACGATTCTGATAAAAACCAGATATTATATAAAAAGGAAATAAAAACTCGTCAAAAGCAGACAGACAAAACTGTTAAAGTGGATTTATATCTAATAATGATTTAGTTTTTGTTGGTGAAATTAGTATACTTAACTTCGAAATCTACCTCTGCCTGTAGGCCGGGCCGGCAGGGATTTTTTATATTTCGTCGAATGTTTTTATGTTATGGATATCCTTACAGAATTAAAGGAGGTTTCCCCCCCCCCCCATATTAAGTTAACGTATCCAAATAGTATTATTGATTTTTCCATTTTCATTCTACAGTTGTAGTAATAAATAAATAAATAAATATATATATATTGGTTATCCTTAAAAACCACTGATGAATTTTGATTTAGTTATTTGCATAGCCTGAGAATACAAATGTTGTTTACAAAATAGTTTCTAAATTTACAGAAAATCTTAGAAAATTAAATAATATAATTTTTTTCTTTTTATTTATTCATACTAGGGGGCTCGGCCCCCTACGAGCTACGCTCGCCAACCCCCCGATCAGACACTGCAGTCTCTAAAAGCACGCTAATTTGATCGGCTTTAATTGAATTTTTTTGGAAGATTGAATTATAATTAAAAAAACAAAGGCGATCTCCCTATAAACGGGTTTCTATTCATTTCTCTTTGATTGAGGAATTTTACGGAAAAATCAGCTGCTGTTAAAAGATACAATGGCATTTCAAAATCATCTAATATGAAAGGAATTAAGTAAACAGAGTCTTTGTCTCCCGGTATTTTTTAACAAAGCGAAAAGAAAGTCCTTTTAAATAAAACATTTTAAATATATCGTTTTAATCTGACGTAATTTTCACCAAACTTTTCTTTCCCTTTTTAATATTCACGTGAAAATGCTTTTATTAGAAATGAAATATTATTTGCGCTGTCCAAAAAAAAAAAAAATAGTTGAAAAGTTCATCTCAAAATATCAAGTAAATGTCTCGCGCTATTTTTAAATTTAAAATGTTTTGCAATATTATTTTTTGTTCATTTTACGTAATAAGTATAATGTGACGTAAATGTGATGTAATTTCTCCTATTTAAGACTTCTAACGCATGTTAATGAATTTATTACTTTACAATATCCTTTCTCTGTTAAAATTCACGTGTAATTATAGATGAAGTAATTTTCAATAAGTTCCTGCTTTTTATACGTAATTATTTAATTCTAATTTGAAAGTTTTTCTTTTCTGTTTATAATAGTCACGTGTAAATAAATTTTTAATTTGAAGCAAACATTATTGTTTCCGTTGTTTATACAGTTTGGCAACAGGTTAAATTAGTACAATTTTCTGAAATAAGTAAAAAAATATCTCTCGAAATGCTGAAAATTTGAATTTAAAATAGAAATGAAACCTCGAAAAATGAGTCAAATTAAAAAAATAAATTAATTCTGCACACCGGGAAATTCTGACGCATAAAATGATCTAAAAATAATTAAATTCCTATGTACAGTTTTTGCTCCTATAAAACTTTTTTAATGGAACGATTTTGTCCAACTTTAGCATTAAATATCTCTTAAAATAATTCTTCGATTTGAAAACTGTCTACATCAGCGTGTTTATCAAACATTTCTGTATAATACTACCAATTTTCATATTTTTGTATGCATTATTTTTCTTAATATTAACGAAGAAAGACCTCCGGTCACAAAAAATTCAAAACCGGCGGCGGCGGCGGTGACAGCGGGAGTTACTTTTTTTTAGAATAGAGAGAGAGAGATTATTGCTGAGGTATTGAGAATTAAGACAGCTGCCACAGCTTTACAATTTTTTTAGAATCAAAAAACATATACCATACATGGCACCAAAAATTTAATAAAATTGTTTAATGATATGGATTTTTTATTATTTAATAATATATCACTGCCCCCCCCCCCTCTCTTTATGTGGTACTTATTTGATTTAATTTCTTCAGAAAAAATTGTGGTATAAAGTGTGTTTGACATTTAAAAACTGGAAGGTTGGCAGATATGGATTAATAACTTTTAAGTCCATTCTCAAATCCACTGGACCTAATTTCTGACACATTTTGAAATTCTTTTTTGTTCAGAAACATATGAAGTTGACAGAAAATAACTGTTAAAGTTTGCATTTTAAATGATTTTCTGGATGCGACAGCGTAGGAAAGGAGAAAAACCTGTCACCCCATGACAAAAATTAGTTGTAAATATACACTTGATAAAATATCATTAGTTTACTACACGGTGTACAAAACTGTTGTAAAGTCAAATAAACTTATACAAACATTAAAATAAAGTTAAAATATCTACGTTTCGGTCATCCTTCTATGACCTTCCTCAGGAACGTTGTCGTATATCTTCTAAAACTAGAGCAAAACCGTCTTGAGTTCAAAATGTTCGTTATATATTCAGTCAAAAGTCACTTTATCCAATTACAATCCAGAAAATTTTTATCAAGTGTATATATAACTTTTTACGGTGTAATTGTCCAGTTCTTTTATTATTAGTTGTAAATCAAGTAATTTAGTTAACAAATGAAAAATGCTATTCGATTCTAAATTTTTATTTTTAAGATTTATTTATGAATCTATTTTTCATCGACTTTTTCTGTTTTAAAGAATTTAATTGCTATTTTTGATACCTTGCTTTAATAGGTTAGCAAGTAAATAGTAATTAGGCCTACCAATTATATTTTTTAGGTTAAAAGCATGTCAGGAAGTTTTGTTTTTGTTGAGCAGGGACTTTAAGAAGAGCTTTAAGGCTGTTCTCAAATCCAAAAGGGCAACTTTATGACATAAGTTTTAATTTATTTTTGTTCGTAAATACATGAAACTAGCAGGTGTCAAAAAATATAACTGTTGTTCAGAAAGTATGTAATCGAACTGTTTTTTCGCAAACACGATAGATCTTTCAGAAAATACGGTCAAAAATGTCGTTTTGAACCGAAGTTCGAGAAGAAAGCAGAAAAACCAGTCAGCGAAGGGAGAAAAACGTCTTTGTCACGTGATCAAAATCGCTTACGATTCAATAGGTAATTTATTTATCAAAAAATGGAAAACACAGTTCGAATCCAAATCGCTGCCATAGTCAGGCCTTCCAATTTTATATCTTTCCGTTAAAAAATGAATTTGTAAATATGTCAAAACGTTTTGCACTTGTTGAGCAGCCTTAAGCTAAGTATAGACATTTTTCTTAATAAGATAATATAGAGTTTTTCTAAATCTCAATGAATAACTGGTAGACAAAATTACTTTCTTCTGTCAGTGGGTTAAACAAATATTTTATAAATTCATAAAAGTATGAAAGTCACATTCTAAAAGTAGGGTGTACCCCCTCCTAACTGTTCTTGAAATGAAAATTCATTAATCTGATAGAAAAATGAAGGAGGGGAGGGGGGGGGGGGTGGAGGAAAATGAAAAATTGTGGGCCCACCTAAATGTTACAAACTATAGCCGCTTGTGAGTTTTTTATTGGCTTTTTCTGTTTTAAAGAATCTAATAACTATTTCTGATACCTGTATTAGCAGGGTTGAATAAATCAAGGTCGTAGGAAATAGGGTAGGTCCTATTTTTTTTTTAACCAAAAACTTTGAGGGGTGTGTGAGCATTTTTGGATATTTTTAACCTGTTATCAATCATCATCAACAAATCGCTTATCTTAGTATACTCTCAACTAGTAACTAAGATAATTATAGAAAATTTTTATTTATTTATTGTTATCATTTAAAGAAAGGACAAAGTTACAGAGTGAGTCTATAAAAAGATTAAGTATTTCACTTGTTCACAATATACTGTACATGAATATATTCCGAAAATGCATTATTCAGGATATGATTGTTTTGTATTTAGTATTCTGACGCTAGATGGCAGCACATCACATGGCACTTATAAAACTCCATAAATAAATAGTTTAGGAAGAAGAAAGATCATACTTATAGAACATATATCTACAAGATTAAATACTTCCCTTGTTTATAATGCATATATAGTTATTCAGACGATGAAATAAGCATTTATTATTTCGCCTGGTATTCTTGCAAGTATTCCATAAACAAAAAATACGCGGTCAAATGTACGAAATATCGAAGATCGAAATTAGCTTCAGACTTGCATGCGCATCGAAGATGAGCGTCAAAGTTCATTTACCCGCCAAAGCCCTTGGGTACAGAGCTTGGCGTCAAAAGCGCTGGGACATTGAGTCATTGTGCATTTGCCCCCCCCGCAACGCCCCAGCAGGTCCGTTCAATTTTTTTTGCCGGCCCATTTATTTTGTCAATCGGTTCGGCCCATTGAAAAAATTGTCCTAATTCTGCCGGGACGGGTACGGGCTTCGGGCCAAGCCCGGACCCGTGCAGGCCTTTAGTCAGAGATTCCGAAAAACATGTTTTTACAAAATGTCTGTCTGTGAGTCTGTATGTGACACAAAATTTGTGGGCGCTCTATCTCAATAACTAATGCACAGAATTTAATGCAAATTTATATTTAGTTAGCCCCTGATATAAATTGGTGCTGATTCGTTTTTGGTGTAAATCGCTCAACAGGTGGCGCTGCTATGCAGCATTTTTCACGAGTTCCGCAATAGCTCAATCTCTCTTCCAATACTAATGCACGGATTTTCATCAAACTTCATATTCACTTAGTCCTTGACATGAATTAAAGTTTTATACATTTTGGTGTAAATCGCTCAACAGGTGGCGCTGCTATGCAGCATTTTTCCCGATTTCCGCAATCTCCAGAACTAATGCGCGGATCTTCATCAAACTTCATATTCAGTTAGTCCTTGACATCAATTGAAGTTTTATACATTTTGGTGTAAATCGCTTGACAGGTGGCGCTGTTATACTACATTTTTTACGATTTCCGCAATAGCTCTATCTCAAGAACTAATGCTTAAATTTTCAACAAATTTCATATTCATGTATACCTTGATATGAATTAGTGCTGTTTATGTTTTGGTGCAAAGCGCTCTACAGGTGGCGCTGCTATGCTGCATTTTTCAGAATTTCCACTATAGCCCTATATCAAGAACCAATGCACAAATTTTCATCAAACTTCAGAATCAGTTAGTCCTTGACATGAATTGACATTTTATACATTTTGGTGTAAATCGCTCAACAAGTGGCGCTGCTATACTGCATTTTTCAGAATTTCCACTATAGCTGTATCTCAAGAACTAATGCACGAATTTTCATCAAACTTCAGAATCAGTTAGTCCTTGACATGGATTGACATTTTGTACATTTTGGTGTAAATTGCTCAACAGGGGCGCTGTTATGCTTTTTTGCGATTTCCGCAATAGCTAATAATCAATTTCTTTTCTACTTAATCTAAACATTCATTTCAAAATTAAAAGTAGCATCAACGGTGGTTCAGTGTTACTTATTTCTACGAATAATCAACATTCTTTAAGGCACAAAACAAATATTTAATTACAAAACGGAACATAAAAATCTATTAACTGACATTCGACAGGTTACATCTAAAGAATTCTAACATTAACAAAAAGATTATTTCGTTTCAGTTCAAAGTAGACAGTTTTAATAAAGCATGCGCTGGCTAATTAGCTGTTTTGAGAAATAGCCGGAACATCCCGCCCGGCGTTGGACGGTTGTCCAACATCATCATAAAATGGCAAAGGTACTACTTTGGTGATATTTCGACGTAACATACCTGTAGAGGTCTTAAGATCAATTACACGGACATGTCCATCATCACCTTTATAAGCTTTCAGAATCCTAGCTAGTTTCCAGTCGATAAACTTAACGTTATCATTTCCTCCTTCAATAACACAATCTGTCCAACTTTAAGATTTGGCGAGGACTTTTTCCATTTACTGAGGACTTGCAGCTCATTTAAGTATTCTCGGCTCCAGCGGTGCCAAAATTGCATTTTTAATCTTTGAACTAGTGTCCACCTAGAAGAAAAAGGTAAAGAGTCTAAAATGGCATTATTTTCAGGAACATTCAAAAGAGGACCTCCAATGAGGAAATGACCAGAGGTTAGTGGTTGTAGATCATTAACATCTGCAGACAAGGGGCTCAACGGACGTGAATTCATAACTGCTTCAAATTGCGTCACAAGTGTTGACAGCTCTTCAAAATTTAAGATAGATGATTTAGTTATCTTCAAGAGAATTCGCTTCATGGTTTTTATGTTTGATTCCCATAATCCGCCGAAATGTGGGAATGCAGGGGGTATGAAATTCCATTGAATTCGTTCTTCAGCACTAAATCGCTGAATTTCTTCCGAAGAACAGATTTGATAGAACGATTTCAAATGAGCACAAGTACCCTTAAAATTTGTGGCATTATCACTCCATATGACACAGGGTTTAGATCTTCGAGCAATGAATCTTCTCAAACAGGCTAAAAATGCTTCTGTGGTCAAGTCCGAAACAACTTCTAGATGAACGGGTTTGGTAGAAAAACAAATGAATATAGCAATATATGATTTTAGGGTTATCTTTGAACGTTTTAAATTAGGTTTTGTTATAATAGGACCTGCTAGATCAACGCCTGTTTTCTCAAACTGTCTAGATTAGGGATGCACAACCTGTGGCCCGCGGGCCAAAAGTGGCCCGCGATGGGTTAACTTGTGGCCAGCGAATTTCCAAAATTTATAACTGGGAAAAATCGCAATTTTTGTCCATATGTTGCTGGAAAAAAATCGGTAATTTTGTCAATTTCTCGCTGGAAAGCATAGCAAATTTTGTTTATCGGATCCGGAAAAATCGCTAGTTTCGTCAGTTTATCGAAAATTTCGTCAAATTGCCGCGGGAAAAAGTTGATCGAGTGCGGAAAAATTGCGAATTTTGATGAGGTGTTAAAATATTTCAAATTTCGTTGATCGGATTCGAAAAAATAACAAGTTTTGTCATTTTATCACGAGAAAAAATCGCGAATTTCGTCAATTTTACGCGGGAAAAAAATTACAAAAGTCTGTTAAGAATCACGAATTTCGTTGATCGGGTTCGGAAAAATCACGAATTTTCTCGATCATGTGTGAAAAAATCTCAAATTTCGTTGATCGTCTGCTAAAAAATCGCGAGTTTCGTCAGTTTATCGCGGGAAAATGACAAATTTCGTCATAGTCAATTAAGAATCGCGAAATTCGGTGATCGGGCGTTCAAAAATCTCGAATTTCGTTGATCGAGTGCGGAAAATTTCCGAATTTTGCCGATTTGGTGCGGAAAAGTCTCAAATTTCGCTAATCGGGTACAGAAAAATCGCGAATTTTGTGGATGAGCCACCGAAAATTGCAAATTTCGCTGATCAGGGGCGGAAAAATCGCGAATTTCGTCAGTTTATAGCAAGAAAAAAATTGTTGATTTCGTCTATTTCCGCGGGAAAAAATTACAAATTTCGTCAGTCAGTTAATAATCACGAATTTCGTTGATCGGGGCGAAAAAATCGCGAAATTTGCCAATCAGGCGCGGAAGAATCTCAAATTTCGATGATCGACTGCGGAAAAATCGCGAGTTTCGCCAATTTATCGCGAGAAAAAATCGCGAGTTTCGTCAATTTATAGCGAGAAAAAATCGCGAATTTTGTCACTCTGTCGCGGTAAAAAAAATCATGTATTTCGACAACTGATGTAAACTTTTGTCACTTGATCATAAAAATATCGCAAAATTCTTCAATTGCTCGTGGAAAAAAAATTGTGAATTTTGTCAAAATTTTCCATTTATCAAGAAAGAACAGTTTGTCTTCGTAAAGTGTTGTATGGTTACAGATGGATATGAATACAGATGTGAAGAAGCCCTGCATGCAATTACTTATTTCTATTTGTTTATTTTTTATATACAAAAATTCATGTTATTACCCCCCCCCCCCCCAACCTCCCGATATAGAATCCTGTCTGAGTTACTGATGTGGCCCTCGACAACCCAAATATTTTTGTAAGTGGCCCTTCTCTCAAAAAGGTTGTGCACCCCTAGTCTAGATGGTACAATTCTATCACGGGGCAAGTCACCCATCAATTGTTGAAGAGTTTGGTGTTTTGTTCGAAGACAAGTCGCACACCTATTTATAATTTTCTTTACTTGACTTTGACCAGATGGTATCCAATAAAATTGTCTCAATAAAGATAGAGTTGTCTGAGTACCTGAATGTAGGAATTTTTTATGGTAATAATCAATTAAAAGTTCAGTAAAATAGTGAGACTTTGGTAAAAGTATTTGATGTTTCTGCGATTCTGATAAATTAGAAAATTTCAGTCTTCCACCGACCCTTAACAGTTCATCTGCATCTAGAAATACATTTAAGTTTAAGATCTTACTGTTATTTGGGAGAGGACGTTTTTCCTTTAAACATCGAATTTCAGTTTGGAATGCGGAATTTTGAACAATCTTTATCAGCTTCTTGGTCGCATTCTGTAACTCAGAAGTATCTAAATAATCATATTTTCTAATTCCTGATTTCAATTTACAGTTTTTCAGAAATCTTAAACACCATGCAGCAATTCTTATTAACTTCATAAAAGAAGAATATCGATTAATCAAATCAATGTTTAACTGATTTTCATTTACAATAGTTGATTTTATAACAGTGTTTTTCTTTAGTTCTAACTTATCTTTAACTTCAGAAATATCTAATTTATCGAATGTATTATCCAATTTTGGCCAAAGATATCTGTCTTGCTTTAACCACTGGGGGCCTTCCCACCAAAGATGGTTATTTTTCAACTCTGAAACTTTCAAACCCCTAGTAACTAGATCGGCAGGATTATCTTTTCCAGGACAGTGGAACCAATTTAATGGATCACTAAGATTTCTGATTTCCTTTATCCGGTTTCTGACAAACATTTTAAATCTTTCTAGCTCACCTCTAATGCAAAAGAAAGTAATAGTAGAGTCGGTCCAAAAGTAGCAAGTTGCAGGAAAAGCTAATTCTTTAGCAATTTTATTACAAAGTCTAGCAGACAAAAGGGCTCCTAAAAGTTCCAGACGAGGTATAGAGACAGTTTTTAAAGGGCGACTCGACTTTATGCTGCCACAAAACTAGTAACAATGTTCTTATTCCTTAACACTGCTCTAAGGTACACTTCCGTACCATATGCCTTCTTTGAAGCATCTGAAAAACTATGTAACTCAAAATAATCAACTTCATCAAGGGCAATATCAGCCAAATAATATCTGGGAATGCTAATACAATTTAGTTCTTTTATTTCTTCAAACCAGTCATTCCATAAATTGTCTAGATGTTTGGGTAGGTTTTCATCCTAATCAAGTCCTAAACACCAAATTTCTTGAATTAAACATTTAATTCTAATAGTATAAGGACTTATAAATCCAATTGGGTCAAGAATTCGACCAACAGTTTGCAATAAATAACGTTTAGTACTAAGTTTATTCGAAAGGAAACTTTCTAGATTTTGAGTCGTAAATGAAAACATGCCACTATTTGGGTCCCAAGCAACCCCTAAAACCTTGGAAGGTATCAAATTCTGATTAGTGAGATTTAAGTTATCAAAAATTTCATCAATCTGTAAACCATATTCTTTCCATTTCTCACGCAGTTCATGCGAGTTGGTTTTCCATTTTCTAAAAATCATATTAGCTTCTTGAAATATTTCATAGGCTTCCTTACTATTTTTAAATGCGTAATCAAGATTCGGTTGACTTGTTATAAAATCATCAACATACAACGATGAATTTAAAATTTCAAAAGATTCAGGAAATGTTACCCTTGTAGATGATGCTTGATGGTAGCAGCCAGAAGAAAGGGACTCGATTTCACACCGAAAAGCACTCTCTTTAGTCTAAATATTTTAAATTCCTTACCTGGATCATCAATCCATGGTTCATCGTCCCAAAAAAATCGTGTGAAGTCCCTATCTGTTTCATCAATCTCGATCTGCAAAAAAGCTTGTTGAATGTCTGCAGTAATTGCTATTGGAAAGTTTCTGAATTTGATTAAAAGGCTGAACAATTCGGGAATGAGATTTAATCCCGTATGTAAACAATCATTTAGTGACAGTTCACCCTTAGCATGGGCACTTCCGTCAAAGACAATGCGAACTTTAGTGGTGGACTTATCTTCACGAATCACTGCTCTATGTGGTAAGTAAAATGAGTTTACATCAGATGTATTGTCAACAGGTTCGATAATATTGTCTGCTAAAATAACTATCTAAAATAGCCTTATATTCTGAGAATAACAAAGGGTCATTTCTAAAGCTCGTTCTCAATTTCAAAAATCTTCTGTATGCGACTTCGCGATTGTTATTAAGAGGCATTTTCAAATTTGTCTTCCATGGAAATTTTACTTTATACCGGTTATCCTTAAAAACAATATTAGACTGAAAATCATCCATAATGTCATCGTCCACATTACTAACATTTTGAGTTTCGGATTCAATTCCTAGACTTTCCAATTGCCAAAAATTTCTGATTTGATCAGATATATCCTTTTCTTCAACGATAATTTTCATACTGAACAATTCATTGGCTGACCCCGTATAACCCTGTAAGCACCAGCCAAAAAGGGTTTCAGTAGCTACGAGATTATTCTTTAGTCTTTTGATTCTGGCAGTTACAATATTATAATAATTATCAGTGCCGATTTAAAACTGCAATTTGTTTACTAGTACATTCATAACTATCAGCAAACTGTAAACCTTTTAATTTATTATAAGTTTTCCTAATGTATTTATCAGGAGTGGGTAAGCAAGCAGCGGAAATTTGATCTGTTTCCAGAGCTTCAACTTCAATGTGTAAAGAGGGATGTTCTCTATTTACAAGTTTTACCTTTACTACATTGTAAGTTTTCTCAGTTGTCCTTTCGGCTCCAAAAGCATAAACAGATAAAGTTTCTTTTCTAATAACCGGCAATTGTAATTTTTGTGAAATGTCGCGAATTATAAATGTTCTCATGCTACCATTATCTAATAAGACACGAACTGGTTCATTATTATCATTTTTAGGATATTTTATTATAACAGAACAAGTCTGCAAAAATATGTTGCAACCCGTGTTTTCATTCTGTACATTACTAGTGGAATTGTTACCACAATGGGAAATAGATACGGCACTTTTATACGTTTATTTTTGAATCATTTCCAAATTGAAAACAAATAGCCCTATTATGTTTCTTACCGCAAATATCGCACATTTTGGTATTTTCACAATCTTTAATTCTGTGTTTGCACTGTAATCATAAAAAGCATCTTCCCTGCTATTTTAGTATTTCTTTCTTCTGATCTATGGTTAAATAATTACACACTTCACTATTATGATCAACACTATTACAAAATAAACACGAATTCTTATTTACTGAAGTCATTAATTCAATAGCTGGAACACTATTTTGTTTATATCCTTTCGTATTATATTGATATCGCGGCTTACATTTCAATTGTTTATCTGTAAATTTTGGTCTATATTCAAATTTATTATCATTGGAAAATGATTTCTTACCATCTAAGTCATGGATAATTGATACCCGTTCTCTACTTTTAACTTCATTTTTAAGAAAACTCATAAGTTTATCTATATCCCACATTTCTCCGTCTTTTAGATTTCTATTAAATTCCAAGGTCAAATCTGGGGGTATTAACTTCAGTAAAATTGGGCAAAGTAACCCACTGTATGTATCAGGTTTTACACCTAACGACTCTAAGTTTCGAATTTGCACTAGACATTTATCGTATAAATTTCTTAATCCACCAGTGTCAGAAGAACTTTTCAAACCTTTCATATTTAATAAATTGTTTAAGTGAGCGTATACGAGCATGCCATGTCTACCATATCTTTGCTTCAAAAACGATACGGCCGCTGCATAATTATTTTCAGTTAATCCAAAACCATTAATCGTGTTTGCAGCTGCTCCTGCAACCAAACTTTTCAAATACGTAATTTTTTCGATTTCTGTTAGACTTGTGTTTTTATCTATCGCTAACTCAAACTGGTTCCAAACTTCTAAAAATTTGTCTTGTTCCCCACAAAAAATCGGTTTATTTGTAGCTTTGGTAATTTTAATCTTTTTAGTTCAGTAGCAGCATGACATGTTCGCACTGAATCAAGGTTATTACTATGTGTAATATCTACATTAGAAGATAAACTTTTAATTTTAAAGTTTAATTTATTTCTGTAAGTTATTATTTTCTGGTCATATTCATCAATATTCAATATTTCATTTTCGACATTTATTGCATTTATTAGGCTTAAAATGTTGTTATCATGATCCTTAATAGTCTTACATTTAACGTTTAACTTATCGACTAATTCTTCTAAATGTTCTAAAGAATATTCATTACTAGCTAAATACTGTTCAATTTCTTCAAATAGTTTATTTAATAAATTTCGATGCGTATCACGCATCTTTCGTTCTTTATTTTCGTTCATTTTCAAAAAATAAAATATAATAACAAAAATCAGCACTCACCAGTTCCAAATCGAAACAAAACAAAAATATTACGCAGTTATCTTTTCATATCTAGATTTGACGGCGCGATGCACCACAAATATTCGTTTTCTTTTCTACTTAATCTAAACATTCATTTCAAAATTAAAAGTAGCATCAACGGTGGTTCAGTGTTACTTATTTCTACGAATAATCAACATTCTTTAAGGCACAAAACAAACATTTAATTACAAAACGGAACATAAAAATCTATTAACTGACATGGCAGGTTACATCTAAAGAATTCTAACATCAACAAAAAGATTAATTCGTTTCAGTTCAAAAGTAGACAGTTCTAATAAAGCATGCGCTGGCTAATTAGCTGTTTTGAGAATTAGCCGGAACATCTATCTCAAGTACTAATGCACGAATTTTCATCAAACTTCAAATTCAGATATGCCTTGATATCAATTAGTGCTGTGTATGTTTTGGTGTAAATCGCTCAACAGGTGGCGCTGCTATGCTACATTTTTTAGAATTTCCGCTATAGCTCTATCTCAAGAACTAATGCACGAATTTTCATCAAACTTGAAATTCAGATGCACTTTGATATGAATTGGTGCTAAATTGGTGTAATTTCTTGTACTATTTAAATGATTTATATAGAAGAGAGTTTTGTGATGGACACAGCATACTAGTTTTTTGGTAAAAGCGTTTTATTATATGAGAGGGGTATGGTCTATGTCCATCTCAATCTTCCATTGTCTTATAATTTGATAATCGCAATTTTAAGAATATCAAATGTTCTAGCTAAACTATTTAAAATATTAATTTTGTAATAGCGACATCAATAGATAGTTTGAACAATTAATTATTCTCATAAATCATATATATATATTATTTCTGTTGTCAACATAGCTTTTTCTCAACTACTATGTAGCATACAACGAGGAATGAGGTATCATTGGATAGGATTTTTTGCCTGCATCTGACATCGCATACAGAATTTAACTAATAAGTAGCGTGAAACGATGAATGAGGTATCATTGGATGGGATTTTTTGCCCACATCTGACATTGCATACTGCAGTTTCGTTATACTTTTAGGTTAAGTATCATCATGCATATTATTTCTGATGTCAACATCACATTTTCTATGCGCTGCGCATACAAAACGCACAGCGATGAATGGGGCATTATACGGAAGTTTTTTTAACAGAATTTTGACATTCGCTAAAACAGGTTGTTTGATTTTAACAGTTGCAGTTAATTATAAATTAATGAAAAATGTATCAGGAATTAAGCTCAAAAATTGGTGTGCAAAAGCCTCACACGGATCTACTGGTTTCCCTTATTTAATTCTAACTACAATATATTAATTTTGACAGAATTATTCTAATTAGTCTAGTGTAATTACGTATCCAGCATTTTCTGGAGTTCCATTACCTGCGACTTATTCTGTTGAGCTGATTCCTATATCAGACCAGATTCTATGATCAATAGGATTAGCTGGGTGAATAAGATCCACCAGATTCGTCCAGGATAGCTCAGAGCATTGGCGGCTTCAGCCAAGAGATCCCTGGTCCGGATATTTTACGCCCCGTTGGAAATTTACTTCTCATATTATTCGAATTGTTCAATTTATTTGAAAATGAGTATTTGAGTTAGAGTCCTGCATCGGATCTGGTAACCCGTTTTTACCCCTGGCCCAACCCGCTGTTCGGGTTGACGCTAATTTTTTTCGTTGCGGGTCGGATCGACTTTAAATGTTTGGGTTGCGTTAGGGCCGACCCAATTTTTTTAGAGGAAGTCCTGAATATTTTTCAAATGAAAAAATGTGCATATTTGAATATTAATAAGTGTATATATGTTCACTTTTATACAAAAAAAGATGAAATTGGTATTAAAGATATAGTTGGAAACTAACTCTATCCACAATTGTATTAAAATGTAGATTAATTTTCTTTCACTTCCGGTTCGGCTTTGAATATTTCGGGATCGTCTCGGATTTCAGGCTGACTTTGTTCTGTGCGATTCGATTACAATCTGACTTATTCAATCTGACACTTCTGTAATTTGAGCCTCTTCCATGATTTTGGAATTGCGCCACCGCTGAATCAGTTGTTTGAATTTCTCGGCGAAAGTTGCGGTGCTCATATAGACATTTGCCCATTCTTCATATCTGATAATACGGCACTAGTTGCAAATGTCTAAATCCAGCTCAAATCCTAAGGAACTACTTTCAGACAGATCTTTTTAGCCCCCGGTATGCTATTTCTTTCTCCCATCTTATTTTGTGCCGTCTTCAAGAAATAACGTTACGTTAAGCCAGCCGTAAAACAAAGCAGATGTATCATTGTACGATGAAATACTCTAGAGCAATTTTTTAAACTTCTAAGCATCGCACATCTTCAATTTTTATACCGTCGTATTGGGGGAAAAAAAAATGTACTTTTACATGCAATTTGTTTGAAAACTGCACCTTCATTTATTTTTGAAATATTAATTTTTCTGTAGTTTTTAGAGCCATTTGCTTAATATTGGCAACGGAAGTACTCCATTTTTGTAGAAAGTAAAGGAAAAACTATTATACAGTCAGTATCGGTTATATGGTCACACATGCGGTCCTAAAAAATATGACCTTATAAGCGGGGTGACCTTATATGCGGTGTAAGCAGGAATTTTATTTTGGACAATAAAATATTATTAATAAGTTAGTTATTATATTAGTACAATAATGTACAAAGAAGCTATGAACGTATAATTTATAAAACAAGAGGTATAAACAAGAATTGCTTTACACTTAAATTTTCGAATTGATGAGTATACCCGTAGTAGTAAAAAATAATCTTTAATGCAGGTTTGTTTGTTTTTTAAAGTAACGAGTTGGAACCCGTCGAAATTCGACGAACTAAAATGTTAGAAAGGAACTGTCAGATCGAATTTATAATAAACCTACAAAAATAATTACAATGAAAAATTCATCTAACATTGGTTGTCTCACTCTTAAAGCAAATAATATTTTTAACCTAAAATTACTAAAATATTATTTCCACAAACTTCAACTGCTTAAATTATTGAAAAATTAAACTCTATTAGAATACGTAATCAAGATGAGTAATTATGATGAATTTATCGTTTGAGACTTTTATGTTTGTTTTTATGGGATAAAAAATCAGTAAAAAGGATTTCGCTTTGTCACATCATAAAATTTTCCCCCACGAAATCTAAATTGTACGTTATTTTCAATTCCCATAATTTACATACGCACCACTCAAATTCACAATTTGAAAGTATTTTAACGCGCAATAGATTATTAATGAATGTATTTCTAAACTTAAAGTTACGTTTGTCTGATACAACTTTTCATGGGAACATTAGCACAAACATTAAGTTCTAATGTCAGTACCCGCGAAAAAGAAAATTCAGAAATTTGCCTTTATTTGTCATAGTATTGGCCATTTAGTACTGGTCAAATATTTAGTTTTATCAAAAAAAAAAAAAAAAAAATGATCATTTTGTTTGAAATATGACATCATTTTTACTCACTGAATCATTTTGCCTAGCGGTCTCAAACTCAGTATCAGCGTAATGTAAAAATATTGAAATGTAACTGATTTATGAAGAAGAATGCGTGTTTTTTTTTTTAATGTCTGACATCATTTTCTGTTCAAAAATTATAAAAAAGTTACTTTAATTTGTATTGGGAAAATGGCATCAATAAGGATATAATCAATAAAAATAATAAACCATGACTATTTTCCCTTTACTTTCAATATAAATGGAGTACTTCAGTTGCCACAATTACAAAATTTGTATTAAAAACTACAAAAAAAATTAATATCTCAAAAATAAATTGAGATACAGCTTTCAAACAAATTGCATTTAAAAGAGCATTTTTTTCCTTATACGATGGTGTTAAAATTTAAAATGTGCGATGTTTAGTTTAAAAATTTGCCGTAGATTTAATTGCAAAACCGAAATTTTAATTCAAGTTTCAAAGTGTTGCCATTCGCAAAATGACGTATGCGTTACGCACAGATATGTTTGTCCTTTATAATATAGATTGTTAAAACTACTTTTTACCGACTTCAAAAAGGAGGAGGTTATCAATTCGACGCGTATGTATGTTTTTTTTTTTTTATGTATGTTCACCGATTGCAACGGAACTTTTTGTTCGATTTATGTGACTTTTGTTTTAATTGAAAGAGGATACTCTCGAATTGGTACCACTTCCGTTTCATCGAAATTGGTTGAGTAGTTTTTTAGTAATTCAACAAAAACCAATAAAATGAAGGATTTCACCCAAATTATCTTTCATTGTTGTAACCGGTTTCTCAATCATAAGCATAAAACTATGTATTCATATACGTTAGCGCCAAGTTGTTGCAAAACTTGGCGCAGTTACGTTAATTATCGCCAAATTTGGCGACCAAAATAAGTCGCCATAAATGAAGCCAACTTGGCTGTAACTGACTAATTTGGCGATATTCCCATTCAAATTCAGTAATGGATCTTCCCCAATCTGTTCCTTCGCATTTTCTAATCGACAGTCATATTTAAAATACTCAATTGGCAATCGCATTCTAAATAGTAATTTAATATACATTAATTAAATATACACTATTATTTCAAATGCTAAATAATACAGAAGCAAACTAACTTAATACAAAACAATAATTTAGTATACAATATTTTAGTTTAATTAAACACATAACATCAGACTGGCGGCACATAATATATACATATATATACATATATATATATATATATATATATATATATATATATATATATATATAATATTGGTACTTCTTAGTTATCCCGTCGACCAAATTACTGTCGCCATATTGTAAGATTAAATGCCAATAATGGTTTGCCATTAATTAATTAATTGTAAGATTAAATGCCAATAATGGCCAATAAAACCATTAATTCGGCGTTTTATTTGTATTTTTATTAATGTTTTACTAATTTATTTGTTCTTTCGTTATTTAAAATAAAAATTATGTCAATTTGTATAATTTAGCGAGTGGTTTGGCGATTTATATAATTTTGCAAAATTGATCGACGGGATATCTAAGAAGTACCATAATATTATATACATACCTATATTATATTATATTAAACAGTTATATGTATGAATGCTTTTTGATTGCCTTTAATATTTCCACTAGATAACATTAATGATAACTTTCCCGTATAGGGGCCTTGAAGAGAAAATGAAAATTTCACGCATATTTTCTGACAACCTATTAACTGTCTAGGTACTGTTTAGTTATCCCGTCGACCAATTTCGCCAGATTATATAAATCGCCAAACCACTCACCAAATTATACAAATTGACATAATTTTTATTTTAAATAACGAAAGAACAAATAAATTAGTATAACATTAATAAAAATACAAATAAAACGTCGAAATAAAAATCACTTGATGACGTAAACACGTGTATCTTGCTTAAAGTCAAGTGAATGTGACATTTACGATCAACCATTATTGGCATCTAATCTTATAGTTTGGCGATAGATTTTAGGTCGACGGGATAACTAAGTAGTACCACTGTCTCATATATACAAGCAAGTTTTTTAATATTTATAAATTTATTTATTGTAAACAACCATTTGTCTACTTTTATATGCAAACAGAAGTTGAGCCAAGATCCCTATGCTGTTAAAGTACAAGATAAGCAACATAGAAAGAAATAAAAGGAGTTACTCTAATTAGTATTACAGACGGCATTGTTATGGTGCGGTGTATTTACATGGCACAGAACTTAAACATCAGTAGGCATAAGCATAATGGCAAAAGCAAGTCAGTGAGTTACGCAGTCATGAAAACATTTGAATTGTATCAAGAAATGAGAGCAAGTAAATTTGAATCAGGTTGCCCGATAAAAGCAAAAAGTGTGCACCAAATCATATTAGCTCAGAAACAACAATTGGCAGTGGACGCAATACTTAATAGTTTTAAAATCTCCACTGCCCAACGTATTGCAAATGATGATGCAATAAGAAGCATAAATGCCTAAGTGAGTTAAGCTGATTTTGTCAAGAAAGATTACAAACAAAAATAAACAAAATGCCGTCATGATGCAATGAGTTCTCAATTTCTCTATCAGAATCTTTAGATTTGGCGAAAGATTAAGCAAATAATTTAAATTATGAATAAAAGTACCATGCTGAAATGCTTAGCACATTGGCATTACGTATACATACATACATTACATATTGGCACTTGCATAATATCTCCATATAAGAAAATATTAATGCCACCAAAAAATAAATTGTTTTTAAATTCTTGAAACCTCAAATGAGTTATATATAAATTCTCTTATGACACCGTAGGAATTTCATCAATGACCAGCCATTTGAGGGAACGCCATTTAAGACTTTCCCCCTGTAGTCTTTTCACGATCATTCTTTGATAAGTTATTCGGTTGTCATGTATCCTAATGGCTCCTGGTGCATGTAAACTCCGTCGATAGGTGCGAAGACCTCGAATTTACCTATGAATTATACCTCTGAGGTGTCTTGCCAGATGAAGGTTTCGTCATCTGATTAAGCTTCTAAATTACGAGATCAACATGAGTAGCAATGCGCAGGTGCTAAACAACAAGATATAAATGTTAAATAACTGGCATAAAAAAGTTCATAATTAAGAAATAGGCACTGCCGATAGTAAAACGATCTAGGCGTTCCTCAGGTTTATTGCCGCTACGTGGCGATTAGGTGGTCTCCTACGCCGATGACAGGTATCAAACCCGTTCATCTAGGGCAACACGGAAGATAAGGGCCTGGTCATCGGTTAGAAAGTATGAAAAATAAGTCATTGGGTCTCTTTTCTGTATTTCATAGAGCATTTTTAGTAAGCCGAAGAACTTTTTATTGTCAGTTTCCAAAGTTCGATATTTTTTCATGCGAGCAGCATCTCTTGTCGTTCTACCCATGTCCAAATTGAGAAACAAAAATATTTAATTAAAAAATAAAGCTATTAAATCTGAAGAAGAATAAATGTAATATATATATATATAAAGAATTTTCACAAAAAACCTGTGTTATTAATGTACACAGAAATCTGGACAAAAGTATTTACTTATCAAAATAACATCTTTAAAAGTTTCTTTAAAAGTCCGTAATTTCCTCCAAAAGAATCATGCAAAAATTGTAACTCAAAAAAGAACTAAAAAGTGAAAAATAAACTTTTTTACCAAAAATAAAACCGACTTCAAAAACTACTACAAAGTAAAAAATAATTTTTTTACATAATAGTTAATAAGAAATTAAATTAAGAGCATTGTATTTACCATGCGTATTATTATATTTATGTACATTAATTTGATTTTTTTGGAGTCGGTGCCAGCCAAGCCAAGTTCAAAATTAAAATTGTTTATCCAATACAAATCGTAACATGATTCAGCAAAACCGTTTAGGAAAAAAAATCCATTCTCAATCAACTCTGACACCATCCTACATTTGAAAATCTGTGTTTGGCTACGATTTTTTTACATAATAGCCGGTATAAACGCATTAATTTTAAAATAACCCTTAATTTAGCACACATAATTACAACTAATCTCACTTGAAAATACATGTTTATAAAATCAGATGAAATGTTTCAAAAATGGTAAAATTCAATTTTTTTTTAACTAAATAACAAATCGTAAAAAAACTCGTAGATATTTGGATGTGTGTCTGTTGGATGATTATACTTAACTTCGTTTGGCTGGCACCGACTCCAAAAAATCTAATTAATGTACATAAATATAATAATACGCATGGTAAATACAATGCTCTTAATTTAATTTCTTATTAACTATTATGTAAAAAAATTATTTTTTACTTTGTAGTAGTTTTTGAAGTCGGTTTTATTTTTGGTAAAAAAGTTTATTTTTTTCTTATTCACGAACAATTTTAAAATGTTCCTCTGTGCGTTTGGGATTGGCAAAAAAATATCTGAATGTATTTAGTGCTTTGAGAGCTTCTGCTCGCGATGTCAGTTCAGCTTCGAATTCACTGTCATTATCATCGTTTCCATCAGTGTTTATATTTAAAATTTCCGAAACTATTTCCAGTATAGAAGCTTCACCATGGACTTTACCGATGCCACGTCAGCTGCAGATATCTAGAAGAAAAACACCAATAGGCGTGAAGAACATTTTAACACGGCTTCCCATTCCTCCAATACGCAGTCTTTTTCGGAAGGTACATTCCCGCTAAGGCGTGACTGTTGCCACTCGTAGGTAAAGTCCATTAGTAGCGATCTCATTGTCAACAACTGCATATGTCCGTGTCCGTGGGACATCACAGGGCACGGTATAATTACTTTTTCCTGCGTTTTCCTCCCCAAAGGTCAAGTTGGAAGATAGTGAAGCGGGAGGGGACAATTGACGGGACACTCGCGTATGTTACTTGGCGTTAAGAGGAACAGATTTCGCCAAGCATTGAATTAAAGAATCAGGGCAGTCTTTTAAACACCGGGCCTATATAAAAATTTAAATGAAGCCGATAACATATGAATCATTTTCAATGGATATGAGTTTCACGAGTATATGGCTGTTCTCAAATCTAAGGGCGACTTTATATACAAGTTTTAATTCATTTTTTTCGAAAATGCATGAAACGGCAGGTGCTGTTTTTCAGAAATTATGTAATCGAAAGACGATTTCCGGTTTTTGGGAAACGTACAATATCTTTCAGAAAATACCATCAAATTGGACATTTTAAACCGAATTTCCAGATGAAAAAAACAAAAAATAAAAAACAACAACAACAACAAAAAAAACCCGTGACCCGTGCCCCTCGTAGTCTCACCGCATATGTCAGTTGTCTTCGAACGACAATTCTTCACATTCTGGAAGCCAAGGATGTCAAAAACAATTTTCAATGGTCTTCTTTGATACCATATTCCAACTCTTGTCTACGTAACACATGGCATCTAACACAGTCACGCGAAACTTCTTTTTTTGATCAATGGCAGCAATGACGTCTTTTAGAAGCAGCTTTCGATAATTTATCTTAATATCTTTAATAATCCCTTGATCTAATTGTTGTGCCATACTGGTTCAGTTTGGAGGCAAGAAAACAAGTTCAACCGGATTTAAATTGGGAATCACGCAATGGGCGGTACAGTTGTCTGCGATTATAGCCACTTGTCTGTGCAAATTTCACCGAAACGCCGAATTTCTTTTTCCCAAATGCTTATTGTCATCCAGGCCTTTCGATTCGCATCGTAAGATACATGCAAAGATTTGCAGTTTTTTATACAACGAGGATTGAGAAATTTATCAATAACTAATAAGTCAATGTCTCTGAGTCATACATCCATATTCTCTGCTAATAAAACGGCCAATCTTTTTTTGCTTACCTTCCCACCACTTCATTTTTCGTTCTTAAAAGTAACAATTTTATCTGGCAAAACATGAAAAAAAAACCAGAGCCCAAGTTTATCAAAATTAAAAACATCACAAGGTCTGTACTTATTGAGAATGTCACTTAACAAGTTAACAGCCATTCCTTCGATTATTTGGCAGTAAAATTCGGTTTTCCTAGTTATGCAGCAATTTTCAGGGATATTTCTTTTACGATAATCCATGTATTGGAACATACTGCAATCTGGCACATTTTATCTAACTGAAAAGATCTTTCTCAACGTTCTCAAATGTTGAAACATGTTCTCGCTTTCTCTTTTGGTTTATCACATCTTTTGTTTAACAGGATTTGAACCCTAAGATGTTATTCAGTGTCTATCTCTATTTCACCAGTCTTCGCGAAAGCTGCTTTCGATTCATTCAATTTTTCAAAGTTTTCTACTAATTTTTTTTTTCCGCAATTGTCAGATTTTTCGTTTTGTTGACATCTTGTATTCACAAATTACAATTAACAAATGAACGAAGACTTTACACGCAGCGACAAGTAATTAAAAATACAAAAATCTAAAAGTGCGTGATTTAAGTTTTCTCTGCACGGAGGACAATTTTCATTTGGTCGCAAGGGGTGATGGCATATTTTCCAAGAATAGCTATCTAATGCGACAGTTGAGGGAGAAATCTCCAGAGCTTTGGAAACTGTTACCGACAGGAAAAAGTTTCTCTTATAGGCTGCAGCCGGGAAGAGGATATCCTCCCCCCCCTCCCCCGAGTGTCGACGCGCATCTAGTCACGTGGTATGCAATATTATCGTGATCTATAAGGCTCCGTTTTAAAAGGAAAATGTCTCACTCTCATTCTAAAGCTATAAAAATGTCAACTGGCCATTCTTTACCATACGGAAGTTCGTACTTATGGGTTTTAGCAAAAGCACGGGAGATTAAACGATGAAAAAAGAGGAAGACTGACTAGAAGGAAAGAAGTTCCTCCTTCAGGATGTCCACCCACTTCTTTCTAAAGCTATTAAAAATGAAAAGCGTCGCGTGAACAATACAAAGAGGCCGACAGTTGAAGATACTTGAGTGTGAAAGATTCGTCTATTCGGCACTTTACACCCTAAAAAAGGGAAGGAAAAAGCATAAAACTATAAGATATTTTGCAATAAAAAGGGGGACAAAAGGTGACCATATATCCGATACTAGCCATTGGAAACTGACCATAAAGACGGTGTACTTTAACGCGTAATACCTATTCATTCAGTCCGGACTTACGTAAAGTGACCTTATAAGCGGGTGACCATATATCCGGTACTGACTGTATATTTTTGTGGCCATTTTCTCATAACAACCAAAAGAAAATGTAATTAAAATACGCGCTTTTTTCAAAAAATATAAACGAATGATTTCTGTTAAAATATGGAATTATTATAAGCTATATTTAATTTTAAGTATCTATATTAATGTTACAAACAAATGAAGGCCTATGAATCATTAGATAGCCGGGTTTTCTTTTTTTGTCGAGTTTCTTTAATGACGGCACCTTTTTGCTGCATTATTTTGCTGTATTATTTTGCGATAGTGACGTCATATGCATACTTTACTGTAGATGTTTAAGAGTGGATCGTAAATGTAGAATTCTTAAGCGGATGCGAATGATTTCATTTTACATAAAATAAAAGCGTGTGCTTTAAGTCTTAAAATTGAAATATGTTTTGTATTATATATATATATATACATATATACTTTTTTTTTTTCGTCGGGGGGCGACACTAAATTCTGAAACAGAAGATTTCCTGTTTACTAGTAAACCATTTTTGCTGGGAAACGCATGAAATTGGTAGATATTATTATTCGGAAACTATGTAATCGAAAGAAGTTTTCCATTTTTTGGTAAACACCAAACATCTTTCAGAAAATGCTGTCAAAGTGGGGTTTTGAGCTGAATTTTCGTATGTGACACCGGAGAAAGAAGAAAAACCGGTCATTACGTGACCATAATTGCTTATAATTGAATAAGTAATTTATTTATCAAAAAATGGAAATCTCATTTCGATTCCAAATCGCTTCAATAGTCAGACATGCCAATTTTATGCCTTTACAATTAAAAATGTGTCAGAAATAGAGTCATATGCGCAGGTCGGGTTGTACCCTACCCAAACTCGCAAATTCCAGTTTAAATCAACCTGACACGAACCCGCAAAAATAATTTTCGGCAAGCCGCAGACCGACCCGAATCCGAGGTATTTCAACCCGAACCTGCAATATTTGAACCCGCAATCCGAACCCGTAATGTAAGGAAAATAAATCATGTTTCAATGCCATTATGAAAAATAATCTACAATCGTATCTCTAATACCATTTTTATGTTTTACATATAGAATAATGAAGTTTTTTTAGTCAGAAAGTTTCGCGTTGTTGAGCAGGGGATTTGAGAACCACGTTAAATCCTCTCTCCGGTTCTGTTTATGTCATCCATTATGATAGCTGTAGCTGTAAATATAACTTTAAATGTTATATTATTTCCGCTAATTCTGAAAAAGAAAAGTCCAAACAGGAAGCTGGAATCCTGCTTTTTCAGAATTTGGTGTCTCCCCCGATGATAAAAAAGAAAGAAAAATTATTATTATGAGGTGGAACGCGTTGAATTTCGACGAAAAAAATGTTTAAGAAGGAACTCTCATTAATTTATAAACCTACAAAATCAGTTACAATAAAAAATGCATCTTATATTGGTTAGTCTAACTCTCGAACAAATATTATTTTAACTTAAAGGTCACTGCTCTTCTATATAAAGACACTCTAATTTTTTTGTAAAACTTTGCGTTTTCTCAGTGTTCGATTTTAATTGCGTTATTTTCAAAAGTGAAGTATCTCCACCCGTGAAGAATTTCAAATCCGCTGGAATGAAAATGATGCGCTTCTGCAAAATATATTTCAGTTTTAAGACTTAAAATATACGCTTTTATTTTATATAAAATGACGTCATTTGCATCCGCTGAAGTATTCCACATTTACGATCGAATCTTAAATAACATCTATAGTAAACTATGCTTATGACGTCACTATAGCGGAATAATACACAAACCCAGCAAAAAAGCGATGTCGTAAATTCGACAAAAAAAAATCGGCTATCTAATGATTCATATGCCTTCATTTGTTTGTAACATGATTATGTATACTTAAAATTAAATATAATTTATAATAATTCCATGTTTTATCAGAAATCATTCATTTATATAGTTTTTCAAAATAGCGTATATTTTAATTATTATTTTTTTTTTCAGTTGTTATGAGAAAATGGCAACAAAACGATGTAGTAATCTATTATTTTCGTACTATTTTCCCTTTACTTTCTACAGAAATGGAGTACTTCAGTTACCACCATCTCAGAATAGCATTAAAAACTACAAAAAAATTAACATCCCAAAATTAAATTGAGATGCAGTTTTCAAACAAATTGCAGTTAAAAGTTCTTTATTTCCCTATACGAAGGTGTAAAAATGGAAAATGTGCGATGGTTAGAAGTTTAAAAAATTGCATTAGAGATTATCAGTATTTAACCGTAAAATGATACATCCGCTTGGCTTTACGGCTGGCTTATGTAACGGTACGTTATTTTTAGTGACGACATTTTAATTGTTGCTTGAAAGAAATATAGCATATCGGCGGGGGGGGGGGGTAAAAAATATATATACCGTATTAAATAACTTAAATATTAACGTATCTTAATCCATTTATTAAAAGATAAAAAATAAACTAGAGAACAGGAATTCTGCTTTTTCAGAATTTAGTGTCGCCCTCGACATTTTCATTACTTCATTTTCTTCTGATGGACTGTTGGTTTCTATTGTATTATGAAACAGCCATTAAAAATGAAGCGTTTAGGTGAAGAAGAAAGAGCAGTCGTAAAAAGTTAGAACTCTGATTTTCTGGTCAGAATGGGGGGGGGGGGGGGGATGGCCATCATTTTTTTTTTTACCAGAAAATCAGAGTTCTAACTTCTTACGACTGCTCTTTCATCTTCACCTAACGCTTCATTTATAATGGCTGTTTCATGATAATAGAAGCCACCATCAGAAGAAAATAACTCGGTTAAGCGAAACTCGGATAATCGGGACTCTACTGCAAAACATATTTCAATTTTAAGACTTAAAGCACACGCTTTTATTTTATGTAAAATGACGTCATTTGCATTAATATAGATACTTAAAATTAAATATATTTATAATAGCTCCATGTTTTATCATAAGTCATTCATTTATATTTTTCTCAAAATAGCACGTATTTTCATTACATTTTTTCAGTTTTTATGGGGAAATGGCAACAAGAAGATATAATTGTTATTTTCAACTATTTTTTCTTTACTTTCTACAGAAATGGAGTACTTGAGTTGCCAAAATGAAACAAATGTCGCTAAAAACTACAAAAAAATTAATATACCAAAAGTAAATGGAGATACAGTTTTCAAACAAATTGCATTATAAAGTACTTTTTTTCTCCAATACGACGGTATAAACATTGAAAATGTGCGATGCTTAGAAGTTTAAAAAAATGCTGTAGAGTATTTAATCGCACAATGAAACATCGGCTTTTGTTTTATGTCCGGCTTATTACAAGGTAACGTTATTTATTTGAGTCGACACAAAATAAGCTGGGAGAAAGAAATAGCATACCGGGGGCTAATAAATTAAATCTATTATAGTTGTGATAACATAAATTTAAGCAAAATCTGTGTACAGACTTAAGGGGGGGGATCATCTTAAAACTTTTTAAAAAGTCAATGTTTCTGTTGTTGTCTATTAGGAAAGAATAACATGTTACCGAACTTAAAAGTAGTCGGATGTATCAATCCCAAAACTTTCTTCTATCTCAATACTCCAAAATTCGTTATCCCTGTGCCATAACTAAATGGCAATCCATGCTCATAATGAGGATTCTAAAAAGATGAAATTCTGTGAATTAGTTCTTGAGATATGAGTATCGCTGAAATTGTGTAAATCCAGCAAAATGCAGCATAGCAGCGCTACCTATAGGGTGATTTACACCAGAACCTAATCATCATCAACTTATGTCAACGTCTAACTGAATATGAAGTTTGGGGAAAATTCGTGCATTAGTTCTTGAGATAGAGCTATTGGGCAGATCATGACAAATGCAGCATAGCAGCGCCACTTGTTGAGCGATTTACACCAGCACATAATCAGCAGAAATATTAATCAAGGTATACTTGAATCTGAGGTTTGACGAAAATTTGTGCCTTAGGTCTTGGGATAGAGCTATTGAGGAATTCGTGCAAAATGCAGCAAGTTTTATGAAAATGTGCGCATTAGTTCTTTTCATGAGATAGAGCTACTGCGGAAATCGTGTAAATCCTGCAAAATGCAGCATAGCAGCGTCACCTGTTGAGCGATTTACACCAAAACGTAAACAGCACCAACTCATATCAAGGACTAACTGAACATGAAGTTTTATAAAAATCCGTGCTTTAGTTCTTGAGATAGAGCTATTGCGGAAATCTTGAAAAATGCAGCATGGCAACGCCACCTGTTGGGTGATATACACCAAAAACTAATCAGCACCAATTTATATCATGGACTACCTGAATATAAATTTTTATTAAATTCCGTTCATTAGTTCTTGAGATAGAGCGGCCACAAAATTTGTGTTACATACAGACAGACAGACTCACAGACAGAAATTTTGTAAAAACATGTTTTTTGGAATCTCTGACACCTAAAACGTGTAAATCCGTCAAAAAGCGGAAGTCGAAAATTTTCACGAATCCAATACTTTCTTCTTGTAAAGATAGAAGAAAGTAAAAAATTATGATGATACTCTAATTAAAACCGGTTTTATGATAAAATATGTGGAGTGATACCTATCCAAATCAAGTTAAATTTTAACTTTAAAGTCATTTTTCTCAAATCAGATATTTTTGACACTGCTCGCATCCTATTTCATAAACTGAGTAACATAGAAACTTAAAATTTTGGATTAATTGTGTTTTACATATCTTTATAACCTCTACCTATTTTTAAGAAAGTACCTGAAATATATATTTTTTTATTTTTTATTGAAATTTCATGATAGATTTTGCGTTTTATGGTTTAATTGCCTGAAAAGAATATTTCCATCTGTAAACTTGGCTATTATTTTAGGTTGAAGTTAAAGTACGATGTTGTAAGAATATACCTTATGTAATATTAAGTGGCTTTATCGAATATATTTTTATAATCTTGCGCGCGACACATATGTGTCATTGAAAATCCTTAATTAGTCTGTCTTAATTACATTAAATTCTAATTATGTATCATTAAAATTATTTAAATGAATACGTAAACACAGATTTGTACAATTTATTCTAAAAAAATTGTTTAATTTGGAGAAATATTTACAGCTCCAAATTTTTTTTAACCATTTGGAAAAATGGTTATTGTTCTCTGTCAGGGTAGGAAATCAAAAACATATCTGAAGCGTTTTATTAGTTGCATCCTCATTTAATTCGTTTTCTGATGGGTCTATACAGTAATCTGTATTTTCCTTTTGCTTTCAACAGAGATGGATACTTCTGTTGCCAATATGACAAAAAAGTAATTAAAACTACAAAAAAAAATTAATAACTCAGAAACAGATTGAGATACAGCTTTCAAACAAATTGCATTTGAAAGTACATTTTTTTTCTCTATACGACGGTGTAAAAAGTAATATTGTAGGATATTTAGAAGTTTAAGAATGAAATTTCATTTAAAACTGGTCCAGGAATATTAATGTAAATATTAATGTAAACCAGCTCCGTAGAAGTTTAAAAATTTACAGTACCGAAAAATGTAATCCGTGGCTTACGTAATGTATGGTCAACTGCGTGCGATTTTTTCATGTCTTAAATTTTAGTCCTTGAAAAAATCATTTTCCAATTGGTCGTTGTAATTTGTTAAATTGCATTTTTTTTAATGCTATCCAATTTCAAGTAAGACATTTTCATGTTTAATACTATGTTAAAATCACGCAATATCGAGCTGCTAAAAGTGATCTTAAGGGAATCGTGACCCTTTATTTGAGTAAAAATCGACAGTTATTTTTGTGTGCATTATAATTCTCCAATTTGTAGTACGTCATTCGTGTAAAACCGAATGCAGATGCGATTATTTTACGCAAAGTTACAATTGTTTTAATTTTGTGCACATTTTTTTTTTTTTTTTGGCCTTTTAATATAGTTTAAATCTGTTTTTCTCAATACTGATATTTCAGATTTTTTTTTTTTTTTGAAATGCTCCTTGCTTCTTAATCTGTGATCAAAATACATGAAACTGATCAGGAAGAATCCTGATATTGCTTAAAAAGAAACTATGTATGCATTTTAAAATTCGAATTCATTAAGACAATTAAATTTGATTTTCAACTTATTAATAAGGCAGAATTTGGATGAAAATCGATATGGAATTTAAAAAAATCTCTAAATAATGAGCTATTTAAGTTATTAAAGAATCGATACACAGACACAAATTTGTTTGCACAATAGAGTTTTATGCGTTTGAAATCCAAATTAGAGGAAATATCTAGAAAATTAAAACGCAAGGAGCATTTTAAAATTTTAAATCTTTTAAACGATCTTAAAATTATAATAAGATTGGAAATTTCTTTTAAGGTGTTTTATATACTTATGGTGAAATGTATACTTGCACAAAATTTCAAATCTCTAGTATAAAAATTAAAAGAATTTTTTTAAACGTCCACCGTCCCCTTAAACTAAATTCTAATTACGTATCATTAAAATTATAAAGAATACGTAAACAAAGATTTGTACAATTTATTCTAAA
The DNA here is from genome assembly GCA_963932465.1 of Maratus speciosus. Lineage (NCBI taxonomy): Eukaryota > Metazoa > Arthropoda > Arachnida > Araneae > Salticidae > Maratus > Maratus speciosus. The sequence continues at coordinate 461,805,111 of OZ010795.1, forward strand.
AATATTGTATAATTTGGAGAAATATTTACAGCTCCATTTTTTTTTTTTTTTTTTTTTTTTTTTTTTTTAATAAGGAGTTGAAATCACGACGAAGAATAAATAAATGAAAATAATATGCAAGCGAGCTAGCTCTTTCATAATTTCTTTCGGAAAACGGATTTGAAATCAAAACCAGGTGCTCCCCCATTTGTCAAAACAAACATAGGATGTTTTTTAATTGGAGATTTTATTTTCTTATGTTGGTGTGAAAATTAGTCAATCGGAATTATCAGGAGATAAAACTGTCATTCGACGGGAGACTTTGAGAACACCTGGACGTGTTTGAAACTAAGGACGTAAGTGTATTTTTATTTTTATTTTTTATAATTGCCATGAGAACTTAAGCTCTTTAATTTATATATTTATTAAATTTATGTATCTATTGAGATGTTTTTGAGTTTATATATAATGTTTTGCATTTAAATTTTATATAACAATATTGTGCAAATTCATCTGTTAGCAAAATCAAGACAGACGTCCGGCCAATAACTGTAAAAATTCAAATGAGACGAAATAGCGGTAATATAAAGTTACTAAGGTGGCTCGACGAAAAGAAAACAAAAAAAAAAAGAAACTTTTAGACAAACATGATAAACGTACAAAAATAATTTTCAAAAATCAGTACTGGCTAATTTAACTCTAAAAATAATTATTATTTTAAACTCTATTTACTATTATGTATTTCTATTATTTTTAACGTCACACATGATAAATAAACTTGATTTATTTATTATATAATTTATTTCTATGAATAAAGTGATCCGACCTGTAATTAAGGTAAATAATTAGGATAAGTAAGCAAATAATAAGCTCTAATTCTAATTTTTTATGTTTACGACACGGAAAATTACGTAATTTTGACGCACATTAACTTTTTATAGTTTTATTTTTGTTTTTCTAATAAGACTAACAAAACGTCATATTAGATGTAAATTTCCAACTGGGTGAAAAAATGTCCGGACCAGGAATCGAACCAGGGATCTCCTGACTGAAGCCGTCAGTGCTCTACCAGCTGACCTATACCGGACGAATGTGGTGGAACTTTTTCACCCAGCTAACCTTAATGATTATAGCATCTGGTCTGAAACCTGGCTCAGCTTAACAGAATAATTCTCAGGTAATGTTCTAGTGTAACAAAACGTCATTTACATCGGCGCAAAATTTTCACACGTACTTTTCATAATTTTGATCCATGCATATTTTAGTGTACAGTGGGTTATTAAGGGATCGCATGTAAAGCAGCTGGCATTGGTGTACCTTTTCGCGGGAACTACTGAAGCGATTTCAATACTTCTTTTATATACAGGGTGTCCGGTCTCAACGGTGTCCAATGGCTAATTCCTAAACCGTTAGTCATAGACATATAGTTCCAGTTACAAAAATGTTTAAAATCAGGTAAAGAAACATTTTAAAAGCGATTTGGGTCAATAAAAACATTTCTTAAAAAATTACGAAATTTAAATTTTTATACGGTCCCCCGGTCCTATAAGTTATATTTAGTAATTTTTTCCTATTACACTGACAAGTAAGACAAAAAAAGTCCCATTCATATAACGCTAAAATTGAGCGAGTTGTAAAACTTTAAAAATGCATGACTTATGCCACTTTTCTACTCTGAAAACAAATGAGTTCGGCTTGGCTTTGAGGGATCATATACCAAGTGTTTAAAGTATTCGAAGATCTTACTTCATGTGTATCTGCGCTTTGAAAAAAAATCCTACAAGTATTATGATTAAGTCTCAAATTGGCTAAAATAACATATGTTTTATTTTGTCAGGATTTGAGGCTGTTCCTCTTATGATTTCTTTTAACAAAAATTATGTTTTTTTATAAGTTTTTATGTTACTTCAACAATCGTATGTATGTTTTTCCAGTTCAAAATTTGTACTCGAACTTTAACCCACTTTTAAATATCCGATCGAGATTGCATTTTACATACTGGCGCAAATCCGATAACAATCTAATATTATTAAGATTTTCGGTGGTTACCATTTATACTTATTTTACAGGATAACACAAAAAATTTCGGATAGATTTCTGCCAAGGAGTTTAAGAAAAAGTTTTAGATTAGATAATACAAGACTGCGATTAATGGGTTTTTTTAACTTTTAAGTATTTTTTAGCCCTGAATCCGAAAATTACCTTAATTTTTAACCATCATGTCAGGATATTTCGCAAATCATACATTTTTAAATTTAAAGAATAACAAAAATCGAATACTATAAAGTAGAGGAGATGGTTGTGTTTTTTAACTTTTGATAATTGATTTTTACGCACTTTTTAGCACTGAATCTGAAAATGACCTTCATTTTTAACCATTACGGTAGAATTTTTTTGCAAATCGGAAATGAGTAAGTTAAAATATAGCGAAAATCTCATACTATAAAACATATGTAAAACATTTTTTATTTTATTTTATTTTATTTTATTTTATTTTATTTTATTAAGAAGTTTATTCGATATTTTTGCTTATCCTGGGATTCTTACAGCTAAACAGCTGAGTGGTCCGATGAGATGGGGGAGGAAATTCAATTTTAACATTGAACTTCTTAACTTTGAAATTTGCAGTTGGCGAAAAATCCTGATATGATAGTTAAAAATGAAGGTCAATTTCGGATTCAGCGGTACAGAATATATAAGAATCAATTATCAAAAGCTAAAAAACATGACATAACACAACTTTTGCAGGATTGAGCAATCTAATAATATTTTAAAATACATATCATTTTGTAAAGAATTGAGGCTGTTAATTTAGAATCATTTTATTTAACAAAAATTCTGTTTTTTCTTTCTTCTTAAATGTTTATTACAAATTGTATATTTTCCATTAATATGCCAGAATGATTAAAGATTTCAAATTTATATTGCAATGTTAATTTTACTCCCAAACATTTTTTATATCTGACGAAATTATATTTCGACTAAATTTGTGAATGACCCCCAATTTGCAGCAAAAAATATGCTCCAACTTTAAACAGCTATTACTCGGTCAATTTTAATCGTAGAATAACGGGACTTTTTTTGTATTACTTGTCAGTGTAAAAGGAAAATTTCACTGAATATAACTTATAGGACCGGGGGACCGTATAAAAACTTAAATTTCGTAATTTTTTAAGAAATATTTTTATTGACCCAAATCGCTTTTAAAATATTTCTTTACCTGATTTAAAACATTTTTGTAATTGGAACTATATGTCTATGACTAACGTTTTAGGAATTAGCCATTGGACACCGTTGAGACCGGACACCCTGTATATAGTTTTGCCAATAGCTGGGCTATAAACTGAACGTACGGCAAGAAATAAAAATAAAACCAACAAAATCCCCCGTTAAAAAAAAGCCGCTTGTAAAAAATAGCTGTCATTTATGTATTTTTCCTTGAGATGTACTGATGCGATTTTAACACGTTTTTAATAGTTTTAATTTATTATATTATATTATATTTATTTATTCATTATTGTTATTATTATTTTGCCGAACTATCCATTTATGATTTAGCTATTGCCAAAACTATTTTTTAAAGTATCGAAATTGATTCATTAGTTCTCGAGAAAATGGTATATCAATAATACAATAGCAGTATAATGCCAGCTGTTTTATATGAGATTTCACAAGTGTTATCGCCAACTTAATAAATACATTTTCAGAAAAAAAAAAGAGTGTAAAAGTAAAAGTAAAAAAAAAAAAAAAAAAGAAAAATATATATATATTATTTTATAAGCATTCAGTGTTGATCTTGAAAATCACGTCTAATTTTTTAACTACAATTCATATTTTATTCTAAAAAAATCCGTTACCATACATTTGGCCTCGGCACCAAACTCGATTGCAAAAAATTCATGGCTTTTTTGCGCTTTGTACAAAACTCAAACAAGTGAATTTATTAAAAACTATATAAATTTTTGCTCCTTTTCTTTTTTAAAATAGGACAACGAGGAAGAAAAAAAAATGAAATATTATTTAAACTATATTTTTAGGATTTCTAAATTGATTTCTCTACGTATAATCGTAAATTGATTAATATTAAATATTAATTGATAAACGTGTTTTTTTTCTAAATTTTACAATCTCCTTTTATAATTTATTTTCGCCTTTAAAAGGTTCCATTGTTGCAGTTTCACAGTCATTTGGCTTATTTTGGCAAGCGTTTATTGGCGCATCATTAAATTTAGTGTTGCTCCAGTTCTCAAACAATTGAACGCGTTACAGAGAATATTTGGCGATTTATCATAAGTGGCGGGTTAATGAAAAAATGCCTTAAAATTAATGTATAGTTAATTTCTGAAAATATTAAAATGTTGTATTGTCATTGGAAACACACTTCTGAACGTAATTTTTATAATTCTAGCATATGAATAAGAATAAGTGAGTTAAAATTGATTATAAAATTCCATCTTTACATAGAAAAACCAGGTTGAGTTAAATAGTGTAATAACCAGGGCTGCGGAGTCGGAGTCCGGCCCATTTTATGAGCGAAAGAGTCGGAGTCGAAGTCTGATCTATTAAAATTCCCCGAGTCGGACTCGTCCATTTTACAAGCAGGTCTGTGTTGTCGGAGTCGGCCCATTTTTGAGCGAAAGAGTCGGAGTCGGATCTGTTAAAATTCCGGTAGTCGGAGTCTATTTTTCCCACCGACTCCGCAGCCCTGGTAACATCATGTTTGGCAGTGAGACTTTGCGTACGAAATTCGCACTCCATGAGAACGTGTCCTAATCTCACAGTTTTGACAGAGTATAGCGCAAATTTTACTCCAATTAGATGTATTAATAGTCAAATATTTTAGTTTTATCAAAGGAAATGATCGTTTCTGTAACTAAATATGATGTCATTTTCATGTTGAAGCTTTTTTTTTTTTCGAAATCAAGCACTTTACATACAGAACAACGGAGCGCTTTCAGCAATAGAAAGTGACGTCATAAACATGCATTTTCTTTCATAAAACTGAAAAAAAAAAATGCTATAATCCAAACGACTTGATTTTTCATAGGCTTTTTATTTCGTTACTATAGAGCCCTGCCTCAAATCGGGGCCTCCGGGATGGCACCGTGTGCTTCTTTTTACTGTGTGGTAAAAAAAGCACGGTATAAAATTTATTGAAAATCATTTTGATACAAAGGAATAAAATTCTTTTTAAAAGAATGTCAGTTAACTTTGAGCATTCTGTTGAGTTTTTTGATAGTCTTAAATATCACTTATCCAAGTTTAAAATGTTTTTTCTTTTTAATGTTTATGAGAAAAATGACACCATCAAAGATAAAATGTAAAAATTATCCATTATCCTTTTCTCTGCAGTCTACAATAATAAAAGTAACTCGATTGCCACCCACCATTTTAAAGAGGTTTCAATAAAAACTGATAAAACTAAAACTAAAATATAACAAGAAAAATCATGCGCCAAGCATAGATTATGAAACACTTTTCAACACATTTAGAATACAGTAGCAAAACTTCACAGTTTAACCCTTTCAGGGGTAATACACTTTCATAACTAAAGTATTGAAAGAAATGAATGACATCGGAATTTATAAACAACTTTATTTGGAAATCAGAAAAAGCTATACTTAACATAATAATAAACTGAAAATTTTATACCCGAAATTCTGGTGTTATTGTGGCATTTGGGAAATAAAATTGAGTGGTTTCATAAACATACCGGCGCCTTTGAAAGGGTTAATAAGGTGAAATATGATGTCTAATTAAACGATTTGGAAAATGCATAACTCATTTTAAAAACAGATTTCAGCTATTACCATCAATAATCGGAAAAATATACGAATTTACTTGTGCAGCCCTGTATAGGATCTATAGATTTGTATATGTATTACACAGTATGCTGAAATTTAGTCCAGTTAGGAAACGCGTAGCACAGTTGGAAATTCCCCTACAGCATTTTCCGTTAATAAACGGAAATGGTGTTGAGATCATTTGTAAAGCGCTGTATATGTCCTATGAAATTTATACACTTCAAGTAATATGCAAAAAATAATTAAATTTAAAAACGCATACGACAACTGAAAAAAGCGCTTCCATCAGTTATTGTTCATAGACAGTACATTAACTGAATTCTTTTGTATGTCCCGGTATATCAACTATTCACACGATCTTCTATAATAGTAAGCATCTTGTAATGAATTTCAGTTCTATATCAATTTCAATGTGTTTGAAATAGTGTAACATCATTAAAATACACCTCAAACGATTTCCCCCCATATATACCTTAGGGGCTGTGCATGTATAACGTTATCACTTTAGAGGGGGAGGGTGGATCTGGCATTTGATATCGTTAGATATTTCTAGGGGGAGGGGGTTTGCTTTTTGATATCGTTGTCATTTTTGGTCCAATCAAACTTTTCTTTTTTTTTTTAGTAACTTTTTCTTCACATCCAAATTCTCTGTTAGCTTTTGTTTATTATTATTTTTGTATGTTTTTATGAAAATACAAAGATTATTAAAGCCATTAAAGGTTTATAAAATGACTTCATTCCGAAATTCGCAATATCCCAACGTTTGACATTCCTGTTCTTCTGCTATGTGTGCACATAATTCGCTATTAGCGAAACCAGGAACATAATATGTTGGAAATGATACTTATGTTTACCAGTAAAGAAAGAGAAATAATGTCATCCACTGTTGTGCCGATAATTTCTGCTTTTACCCTTCCCGGCCAGAGCGCAATTGCAAGAAGACAATATTACTGTTGAATTACTTTATGTAACAATAAGCTACTATTAAATACTTTTAAATAGTAACTAACACTTTTAGATGTTATTTGATATAAATTTGTTTCATGTATTTATTATATTTTATTGACTTCTTGAATCCGTAAGCTATGGGACTCATAATATGTAATCATGTGTGTATATTAAAGTAAAAACGTATAAAAAGAAAAAAAAAAGAATGTAAAATTAAAAATAATTTTTAGACATTTATAACAATATCATCGGGAGGGGGGGGGATCGACGAATGATAATGTATGATATCGTAAGGGGGGGGGGAGAGGGTTAAAAATTGGCAAAATGTTGATAACGTTATATAAGTATAGCACCTTAATGTACTGAATTCTTTTGAGTTTCCCTGTAGACGAACTATAAATGCTACACGCTTCATTTTCAATACCAAACATGACATAGTAAACACCAATAACATATATCAACTGCATGGCAATCCGAATCTATTTACGCAAGTTAGAGCACGGACAGACGTCACACAGACAGACAAACCGAATTCGTAAACACTTTTCAACTATGTTGGAAAGTGTTAAAAATGGAAATATTTTAAAAAATAGCTATTGCGAGTTAATTTTCAAATGAACATTTTTTTAATAAAAAAAAAAGTTATTAAAATTTGTTTGGTAGAAAGCCCAGGGCAGAAGACTAAAAGAAAAACCGGCTTATGTTTTAACCCTTAAATGCCGGGTATTGCCTTTTGGCAACATACCCATTTTAGGCTTATAAATATTATTAGAGTAATATTGAAGCTACAATGGCTAATGTTGCCAATAAAATACATTCTGAAAATATTATAAAATCGATTTTCAACATTTAGATGGCAACACTTGTGCTGTTTAAGAATGAAGATAGATTTATTTTTCCAATTGTTGATACATGTTCTTTTTGCTTTGTTTGGAAGCTTGCGAAATACCATCAATTTGTTTGGAAATTGTATCTCAATTTCCAATTCTTTTTTATGGCTCTTAAAGAATTTTCAAACATGAATTTACAGGCTGTAATACGGATGCTTTTTTAAGCATAACTTAAAACAATTTGGTGGAATGAGCTGTTATTTGGAATCGCATATTTGATGCTCCTAAAAAATCGGTTTATGCTAAAAATAGAAAACAAAATGGGTTACCATTTATATTTTTTTTCGAAAATTTATTCGAAAAATATATTTTTTATTTTTCTTCTTCAGACTCGACCTGCTGATCAGGTCCGATCAAAATCCAAAAGTCGATATATTTCCCAGGGGTAGGGGGGGGGGGGGGGGCAGGGCTTTGCCTCTCTCCAGCTCCGGCCTTAGATGGCAAGGAAAATCTACCGCACGTAGAGATCTGAAAATTTGGATGAGGATAAATAAAGGCAGGTCCGAATGCATTTGAGGATCAGATTTTTTGTTTTTTGCCGAGATATTAATTGAAAACCATAACGAGCACGGAAAAATGGCGGGCTGCTTTTACTCCTTTACGGGCATTCCGCAGAAGTTTATAAAGCAGAAAGAAGCGAAGCGCTTCGTTGTTCGTTCTCCAGCATTTTGAAATCGCGATCTCAGAGCTCACCCCCCCCCCCTCCTCGTGGGGCTAAGGTAAAAGAAAACAGGAACATTTTCGCTATATCATCCCTGTTATAATAGTATCTTTGGCTTTAAAAATATATATTAATATTTGCTATTTCAAAGAAATAGTTATACTTTCAAATTAGAGCTAGAAACTCTGTGGTCGTGAATCGACATCCAATAATTTAAATTTTTCAAATAAATAAACTAACAAATAATTTAAATTAACTAATCAATTTTTTAAAAATAAATTATAATCTCTCTCTGAATTCCTTGTTCACGCCAGTTTTCAAGTTTTTCGTTTTCTGCAATTTCAAACTGTTGCATCCGCTTTCAGGACAAAGGGAAAAAAATACTCACTTATTTAAGCCCTCCCCCCCCCCCTTTTCTAACATTATATATATTTAAAATATTAATATTTACCGTTAATTTTTTTTTAAGTTTGTGTTCATGTTTTCCGATTGTTTTTCAAGTTTTTATTTTCTACATTTAAAAACTGTCGCATCCGCTTCCCTGGAGGATATATTAAGAAAAAAAAAGTACTCCACTTATTCGGCGTACTTTTTCGGTTCTAGCATTATGTGTGGTTTTGAAAAATATTAATATTTACTATTTGAAAAATATTATTTCTAGGAGGTGAACTCGCGTTCATTTTGACCTTTTCCGTTTTTTCTCCAGATTTTTAAAATGCCATTTCCATTTTACGGACGAAAAAAAATATTAAAAAAACCCCCAAAATATATCCACTTAATACTGGTACTTTTCCAGTTTGAACGATCTTTGGTTTAAAAAATTTGTATTACTATTTATTATTATTATTATTATTTTCTTTTTTGGAAATCGTTTCACAAATTCCCTGGAGGTTTATATATATATATATATATTGATAGAATTTTCTATATATTTTTTACATATTGACTATGAAGAGGCAGTTTCCCGTTTTAATTGTACTTTAGAACATTTTAGGAGGGGTTTTCGTTTCTGAGCATGTGCGGGGAAACCTACATTTTCAACACTTGAAAATATCATTTCGCGTTTTGAACGAGGAAGTTGGGGGGGGGGGGAGGGGAGGGGAGGAGCTTTGTATTATTTAGGTTTTCTCAGGTTTGAGTTCTCTTTGTGTGTAGGAGGAGGCGGGTGTGAAGTAATATTAGTTTTCAGCGCTCGAAGCAATTCAATATAGGACATACCCTCCTTAATGGCTATTACATATATATTTACTTATTATATGCTGTAGTATTTTATGCAATTTTTTTTTTTTTTTTTTTGTGTGTGTGTCCCTGAAAATTTAACGCTCGTAGCGATCGTCGCCCCCCCCCCCCTCCTTCCTCCTGCGGTATGTCCCTGGATTAACGTAACTTCTAGCTTTCTAGCATGGATTATTTTCTAAGGCAGAAAGAGTGGTTTCTCCATTTTAGACGTATCCATTTTGATAATTTATTTTTTGTTTAAAAAGGTGCATTTTCATGATGGTCCTGTACTCCTGTATAGATTTTGTTAAAATATGATTATATATGTCATGTAATTCTGCACATCCACACTGTAACTTTTCGAAAAGTACACATACACAAATTTGAAAAACGTGAATGTGAATGACTATTATTATTATGAAATGAAATGATGCATTTTCTCGAATGGATGTTCAAATTTTACTAAACTTTCATGGTCGGTGGCATTTGAAATGTGAACATAACAGTCACATTAAATTGGGTGCTATCAGTTTTTGTTATTATTGTTTTATGACAATTTTTAGTGAGCATGAAATGAATGAATGTATATAAATTTCAGTGGCTGCGTTGCTTTTATTATGGCAATCACAGTTGTTAATGTTATTATAATATTCTGCATTATATAATGCTGCAGGATATTGGTTGTAACAGGATGATTGCTGTGCTAAGTTCCGGTTCAAGAACCGGATAAAGTACACAGTATAAACAACAAGATATTTGAAATCATTATTTTTTTATGTATTTTTTATTATTTCTCTAAAATGTCAATTCTTGTATGCCAGTGGTTCCCAAATTACTGGTCGCGAATGCTTTTTCGTTGGGTCGCGTAACGATCTGTAAGATTTTCAAAAATGTATCATTATTTTTTTTACTGAAATAATATAATAAGAGCAACATCTTACAATTTTTAAATGAAATATCGTGAAAAAGTATATACACATAATTTTCTGAAAATAAAGCGTTTTATTAAACTTTGTTTCGAGAGCGACTTGAGGCTTAAAAAAAAAAAAAAATCAATCTAGACTCAGACTCTGTCTTTGGTGCAAAACAATACAGGGGTCAATGCAGGTTTTTTTTTCTTGGGGCCCATTTTGAGAAAAGTAAAAGTTATTTTTGTGAATTTTATTATATTTTTGTGAAAAATAACATTTTGTAATGAAAGTTGAAATCCAGTTACTCAAATTCGAACCGGAGCATTTATTAACAATTTCATGAAGGGGCCTATTTTATTAAAAGGAATTTTGTAAGGGAGCCTGTTTTATTAAAAGGAATTTTGTGAAAGAGCCCATTTTGTTAAATACATTTTTGTAAAGGGGCCCATTTTGTTAAAATTCATTTTTGTGAAGGGGCCTGTTTTATTAAATTCATTTTTGTGAAGGGGCCTGTTTTATTAAATAGATTTTTGTGAAGGGCCCTAAATAGGCCCGAAATTTTGCCTGGATGACCCCTGCAATACCATAAATCGCCTTGATTTTTAAACTGTATTTTCTTTAATACATTATTAATACGCAACTGGTGGGGTGTGGCATACTTATGCGCATGGTGCCGCGAAAATTTTCAGCCAAGTTCAATCGAGAATCAAAGAATTATAGTTACTTTAACATATAACATTGTTATTTCAATGTATGAATTCTCTTTATAAGAGTATGCGTTGAAACTCTCTTGGCGTAGGATAATTTAACCCAGTGATGGAACATTATGGGCCTCATTTTGGAGCAGCAAAAAGCCATTTTGGAGCAGCAAAACCCTCATTTTGAGGCAGAAAATAACTATTTTGTAGCAGCAAAAAGCCACTTTGGAGCAGAAAATAACTACTTTGGAGCAGAAAAATGCTCATTTTGGAGCAGAAAATAAATATTTTGGAGCATCGAAATGTCATTTTGGTATTTTTTGACGAAATTCACGTTTTTCCTGCAATTCTTTGACGAAATTCGCAATATTTTTGCGATTCTTTGACAAAATTCGCGATTTTCCTGCGATTCTTTGGCGGAATGTGCGTTTTGTTCGCGACTTTTTCACAAAATCCATTTTTTTCGCAATCCTTTGACGAAATTTGCGTGTTTTTCGCTATCTTTTAACGAAATTAGCTCGTTTTTCGAAATCTTCTAACGAAATTTGCGGTTTTTCGCGAACTTTTAACGGAATTCGCGTTTTTCCACAATCTTCTGACCCCGTTTTGTTCGTTTTTTGACAAAATTAGCGATCCTTTGACAAAATTCACTTTTTTTTCGCGATCCTTTGACAAAATTCACGTTTTTTTCGCGATCCTTTGACAAAATGTGCATGTTTTTCGCGATCTTTTGATGAAATTCGCGTGTTTTTGCGACCTTTTGATGAAATCTGCATTTTTCGCTATATTTTAAAGAAAGTAGCGTTTTTTCACGATCTTTTGACGAAATTCGGGTGTTTTTCGCGATCTTTTGGCGAAATTTGAGACTTTTTGATGAAATTTTTGCGGTTTTTTCGCTATCTTTTAAATAAATTAGCGTTTTTTCACGATCTTTTGACCGTGTTTGTTCATTTTTTGGCGAAATTAGCGATCCTTTGACAAAATTCACGTTTTTCTCGCGATCCTTTGACGAAATTCTTGTGTTTTTCGCGATCTTTTGAAGAAATTCGCGTGTTTTTCGAGTTCTTTCAACAAAATTTGCGTGTTTTTCATGATCTACTGACGAAACTTGTGTTTTATTCGCGATCTTTTAACGAAATCACGTTTTTTTGCGATCTTTTGATCGCGTTTTGTTCGTTTTTTGACAAATTAGCGATCTTTTGTTAAAATTCACAGTTCTTTTTCGTGATCATTTGACAAACATCGCGTGTTTTTCGCGAAATTCGGGTGGAAAATAATCAATTTGTCTCAAGAATTGTTATCGAACTGGCGCAGTTGGGCGCAATTTTGTTGAAAAATGGTCGTTTTGGCGCAGAAATGCGCAGTATTATCGATTTGGAGCAATTGGCGCAGCTGTTCCATCACTGTTTAACCGTAAAAATATTTCACACTAAATACGTTTTTAGGTGCGTTCGTAATTATATAAATACGTAGCACCTATAGTCGTCGTTCAGTCCGTCTGTCCGTCCGCATATAACAGAGCAAAAACTACCCAACCGAATGGTCTGAAATTTTAAATAATTTATTGTTGCAAATTTTTGTCGAGTTATTTCAAATTTCATGAAAATCGGATGTATAGTTTAATTACAGGGACAGTCAAAAGTTTTCCGTTACATTACGACCAATGGAAAAAAAATTATTGCAAGGGCATTTTAATGATGTTACAGCCTTCTGAATGGTCTGAAATTTTTAATATATAATTTTTGTAAAATTTTGTCGACTCATTTCAAATTTTATGAAAATAGGATGTATAGTTTAATTAGAGGGACAGTCAAAAGTTTCCCGTTACATTAAGGCCAATGGGAAAAAATTATTTCAAGTGCATTTTAATGATGTTACAGCCTTTCGAACAGAATGAAATTGATATGCACTTATGAAGTGCACTAAAATATACATCCAGTACAATATGCGGTGCAAAAAATTATTATAAAACTAGATATAGTACGAACGCACCTCATTTGCCACGTTTGGCGAGCAATTTCCAACTTATTTTAGATTTTGCAATATCTATTTTCATTTGACTATATGTTTTCCTTCTCAGTTTAACCAGGAACTTTTTTTTTCATAATTTACCATTTTAAGATTTTTCGGTTATTATCGATGTTCAGTATGTTGTATGGCAAACATATATTTTGTTTTGTTCAAACTGAAAAGGAAGTTTCTATTACGCACAAAATGAAACTGATTAAAAATGAATGAAATGCAATATTTTATGTCTGCTTTATGGTTTAAATGCAAAAATATCATAACTGTTTATAACATTTTTTGAGCCCAAAAGAAAACATATTTTATGACAATTTAATAACTTCCCTTCCACCACCCCATTCAATTTAGCATATTCGATTAAAGCCACACAATATATATATATATATATAAGCTTTTCAATTATTTTTATCGGTATCCATATTTTTCTTTTTTTTTCCATTATAATACTCGTAAGATAGTACAAGGGACTTTACTTTATACATGACATCTGGTATATATATTTTTTCATTTCTGTTATTCAATATCTGCTGTTTTTAATTATGTATTTGGTTTCTATGTGAAGTGAGTTTGGGGAAAATGTATTTATTAATGTCATTTTATTCATAATTTCACAGTTTTTGTTGGTGGTCGTTAATGTTTATTTAATGGTTATATATATATATATATATATATATATATATATATATTTAATAAAATTGAAATCACAAATATATGAATAAATTGGTAAAGTTCTAAAGATGAATTAGAAATGAACATAGGAAACCAGTATGTAAAATAAGAAACTATGAATATATATATATATATATCGCGTTTTCGTTGCATGAATCTTTTTTGAAGAATACCTACAAATCAGGGTTGTAATTTTATCCGGTCAAAATTTATTTTGACCAGGACACTGGATAAAAGTAGTTTTAACCGTCCAAAATTGGTCAAAAGTGGTCAGAAATGGTCAAAACTGCTAAAAATGGTCTTAATTTTAATAATTTTTTCTTTCCAATTAAAAGTAACTTAATAAGTAATAAAAGTAACAGGCAGTTTCAAAATAATACACCGATAAGTTAAGGCGGCTCATTAGTAAAATATGCTTATGCAATACAATAAGAAATCTAGATCCATAATTGCCCTTTCATTGTTAATTGCGTATCAACAGGGAAAAAGTCATTCTTCCTTTCAGCTGTTGATACAAAGGTATCTAAAAAAACTGCCCAGCATTGTTTAAAACTAGCAAAGGTACTAACTAAACTAAAGAAAAGGTAGAAAACAAGTTTGTAAAGTAAGAAGTTTTGTGACAATGAAAACAAGATTAACCCTAGAACTACCGGAAATTTTACTCAAGTTTTATAAAAACATTCTACACCAGAATTTTTACTTAAAACTATTTAATTTGTTTATTTAACTTATTATTGTCTGATTTATACATTTAGTTTGTTTTGAAGAAATTTCTGGTTTGAATAAATATTTTGAATGTACATGTCGGGTCCAATGGACCCGTCTGGTAGACGGAAGGTTAAACGCATGAGAGAAGATTTTAAAAATGCATATAGAGACGAACTGTTTATTTCTTATGAAAGTGCTGCACATTACTTGAATCTTGTAGGACAAGATATTACAAACACAAACAAAGTTCAATAATGAAGATGTTATTGAAATGAAAAATTGCAGATGAGCATGAAGGATGATATCGATGATAACATTGTTAAAATCATTAACAATGTAGGTATAATATACAAAGAATTTAAATATTTACAAAATCAATTTATTTTCCTTGCTATAGATAAACTTCAAAAAGAAGATGCTACTATATCTGATGCATGCGGCGAATGGTTAAGATTGCTAAAAGAGAAAGATCTTGAAATTTATTCTAAAATGATAGTCTCAATTTAATGAAAATGTTACCCCAGTTCATTTTCTGGCTTATATGCTTAATCCTGTCGACATGGGTAAAAGTATTTATGAAGAGAAGCAAGAAATAGCAAGGCAATGGTTACACGATAATATTGATCCTAACTTTTTGCCTCTTGTAATTGCATTTCAAGCAGAACCCTTACCATATCCAAAATCCTGTTTTTCCGAAAGTGTAAAAGATACAATTGGGCCTGATATCTGGCGCATAGCAATGAAGAAGGTTAAAGGAATTGATATAAAATTTGTTGAATTCACATTACATCTAATGAATTGTTGTGCCAGATCGTCATCAATTGAAAGATTTTGTTTTCTAAATTTGGAATAATTTAAAATAAATTACGAAACCATCTAAGTTTAGAGACAACCGCAAAACTTGTTACTTGTAATCATCTTTTAAATTCAATACAAATTACATAAAAACGTAAAAAAGCTTGTGTAAAAAAATAATTAAAACATTTGTGTTGCATGAGTATCTTGGTGTTATGTTATTTATGTTATGCCTTTTTAAATTTAGTATTTGTTGGTGTTATGTTACTTATATTATGACATTTTTAACAAATGT
The DNA here is from genome assembly GCA_963932465.1 of Maratus speciosus. Classification (NCBI taxonomy): domain Eukaryota; kingdom Metazoa; phylum Arthropoda; class Arachnida; order Araneae; family Salticidae; genus Maratus; species Maratus speciosus. Next base: position 461,820,712 of record OZ010795.1, read on the forward strand.
TAACTTAGTTTTTAACATGTGTTAGTAAAACGTATTTGATTAGTAGCAAATAAATTGAATAGTCAATTTCAGTGGTCAAAATGGTCAAAATTGATTTTGACCAGGACGGTTAAAACCGGTTTAAACCACTGGTTAAAATCGCCATGGTTAAAACCGCCATGGTTAAAACAGAGACAACGCTGCTACAAATATATAAAGATACATACGTTTAACCAACATTTAAAAAATCTTATTTTTTGTAGATGCATAACTAATAACAAAGAAAACACAGAAAAAAAATTACAGCAGTTTTTTGTAATGATCTTGCTGGAGAAAAGAACAATTTTTCTAATGAGCCAATTTTGTCTATGGAGGTCTTATGAAAGTTAAAAGTCTAGCCCAGGAGTCGGCAAGTAATTTTAAGCGGGGTCCGAATACGTTTACATTTTTTTATCGAGGTTCAGAGAACAAAACACATAAGTAATAATAAGTACTTATTACTTTTAAATTGTTATTTTTACATACACATGCATATAATATATAATAGAAATGTCAGATATTCGTTCTGAAAAATTACTGCGCACACAAGTATACGTTCTGAAAATTTTTACATACACATAATACTATAGAAAGGACAGATATTCGTTGGAAAAGTAATGCTAAAAACTACACTCGCGGTCTTGAGCAAGTTTTTATAGTTTGGTTCACGTGGTGAACAGCTAATGCGAAGAGTGTCTTCAAGGTGGGCGTCCGTTAATATTGAACAATATTTGTTCTTCAAAAATTTTATTTTAGAGAAAGTTTTTTCAGATATATATGTGGAGCCGAACATAGTAGCCAGGTTAATTGTTAGTTTGGGGCAAATTTCATACATTTCTGAGACATGTTACCCCAAAATTCTTCAGGGAACGCAGTTTTATACATTTGCAAGGGAATATCGTCTTGCAAGTCAAATATTTCCATTTGAAGTAAAGGTTTTTTAAGACTGAACAACTTCGCAGAGACATCAGTCCATTCTGCAGCTGGAGCAACTTCATAAGGCGATTTAAAAAATTGAGATAACTTACCTATCTCTGCAAAGACTTGGAATCTTGCCTCAAACTACTTCACAAGATCTGACATAAAACTTAGGAACACTGCAGTGTGCATTTCAGAATTCTTCTTTTTATGTTACAGAATTGTTCGAAAAAGAATAAATTCTTCTTCATTTTCAATATATTTTTCGGCGGTCCAGGCTTCGACCTTCCACGGTCCGGATGTGGACCGCGATCCGCCAGTTGCTGACCGCGGGTCTAGCCTTTTAAAAAAGTAGTGTGAAAACTACACCATTAACACAGTCTTTTCCCCTACCATATTTTAAACTCTTTTGGCAATTGCCGTTACTTTCTTATCTCCAACAGGTAAAAAATTAAAGCGTGTTTTTTCATTTTTGGGACATCCTGTATATAAATATGGGTATTGTGTAATGAAACATCTTCCTTTCCAACCATTTTCACTAATTAATTTTTATTAAAGCTTCTGGTCAGTGAGATCTCCAACCCCCCTCGCTAATGTTAAACCTATGGCCGTGTAATACATTTGTATTTTTAAAATTAATATTTTTAACTTCTTTTCTTTGTTTACTATTCTTAAAAAATCTCCCTCTCTCTCTCTCTCTCTCTCTTTTTTTTTTTTTTTTTTGGATCAAAATATTTCTAAAATGTATACTTAATTTATGATTTTATGTACTAAAATTGTAGCATTTCAACATAAAGATATTTGTGACCAATCTGAAACATCTTTGTTGGCGCACATCTCTCTCGAATACACACGATTATTGATTTATATGAATATGTGTGGTCTACAATATTATGAAACTGATGTCCAAGACTATTGTTTATTAAAGCAAGTGAAGCTTTCATTATTTTGTTTACAGCAGATTTAAGTAAAACTGTGTAGATTCAGAACCTTTCTTTTTTTCCCCATCAAAGCCATTATTTACTAACCATCAATGGAAGATATGTGTTATAAATTTGTGGACGCCAGAAAAGTAGTCGGTGTTCGAATGTGCGTCCGTGGGCAAGTCTTTGGCGCCCCCTGCTATAAAAAATTAGATAAAAATTGCCTGTTTATAATGTGGAATCTAGAATAACCTAATTTAAGCTCAGATTTAGAAATAATTTATGCTACATATGTGCATTAAATGTTATTTATGTCAAATGTTAATTTCTTTGCTGCCAGAACCGCATACAGTAGAAACATGTCGTGATTATCTAAGTGTAACAAGATAAAGTAAAAAAACTAAAACCCAACTACGACAAAAAACTACGCTGAAAAAGTATAAAAGTACCCCATGAATACAGGTAAAGTCACAAGCAAATGCTAGTAATATATATATATTCGAAATGTACAAGTGAAGCGCTTTAAAATGATACCAAACACGGCATATCTAGCTTAACTTTATTTTTTTACTCTGTATATTTTGTCCGCTAGAAGGCGCCACATTGAATTTGGTGAAAATCTATATAGCCTATAACCAGCGGACAATTAAGACGCTTCTAATGATATGTCATTTGTCGAATTCTGATTAGTGGTTTAGAAGTTACGAGGGAACAGATGAACATACATACATACATACATACATACATACATACATACATACATACATAGCCTGTCAAAATCATAACCCTCCTTTGGCTTTGCCGTAGTCGGGTAAAAATAAAATCCTATTTTTGAAATTTTAATGTTGGTAGTTATGAAAGTGCTTAATATTGAAGTACTTTCTATCTTCTTGCAGTTACGATATTTAACTGTGTTTAAATAAAGCTGTACAGATTGCTTATCGAAATCTTTATAACGAAGACCTACTAATACATTTTCTAGAGTAGGTAAGTGTTAAAAGTTTGCTTGCTTTTAAAGGAAAATTCGATGCATTGTTTTTAGACAAACGGTCCCCTTTTAAAAATATAAATGCTCCCCTGTAAAAAAAATAAAATAAATCTCCCCTCTGTTTGGGGGCTAAAATATGTTGGACACCCTGCGACTGCGTCTATCAATTACGTGGAAATCGAAGTATATTTACGAGAGTTAGAGTGCGGCTGGTCAGAGAGACAGACAGATTGAAGTCATAAACACTTTTAACTATGTTGGAAAGTGTTAAGAAGTCAAATTTTATGTCCCAGACCACCTTAAATTCAGGGAAATGCGAGGTTCTCATAAATTTAACATAGCGCAACAAACCATATCAAAATCGCGTTACAAAATTAAAGTTTATCAGAGTTTTGGCTGTCATTGGAAGGTGTTTACCACATGATAGTTTTATTGCCATTTGCTATGGCTTTTAGCGTCTTGGAAAAAAGAAGTTTTACCATTTTTACTTTCTTCTATCTTCAATAGAAGAAAGTATTGTAATCGAAATTTTTTCGACTTCAGGTTTTCGACGGATTTACACGTTTTAGGGGTTAGAGATCACAAAAAACATGTTTATACAAAATGTCTGTCTGCCCGTATGTCCGTGTGTCGCCATTGTACCATCAAAAATTGTATCTAGGTCTTCAACTCATTATGTAACCCATGAAAATCGAGGTCTTCAACTGATTATGTAGCCCATGAAAATCGATTACAGAATAAAAAGCGATCGCGAAAAAGGAAACAATCTAATGTTTAATCGATTGATAGTAAAAGGACATGTCTCGAGGGGCTCCAATCCACTAGCCGCGACATTTTACAATTGGTCGATTCTAACCGAGAAAAATTGAGCTCAACGTAGGTAATTTGTCGCAATCTGTGGATGATTCGGTGGAACTGCTTTCGATTTGTAAACTGTTTTTCTTCTCGAAACGGGACTTGGAGAGTTTATCGATGAAGGTTTTGGTCGTCTGAAGTCTGATCTTTGCGATCTGTTGTTGAAGAGGATGCGACAGAATTTGGTGGAGGAAATTTAGATTTTTCGGTTAAATTTTGTTACGAAGGTGATTTGTCGCGATCTGTGGATGATTCGGTGGAACTGCTTTCGATTTTTATTTATTCGATTATTAAAAAAATTCCAAATGGTCGTTGTAATCTATTAAATTACAATTTTTTTTATTTAAGTTTTTGGCTATGGCAAGCAAGTCCTCTATTAATTTGGGAAAAATCCGACGGTAGGAGGCGCTGTAATAGCGATTTTTGTGCTTTTTGAATATTGTACCATCGAAAAGTGTATGAAGTTATGCATAGAATTGAAGCACATTTTTTGTATATGTTTGTGGTCATGGCAAGAAGGTCCTCCCTGAATTTGGAAAAATTCCGCCGGTAGGGGGCGCTGTAATAGCGATTTTTGTGCATTTTGAATATTGTACCATCGAAACGTGTATGAAGTTATGCATAGAATTGAACCAAATGTTTTGTGCATGTTTTTGGCCGTGGTAAGAAGGTCCTCCCTGAATTTGGAAAAATTCCGCCGAAGGGGGCGCTGTAATAGCGATTTTTGTGCAATTTTCAATATTGTACCATCGGAAAGTGTATGAAGTTATGCTTAATTCTAATAAAAATACTAATAAAACTAATTATAATGAAATATTGACATGAGATAGAAGCAGGGGCGTCGCCATGGGGGGGTATGGGGGGGGAGCCTCCCCCCCCAATATATGTGAAGTTGGGAAATTTGAGCTTAGAGTTGGGAAATTCTAGATTTTACAGACATTTTCTTTTTTAAAAGTAATAGTAAAAAAATGACGAAATTTTTATTGTTTTGGTGACTATTTTGAGTATTGCAACAGTAAACAAGTTAAATTATCAAAAGAAATACAAAAAGAAATCAGCCACACTTAATCTATCATTGTATTTTTCAGTTCTACAAAAATATTGTACATCTACCAGATCTAAATTTCTCTACTCCTGTCCATCAATAACTGACTAACCAGTTCCTTTATTTCCAAAACTTTGTTCCTTTCTCAAAAATTTCACCCTACTTCCCCTTCTCCTCCCAAAAGAGAATCCAGCTATTTTAATCCAAAGGGATTCTAGCTTCTTTTGAAAATTTGAAATCACTTGTAGCACAACAGAAAGGAATGTAGTAACCTACTTGAAACACAGCTATAGGCAAGAACATTTGATGAGTTTTCACAACTTTTTTGACTAATTTTGCGATTTTTGGACAATATTTTATTTATTCTCGTGATTTTTTGCCGCAAAAATTAGTTAACCCTTCGCTGTCAAGTAAAAAGCGTTATATGAGCAAATGCGGATATACACTGGTGAAAACAATTTAAGGGACAAATGGTTTATTTGCAATTAAAGAAAAACTAACAAATCAAATAAAACCAAATTTGGCCAAAATATCACCCGATATAAGACCAATATATGTGAAAACAAAAATGGGCACAACCTGCACCCTAAATAAGGAAACTGGTCACGTGTCCAGCACAGCAGCTGACCGACACCCTATCAGTCAAAGAAAAACATGTCTAATAGGGTGTATGGTCACCTGTAACAGCTACACAACTCTTGCATCGGCGTTTCATACTGTTTACGAGGGTCCTTATCAATCCCTATTGCAACTGCACCCACTCTTGCATCAAAGCACCCTTGAGCTCATCGATGGTCATTGGAGCTGGTCTTCGAACTGCAATTGATCATCCAAGGGCATCCCATACGTGTTCGATGGGATTAAGGTCAGGGGGCATCGCAGGCCACTCCATTCGTTGAATATCCTTCGATTCGAGGTATTCGCCCACCAACTGAGCCCTATGTGGACGGGCGTTATCATCCATAAAGACGAAATTTGGTCCATATGCTCTGCGAAAAAGTCTCACATAAAGTGCAAGAATCTCGTCCCGGTACCGCTGACCTGTCAGAGTACCTCTATCAGACACATGAAGGTCAGCACGCCCGTCTGCCATAATGCCTGCCCAGACCATCAGACCACCTCCACCATAGTGGTCCTTTTCTACAATATTAGAGGGCCGATGTCGACTCTCGGGCTCTCTCCAGATGAGAACACGCCTCGAGTCACTGCCCAGACTGAATCGCGACTCATCACTGAAAAGAACCCACCACCAACTATCCTCTGTCCAAGACAGGTGTTCTCGGCACCAAGCTAGACGGGCCTTTTTGTGGTTCACAGTCGAAGGGATGCAGACTACAGGGCGCCTGGCATACAGACCACCTGCATTAAGTCTCTGGGTGACTGTTATCTGTGAAATGGATGTTCCTGTTGCATTATACAGGTGACGAGACAGTTGTGTCGCTGTCGCGAACCTATCCCTTTTGGCTAGAAGTCTCAAATAACGGTCTCCAGCCTGCGTTGTTGCCCTTTTGAGGCCTTGACCATTTCGGCGGGCCACTGTTCCTGTCTCTGTGAACTGTTTCCAGAGTGTGGACACCACATTTCTTGAAACCCTAAGGTCCTTACAACAGGTAGCCTGTGATTGGCCGGCGTTGAGTCTTCCAACAATTCGCCATCTTGTGGCATCGTCTAGACGATGACGACTAGCCATACTAACGATGGGCAAACAAATAAATAAAAAAAAACAACGATTGGGTTATGCTACAATGTTTCAAAACGTCTTTACGCTACAAGCTTCAGCGGTCAAATGAAGTATCTCTGCACAAACGCGATCACAGCGCCACTACCTTATGACGACACAGATCACTGCGTGGCAGGTGTGTCCGCAAGGAGCTTACCTATCATCTGATACCTTATTTGCGTTTAGGGATAACTTATTTTCTTTTGCTTAAAAAAAAAAACCGCTTGTCTCTTTAATTGTTTTCACCAGTGTAAGAAGTCGTTAGTTTAGATAAATTTGTCACATTTTACTTTTACTTGTGTGCGGAAATATATATCAGTCCTGTTCGTTTATACTCATATGTGTTTATAAAATTTCAAACCAAAAGTCCAGTGTTCTGTGTTTAAAGATGTTCTAAAAAGTTACTATAAATCTCAGCACGAAGAATCCCTTCATAATAGGAAAAGAGTTTTCGGGCAAGATTTTGGAGCATCTAAAAATCCATTCGAGGATAAAAAAGGTAAAAAATGGACGATTTTAATTTGGAACAGAAATATGACCATGAAAGCAGTCCATCAACTGAAGAAAAAATCGACATGCACTGTAACACTGACACGTTGCACTTGAATAAAATTTTGAAGAAATAAAGATTTCCTTACAGACAAGCTCACAAACAATTATGAATATTAGGATGGGACTGGAGACGCTGAGTTCCGAAAGCACCGTAGGAAAACAGTTTCACCAAAGGCAATAGATAAAAATAATAGCACAGCAATGGACATTGATACACATAAGTTTTACAGCAAAAAATTATAAGAAATACAAGAAAATTTCGGGAATTTAGTAATGGGCTTAAATGACAATGTTCCCTATATCAAGAGAATATTGCAGCAATGCATTCCATATTCAAATTACAATTGTGCAAGGGAAAAGTTAATAATGTTACCACTTGGATATGAGAGACCGGATGTACATGACTTGTACAGTCAAATAGAAATAAACCAAATCCCAATTCACTTAACAAACCTTTTACTCATGCCATGAAATTCAAAGACTATTTGGGTCACGCCGTCAAACTATATACTCGTACCTTAACATTCACAGCAGCTTATCTTTATGGCGTTGCATCTAATGAAAGAATCTTTAGTCAAATAAAAATTAGCCTATAATAACAAACTCTAAAGGTATAGATTTGTTGAATTGTATGCATTTAAAAAGGAGATATAAGCATAGCATTTTTCAAACAAATCATTGAATTTTGGCACCCAGCCTCTTACATAGCCGTACAAGCTGCCGACTTGTACGGATTTTTCTTACCACTAAAATTTAATAGAAAATTTTGACTTATTTAAACGTTAATTTTGTTTAAATTTCGGTTATTCAATTAGCTAAAGTTCACTGTAAAATTTTAGTGGTATGAAAAAACCGTACAAGTTGGCAGCTATGCTCTTAGATGTCTGCAACCAAAATTCCTTACTCAAAGTACACAAAAGCGATAGCTTTGGACAGTATAGACCCAAGCCTAATAAGGATCTATTTATGTGGAAGTGCTACTTATGTGGAATATGAAGTTTGACTAAATTCCGTGCATTAGTTTTTGAGATACAGCTATCGCAAAATCGTGAAAAATGCTGCATAGCAGCGCCACCTGCTATATGATATACATAAAAAGCTAATCTGCATCCAATTTTGTCAAGGTTTAACAGAATATGACGTTTGATCAAATTCCGTGCAATAGTTTTTGAGATATAATTATCACTAAAATCATGTAAATCGTGAAAAATGCCGCATAGCAGTGCCACCTGTTGGACGATTTACACCAAAAACAAATCAGTACCAATTTTTATCAAGGTACAGTCAAACCTCGTCAACGCGAACTGTTTCCGATTGCCTCGTCCAGTTGTATGTAATGTAGTTAAGTTCCGATAACACGAACTACTTTTAATACGAAGAAAAAAAGTTTCCCCTTGAGTGTTCGCGTTAACGAGGTTCGACTGTATAAGTGAATCTCTAAAGTTTTATTAACTTTCGTGCATTAGTTCTTGTGTTAGGATGCCCACAAAATTTGTAACACATATAGACAGATAGATATTTTCTAAAAACAGTCGAATTGTGTTCAGGACTTACTAAAACGTATAAATCAGTCTAAAACCAGAAGTCGAATTTTTTTTACAAATCCAATACTTTCTTCTTGTAAAGATAGAAGAAAGTAAAAAGCGTATTTATTTTTTTAGTAAACAAACCCATAATTAGAATTTTTATGTTTTCAGTTTTAGAATTTTTTATGCAAAAGTATCATAATTATTACACACGTTGTGCAGATAATTTCAGTCGAAAATTGGAGCAATTTGTTTCAAGTTGGGAAATTTTCGAATTCTCCCCCCGAAAAAATATCTGTGGCTACGCCCCTGGATAGAAGAAAGTTTTGGGATTGGCACATCCAACTAGTTTTTTTTTACTATTTGGCCATTTCTATAAAAGTGTGTGTAAAATGTCTATAAAAGTGTGCATTTTGTCACACTTAAAGCATAATTTTTAAAACACTGTTGTGCCAGCAAACTAAAAATTTAAATTATTTTAATAACATATTAAAGTATATATATGCACATTTTAATGGGCTTTATGCTAATATTTTATAGTAATGTACCGGGTGTCCCAAAAAGGACTGACTGATTTTAAAATTCAATAACTTCCAAACGGTGACAGGTATTAAAAAAATTCTTGCAGGAGGGTTATGCATAAAGTCAAAAGTTTTATTACAGTGATTTTCGATTTTAATTCGAATATCAAACAATAGATGGCGCTGAAAGCAATAGTCGCTAAATACAGGCTCGATTTTTGGTCCTTTCTGTTGTTCCATGCAGAAAAAGGAGATGGAAATGTATTATTCGGGCCACGAAGTACCAAAAATCGAGCCTGAATTTAGCCTCTATTGATCGCAGCGACATCTATTGTTTGTAATTCGAACTAAAATCGAAAATCACTGTAAAAAAACTTTTGACTTTATGCATAACCCTCCTGCAAGAATTTTTTTAATATCTGTCACCGTTTGGAAGTTATTGAATTTTAAAATCAGTCAGTCCTTTTTGGGGCACCCGGTACTTTAAAAGTAGCATATGAATAATAATTTATTTATATGCTAATATTTTTGCCATTTCTATAAAAGTATATCTACCAATTTTCATTTTGTCATCTTTATTCATGATTTTTAAAACACTATTGCGCACGCAATCTAAAAATTTAAATTCTTTTAATAGCATATTAAAGGATATTTATGTTCATTTTAATGGGCTAATATTTTTAATTACTATTTAAAACCATTCAATTACCGGCTTAAAATGTTTTTTCTGTTATGAAATACATTGCGATTAAATCGAATCTAAATTAATTTTTTAGAAATGAGATTAATAGAACATAATCATCTCTCTTCCCTTCCACCGCCCCCCCCCCCCCTTAAAAAAAGAATAAAGGAAAAGAAAATTAACGGCCAGAATTGCGTTTTACGCAATCGAAATCACGAATGCTGTAAAATATTTTTTGATTTCACTAAAATTTGTGTCAGTTTCTGAATGGCAACAGCAAATTGTTTTGTATTCGACAAAATATCTGTTAAGAACGAAAACATCGATTAAAAAGCTCAAAATGTCTGTAATAGAAAATAATCTTTGGAGTAGTCTTTGGAATTTAAACTTAATTCAAGAAGAACCCATTTATTGTGTATGCCGTTCGACATCATCTGGTTTTATGATAGAGTGCAGTTTTTGTAAAGAATGGTATCATGGTGATTGTATTGGTATCGCCGAAACAGAATCAGGAAGAATCGATACATTTTGCTGCGAGCAGTGCAAAAGTAAAGACCCTGCATTAAGAACAACTTACAAAGAAATATACAACCAAAGGAAAATTAAGAGAGCAAAGCTCATGTATAAAAATTCAACAATGTCAAAAAATTTCGAAGAGGTTTCAGATTTAGTATCGGATTCTGATTATGTGTTGTTAAATACTATAAAAGCATCCACGGTCTTTGAAAGTGATTTCGACAAAAATACATGCCGTAGATGCCAGCTTTTAGAGATTTTTTCTCATCAGTGGAAGAGCAGACTTTCAGCTGCAGATGAATTTAACTGCAAGAAATTGGCTGATATATATGCAAAACTGCACAACATAGAAAAAGAATCGGAAGAATTGGACATAAAACTAATCAAGCTGATCGATCAAATTCATAAGTCTAAAAAACCAGAAAATAATTTCATAAAGCTACCATGCGATGATGACACAGCTTTAGAAGTAGAAGATCTAAGTAAATGTACTGAGAGCCGTTTAGAACAAATTTACATGGAATTGGAGAAAGACAGAAAACTAAAGCCTAATGATGAAAAATGGAATCTTTTTTGTAATCAGAAAATAGCAAAGAACTCGTGGTGCAGGCAGTTGAAAGTTTTATGTCCTCTGCATTATGAAAATTCAAGGAAAGCTGGTGAAATATGTGGCTATAATTTACGTAAAGAAAATGGCACTGTCCTATATTGTGGAAATAAAGACCGCACTTGCAATCATCACAATTGGGAAGAGTTGCTGAGAGCTGAAATCGATCTAGATAAGCTAACATTATTTCTGGAATTTAAAGCTCTTAAAAGTGAGGAGATAAACATTCAAAAGGATATGTCACGTCACGGTATTCATATTTTTAGATTAATGTCGAAATACAGTTTTGAACATTGAAATGTGTTCTTATGTGCGTTCTAGATTTTAAAATCTACTCCAAATGAGTATCAAACTTCTGTCTTAAGTCTTAGCTAGAGTAAGTACATGAGCGGGGGAAGGCAATTGCTTCTCCCTGGATTTTAAAATTTAATTAACCTTATTTTCTTTTCTTCTAATAATTTTGAAAAAATATAATAAAAGTGTATTTCTCTCACGTAACTTAAAAATTATTAAGATTTAAAATTGGAGTCTTTTTCTTAAGGGCACATGGAACATAAATTGGTTCAAATTTTCGAGTTTTAATTGAGTTAGAAATTGATAAAACAGAAAAAAAAAGTTGATGATGAAATATTAAATCAATATGATTATGATGCTGGAAGGTTTTCAAATAATATATTTAAGCATTGTGTTTGTGTATATAGTTTTTTTTTTTTTTTTTTTTTTTGCCTTTTCGGAAAAAGAGGTCCTTTGATGCTTCGGTACACTTTTCTAAAAAAGATCTATTTTATGTAAACAGTTGAAACTTTCCAAAATTGTGAAACTAACTATTGAGAATAATAAGAAGCGATTTTCATTTTGGCTTAAGGGCAGTCGGAATTGCTATACCTGCCATGTTAAATTAATGTACCTTTTCTCATAAACTACTTAAGATATGGACTTGAAATTTTTTTTATGCATAAAATAAACAATTCTTAATAATCTGAAGTTAAATTTATAATTAAATAAAGCTTAGATTTTTTTTTAATCTGAAGTAGAAACCACATTTAAATTTCAAAAAAACATGCAATTTTTTCAAAGATAATGATATTAATAATAATAAAAAAAATTATGAGTTTAAACAATTCACCTCAGATTAAACAGGGATATGTATAAAATGTTCAAGCAAAATTTCAAAGCATAATGTATAATAGTTTTTTCAAAAAGGTACATCGAAGTTAAAAACAACATTTTGAGAAAATCAAGTTTGAAGTAAATAAACGCACTAGTAGTAGTAAAGCAGATAAACAAACAGAATTACTAAAAATTTTCCCAACTTCTGGTTGCCGTAGAAACAAAAGTAATATACCGGTAGAAAGAGGAGAAATGGTTGATTCAAAATATTAAAAAATCGAAAATTCGATATATTTTACGTTTTGACTTTTCAACTGCCCTTAAAAGAAATAAAAGTAAAAGTATTTTACTAAAGAACTTTACAAATCCTTTTCAAAATTTTTTAGTAAAATATTTTTAATTATATTTCTTTTAAGCCAAAATGAAAATCGCTTCTTATTATTCTAAAATAGAGTTTGTTACACAATTTTGGAAAGTTTCAACTGTTGTTTTCGACAAAAAAACTATATACACACCCACAATGCTTAAATATGTTATTTTAAAACATTCCAGCATCATAGATTGATTTAACGTTTCATCATCTTTTTTTCTGTTTTATCAATTTATAACTCAATTCAAAACTCGAAAATTTGAACCAATTTGTTTCATGTGCCCTTAAACGTTAACATTCAAAAATATCTCTTTATTTCTAATTTAAGTGCAATCGTTATCCCCACATAATTATTCTTTTATTGATATTTATTAGATAAACGCCGCCTTTTTTCCCTGTTTTATCAATTTCTATTAAAATGTCGATAGTTCAGTATTTCTTTTATTTTTAAATTGCTACATTTTTGTATTGCTTTTTATGTATTTTTATTTCATGTGTATATTCTCCATTTTAAAAAACGTTGTCTTGGCATCGGCTTATACGCGCATCTATTACAAAACCTTGATCTTCCCTGGATTTTATTCTCCTTGTGGCCATAATGACAGGGTTGCTATCTGCTCCAAAAAGTCTGAAATTTCTCCTGAATTGCATATAAAATCCGCAACTCCGCGCATTTTGTTAATTGCTCTAAAAATCTGCATACTTAGAAAATAGATTTTTCCCTACGAAATTAAAAAATTTTGACTCACGCAAATTTTTTTCTCAGGGAATTTTATATCTTTGTCGCACTATTTTCAAATCCTCTGTTCTCAGAATGCTAAATTTTCCAATGGTGGATTATACGTTTTCTATACCAGGTGATTAAGAAAAAAAATGTCTCCTCAAATATCTCCTAAATGATAGAAACATACTTCCAAATACAAAAGTACTGATTTTTTTTTAGATGTATATCATTTGTTTTACAAGGGGCTGTATACATTTTAAAATAGGAATTTTTTTTATATATACTAGGGGGGGGGGGGGCTCGCCCCCTGCTCGCTACGCTCACCAACCCACCGCGTAATAGCTTCGCGATTCCGTTCGGTATCGCAAAGCAATTCCCATTTTCTAGCCAATCCCAGACGTAATAGTTTCGCGTTTTCATTCTGGCTCACTTCGCGATTCCTCATTTTCTATTCATTCAATTTTTAAATTCCACTTGGTAAAAACGCGCTTCTCCCCAACTCCTGGCAACTTTATTTCCTTATCTCCAAGCACATAATCATCAGAGCTTACAGAGTTTCATAATTATAAGAATGATTAAATATAAAATCATTAAAAAAAGAGTAAAATTTATAATTTATTTGAATAATTACAAATTAAATAAAAATTATATATATAGTGTTGCGAATATTGTAAATAGCTAGTGTTTGTGCTTAAAAATAATGTAAATAGTTTAATTAAGCTGTATACATAAGCTAATATTAGTTTTTGTTGCACTGAAATATCTCAATTTGTTGATTTTCTGCAATCAAGTAAACCCTATTGGATTTCAATGGGAGTCTATGTAAATTTGGCGAAATACTGGAAATAGCGTCACTTTTGGCGACTAATTTTGATCGCCAAATTTGGCGACGGGACTGGGTCCCATCCCCCTTGGTAACTCCCCCCCCCCTTATAGTGTCAGAAAGCTCTGACCAATGAAATATGCGTTTTGCGGTATCTACGCAGATTTTCATTGGTCCATTTCCAAAGCGTTACTTTTTTTTATATATAGAAGGATATACAGCCCGTAGATTCTATAATATTCTATAATTATATTTAGAAAAATGTTGTCCTGCATCAAAAAAGAACATTAAAAAGAAAAAAAAAACATTATTTTGCGAACAAAACTTATCGAGTTATGATACTTTGGATTTTATGAAATTTCGCGTCTAAAAATCGCGTTTTTTAGTTTTCATTAGTGCCAGAAAGCGTTGGAATTTCATAATATTAACAGTATCATAACTCGGTATGTTTTGCTCGCAAAAAAATGGAATTTTTTTTAACAAAATTTCTGCAGATGAGAAATGACCCATTTTAAAGTTTTGATTTATGTTTATTTTAGTCATAATTTTTAAAACTAATATGTATAAAATTTAGTCTTCAATGTTTTAAAAATGATTTGTGCTTTATTTTAATCTGAAAGTTACATAAATAAAGTAACCATGAAATCAGTCTTTTAAAAGGATTTAATCAACAACTGTAGAAATAGCGTTCACTCGCGCGAAAACACCCGCTTGTTAATGTTAACAACATAGGAGATTTTGTTTTAATGTCTCGTTTGCATTTCAATATTTTATTTATTTTTTCATTGGATAGCTGAAGTCGATCTCTACAAAAGCCCGTTTTTTACTTTTTCGATTTTCTTTGCAGGTTTCTCGTATTAGGATACTGTCACTTTCGGAACCGGTTTCGAAAGTGAAAGTATCCTCATAAAAAAAGAAAAAAAATTTAAACAAAATTGAAAAAGTAAGAAACGGCTTTTGTAGAGATCGACCTCAGCTATCCAATAAAAAAAAATGATTTTAATATATGGAAAAATATTTTTAAAAATTTCTCTCACATCGTTAACATTACCGAGCAGGTTTTTTTTGCGTGAGTGAAATAGCCCCTTAATTTCCCGAGATGCAGTGCATTTTTCTAAATATTATAACTTAAAGGAAATAGGAGAGGGAATGCAAAAATGTAATTTCTTTTTTTTTTTTTTTTTTTTTTTTATTTATGTATGCAGACCCTTGTAAAAGAAATGACGTATCTAATAGCTGTATTTCATTTCTATACTTTTTCTAATTAGAAGTTTGTTTCTATAATCAGCGGTTTATATTTAAGGAGCTATCAAATTTGAATTGCTAATATTTTCGATACATTAATTTTAAGTGTATTGATTACTATAACTTTTAACTATCTGAAATAGATTTCTCTTCAATTTATCATTTAAAATTTTTAAAACATCAGTTAGAAGTACTGTACACTTAGTTTATTAATATTGATTCAAAAACATGAAATTCAGATTGTCTAGGGATTTTTTTCATTGCTATTTGTTATTACTTTTAGTTTATAGAAGAAAACCTTATACGCATAATTTTTTTTTAAATTTATATAATCAGGAAAATTTTGCATGTATAAAAAAGTGCCATTTTAATTTACAATATAGCTGTCTGACCAAACATATATTAAGGCTGTTCTCAAATCCAAAGGGGATACTTTCCGACTCATTTTTATTCGGAAATGCATGAAAATGGCAGGTGTTGTTATTCAGAAATTATGTAATAGGAAGACGTTTTCCATTTTTTTGGTAAACGGAAAAGATCTTTCAGAAAATATCGTCAAAGTGGGCGTTTTGAACAGAATTTCCGACGCGGCACTGCGCGAAAGGAGAAAAGCCGGTCGTCACGTGACCACAATTGCTTATAACTCGATAAGTAATTTTATCAAAAAATGTAAAACTCATTTCGATTCCACATCGCTTCAATAGTTAGACCTGCCAATTTTTAGCTTTTACGTTTAAAAATGTATCAGAAAGTTTCGCATTGTTGAGCAAGAGATTTGAGAACCGCCTTAATACTTATTCAAATCCAAATGTTCTTAGCTTTTATTATTGCTAAAAATGTTTAATTATTTAATACCAATGCTAATTATTTCACGCTGTTGTTTTATGATATTGCGTCTGTATATCAACCAAGATGACTGGTAACTTTATTGGATAATTAGGATTCTATCTATTATATTTTTCCTATCAAAATAAATATTACATAATAGAATGCAATATTTGTGTAAGAAATTCATTCAAGTATGTTATTTTTATTGAATTTGATTTGTTGCAAAATTTAAAATGAATAATAAAGTGTTTTTAAAAGGTAATTCATATATTTTTGTCCTTTGCATTCTTTTATTTCTGTTTATTTTTATTATTGATTAAACAAGATATGTTTCCTGGCATTTTTAATCCATTCACTGTTGATGGTGTATAAATGTATCATTTTCTTAAACAATTTTTTCTCTTATGAAAATAAATGTTCTGATATCAACAAGGAATATTTTCGTTGAAAACTAACCCTTGTTTTAACCAGTTAAAATTGTTTGTCTAACCATACAGTTTTTCATATTAAAAAGAACAAAATACAGTGAAATTGTAGTTTTTGGACTTCTTTCAAAAAATTCTAAATGTTTTGAAACGTTTCAGAAATAAATAAAATTTGAATGTCCTTGTCCATGAATTTTTATTATTTTTGAGAAAAAATTCATGTAAGTCACACCTTTGTATTGCTATTTTATCAATATCTGATTACATTTAATTTTTTGATAATTCCTTTTGCACCGTTTTATAATTTTTGCGCTAATAACGCTATTTTTACTTTCTTCTATCTTTACAAGAAGAAAGTATTGGATTCGTGAAAATCGGTTTTCGAGGGATTTACGCTTTTTAGGGGTCAGAGATCCCCAAAAACATGTTTTTACAAAATGTCTGACTGTCTGTATGTATGCATAGATGCCAATATCTCCGGAAATTCCGGAGTTTCTCCAGAAATGTAGGATAAAATACGGACGTACGGTAATAAGGTAGAAAATACGGAAATTTGAGGCAAAAAAATCGCGAATTTCTTCGATCGATCGCGGCAAAAAAAATCACGAATTTCGTCAATCGGTCGTTGAAGTATATCGCAAAAATCGTCTATTAATCGATAAAACCGCCAATTTCTACAATCGCTCGCGGCAGAAAATCTCAAATTTCGCCAACCGACCGTTGAAAAAAGTTGCAATTTTTATCAATCAGTCGCTGCAAGTAATCGTGAAATTCATCAATAGGTTCGCTGATAAAAATCGCAGCCGCGGCAAAATATCGCGAATTGCGTTAATCAGTTGGGGGAAAATATCCTGAAATCCGGTAATCGGCTAATGATAAAAATCGCGATTTCCGTCAGTGAGTTCTCGGCAAAAAATCGCGATTTTCGTTCGTCAGTCGCGGCGAAATATCGCGATTTTTATCCGTCAATCGCGGCAAAACATCGCGGTTTTCGTCTGCAAGTCGCGGTAAAAAAACGCGATTTTCGTCCTCATGTCGCGGCAAAACATCGCAATTTTCGTACTCAAGTCGCAGCAAAACATCGCGATTTTCGTCCTCAAGTCGCGTCAAAACATCGCCATTTTCATGTGCAAGTCACGGCAAAACATCGCGATTTTCGTCTGCAAATCGCGGCAAAATATTGCGATTTTCGTCTGCAAGTCGCGGCAAAACATCGCGATTTTCGTCTGCAAATCGCGACAAAAACATTGCGATTTTCGTCTGCTAGTCGCTGCAAAACATTGCGATTTTCGTCTGCTAGTCGCTGCAAAACAAGCGATTTTCGTTCGTTAGTCGCGGCGAAAAATTCGCGATTTTCGTCAGTCAATCTCGGCGGAAAATCGCGAATTTTGTTAATTGGCCATGGGATTTCACACTCACATCAATCACGGATTTTTTGCTCCGTAAAGATTTAAAAAAAAATTCCATTTTTATAAATTTATTATAAAAAATTATTAATACATTAAAAGTAAAAGTAAATTAAGTAACCTTTATTTAAATTATGTTTGTGTTGATAAATACAAAAGCTGCAAGAGGACTGAAAATATTTGTAAAAAATATAGCTCGTAAAAAACTTTGTGCAACTCCTGAAATGACTCCTGAAACGTGACCATTTTACTCCTGAAGAGTGTCCAAAACTCCTGAAATTTAACTGGTTTACTCCTGATGTAATTTTTACAATGTTGGCGTCTATGTGTATGTGACACAAATTTTGTGGGCGCTCTATCTCAAGAACTAATGCGTGGAATTTAATAACAATTTATATTCAGGTAGTCCCCAATATAAATTGGTGCTGATTAATTTTTGTGTAAATCGCCCAACAGGTGCCGCTGCTATGTGGCATTTTTCACGATTTCCGCAATAGTTCTATCTCATGAACTAATGCACGGATTTTTATAAAACTTCAGTCCTTGATATGAGTTGGTGCTGTTTATGTTTTAGCGTAAATTGCCCAACAGGTGGCGCTGCTATGCTGCATTTTGCAGGATTTACACGATTTCCGCAATAGCTCTATCTCAAGAACTAATGCACACATTTTCATCAAACTTCAGATTCAGTTAGTCCTTAATATGAAATGCTGCGGATTACGTGTTGGTGTAAATATCCCAATAGGTGGCGCTGCTGTGCTGCATTTTGCACGATTTTCTCAATAGCTCTATCTCAAGAACCAATGCACGAATTTTCATCAAACTTCAGATTCAAGTATACCTTGATTAATATTGCTGCTGATTATGTTTTGGTGCAAATCGCTCAACAGGTGGCGCTGCTATACTGGTTTTTTAAAGATTTTCGCAATAGCTCTATCTCAAAGCTAAAGCACGGATTTTCCTCAATTTTCATATTCAGTTAGACGTTGACATAAGCTGATGATGATTAGGTTCTGGTGTAAATCACCCAATAGGTGTCTATGGTCTATGCTACATTTTGCTGGATTTACGCGATTTCAGCGATAGTCATATCTCGAGAACTAATGCACGGAAATGCATCTTTTTAGAATCCTCATGATGAGCATAGATTGCTATTTAATTTTAGCACTGTGATAGCGAATTTTGAAGTATTAACATGTATAAGATAGAAGAAAGTTTTGGGATTGATACATCTGACTAGTTTTCTTAGTTTTGTTAATAATATTGCTTAATTTGCGCCGGAGCTTAGCTCTTGTGCTTCTTTATTTTTAGTGAATATTTTAATATTAGCCGAAGTCTTACCGGTGCTTATAAATTATAAATAAATAAATAATAAAGAAAATTCTATGAATTATAAAGATAATAAAATGAATTAAAGTAGAAAATCCTATTATTACTTAACCCTTCACTGCACGATTTTTTCTATTTTTATGAAAACTTATTTTTGAAATCTATACATCGGTCTAACAATGGGAAAAATAGTAAAAAAAAATTAATTTTCAATTTTTCAGTTAAAATTTAATATTTTATGGTGTCTGCTATATGTACACATTTAGGATTTTAAACTATTGTATTGCTATATTCTGCAACTAAATTAATTAATTGTTGGTAAAATTAATTAATTGTTAAAGTTGTAGAGTACTCTACAACTTTTTTTATATTAATACTAGGGGGCTCTGCCCCCTGCAAGCTACGCTCGCCAACCCCCGTTCAGACACCGCAGAATCCTAAAGCACGCTAATTTGATCGGTTTTAAAAAGATTAGAGAAGATTCAATTATAATGAAAAAAACTATAGCGATCTCCCTGTAAACGGGTTTCTATTCAATTCCCTTTGATTGCGAAAATTTAAGGCCGAATCAATTGCTGTTAAGACATCCAATGGTTATTTTTGTGTTTGATTAAAGAAGATCAGTTAAACATTTGAAAAGAAGCTAAAATAAAATGAATTAAGTAAACAGAGTCTTTGCCTATCGGTATTTTTTAACAGCGTTATAAAACGATTGACATAATACAATTTACTGTTTTAAACCCTTCAAGGGCGGTGGCTCAATTTTTGACTACTTAATTTTAATTCTTAAATGCCACATTGGCACCAGAATATTGGAATGAAAATTTTCCTTTTATTAAGTAAGTGAAAGAAAACATTTTCGTATTTCTAAATAAATTTGCTTGTAAAATCAGGTGCCATTCACTGATTTCAACATTTTACGAATATACGTACCTTGCCCCTGAAAGGGTTAAACGCATATTAATGTATTTATTATTTTAAAAGTTTCCTTTCTCTTTTAATATTCACGTTGAAATATAATTTTAAAGACATAATTTTCAATATTTTCCTGCTTTTAACACGTACTCATTTAATAGTAATTTTAAAGATTTTTTTTCTGTTTTTTAATAATCACGTGTAAATAAATTTTTAATCGTTAGGAAATATTATTCTTTGCGTTGTTTTTAGAATTGAAAACAATCTCTATAATAATAGCCTAAGTCGTGTGACTATCATCAACAGTTTTTTTTTTCTTAACTCGCCAGTTAGCATTTTTTTATTTTTCGAGTGATAAATTATCCCATCGACCAAAAATCTATCGCCACTCGCCAGACTATACATAGGCGTAACCAGCCTTTTGTACGGGGGGGGGGGGGGGGGGGCGTGCCCTGACTTTTTAACCTGAACATGTTGGATACAAACAATATCTTATATAGTAAAACCTGCTAAAACCAGGGTTGTAAAAAACCCTGTTTTTTTGCTAAAAACCCAGCCCGGGCAGGTTTTATTAAAAAACCCGGGTTAAATGGGCAATTTTCCCCGGGTAAATTGGGTTAAAATGCCAAAATGTGGAATATGATTCCACCTTCCTCCCAAATAATAATCTTCAGGGTTGCCACGGTATAGGGAAAACTGGAAAAAGTGAGGGAATTTAAAAATGAATATTAAAAACAAGAAAAGTTACTAAATTTTGGTACTTTGCAAAATTTATCCGTTGAAATTTTGAAAATTCTCAGAGGAATAACTCGGGGAAAATTTAATTTTCCACTTAGGAAAACGCATGGAATTTGATTGCGGAAATAAGTGGCAATCCTGATCTCAAATACAATCTTTGTGAACACTTCATAGTTAATAGATTGGAATGACTTCATAGTCTTAATAAGGATTTCAATATTTTTCTCTGTTCTTAAAATACACATATATATATATATGATCCCTTTAATTTAAATAACAAACAAATTTTAAATTGCAAAGCGATCAATTGTGTGTTATTTAATAATAAAATATAAATATAACTTTTTTTAATTAATTTTCAACTACTTTTCAGCAGTGTGACTTGTTAGCAATGTGATAATTCATGTCTTTAATATTCTATAAATATAACTTTAAAAAAAAAACTTGCTCCTTTGAAATTCTCATAAGATTAGCAAATGTTGATAAAAAATATCTTACAACAAAAATTTTTCTTATATGTATGTACAGGGTGTCCAGTCTCAACGGTTTCCAATGGCTGATTCCTAAACCATTAGTCATAGACATATAGTTCCAATTACAAAAATGTTTTAATTTGAGGCAAAGAAATATTTTAAAAGCGATTTGGGCCAATAAAAATATTTTAAAAAAATTTACGAACTGAAAGTTTTTATACGGTCTCCGGTCCTATAACTTATATTTAGTAAAATTTTCTTATTACACTGACAAGACAGACAAAAAAAGCCCCGTTCATATAACACTAAATTGACTGAGTTATGAAAATTTTAAAAATGCATGACTTATACCACTTTTCTACATCTGAACACAAATGAGTTTGGCCATGCTTTGAGGTGTCATACCCTAAGTGCTTTAAGTCTATCTGCGCTTTGAAAAAAATAGTACAAGTGTTACAATTGAGTTAATTTTTATTAAGTTTCAGATTGGCTAAAATTATTGTATTTTAACATATGTTTTATTTCATAAGGATTTGAGACTATTTCTTTTCATGATTTCTTTTAACAAATATTATGTTATTTTATTTAACTTCAACGATCGTATGTATGTTTTCCCAGTTCAAAATTTGTACTCGAAATTTAACTCACTTTCAGATATCCGATCGAGATTAAATTTTACATGTATACTGACGTAAATTCAATGACAATCTAATATTATTATGATTTTCGGTGGTTACCATTCATACTTATGTTACTGGATAACACAAAAAATTTCGGATAGATTACTGCTAAGAAGTTTAAGAAAAAGTTTTAGATTAGATAACACAAGACTGCGATGGTTGTGTTTTTTAACTTTTATGTATTTTTTAGCACTGAATCCGAGAATTACCTTAATTTTTAACCATCATCTCAGGATGTTTTGCAAATCATAAATCGTCAAAGTTAAAAAAATAACAAAAATCAAATACTATAAAATAGAGGGGACGGCTGTGTTTTTTAACTTTTGATAATTGATTTTTATGTACTTTTTAGCACTGAATCCGAAAATGACCTTCATTTTTAACCATCACGTTATAATTTTTTTGTAAATCGTAAATGTCAAAGTTAAAATATAGCAAAAATCTGATACTATAAAACACACGTAAAACTTTTTTTATTTAATTTTCCTGACATGATGGTTAAAAGTGAAGGTCATTTCCGGATTCAGAGGTCTAAAAAATGATACTATAAAACAGAAATAAAACTTTTTTTTATTTAATTTTCCTTACGTGATGGTTAAAAATGAAGGTCATTTTCGGATTCAGCAGTAAAAAGTACATAAAATAATTTAATAAATATAATAAGTTTTTTCCTCCCCTTTCAATTAACAGCACAATCTTTTTGGTGGTTTACGGATCCTTTTAGATCTTCTTAGCTGCATTGGATTGTGAACAACTTGGGGTGTGGCATCTGTAGGAGATACGATTGGAGGCAATTCTTTGGTGGTACCCTTGGAGGTCCTAGGTGGCTCAGTCGACGCTGTGTCTCTCTCCGTTTCTGTCATTGTTGTATTCGATGGTTCATTCACATTTACTATTCTTTTTTATATTCAACATCATTGTCTACGTCTTCGCCTGCTGATCGAATTTGACGACATGTCGCCTAACCAAATTACCTTGCACATTTATGGTATAGTATAATTCACCATCTCGGCTGATGATGCGACCGAATTTCCATTTGGCATTGGCTGCAGTATAATCTCGAACGGCTACTTTATCACCCACTTCAAAATACCGATCATTAAAATATATATCCTTCCTAATCTTGTTTTGAATTCTTTCTTTAGGGTTGGGAATTAAGAGGTCAATTCTCGTACGAATTTCTCTTTTTAAGAACATACTTGCTGGAGACTGCATTCTAGTCATATTGGGTGATTTCCTATATTGTAACAAAAAACAGTTAATCTTTTGATTGATACTACCAGGGTATTTTTGCATTGCTCGAAGAGATTGCTTCAAAGTATGTACATATCTTTCTGCTTGACCATTGCTGGAGGGCTTGAAAGGTGCACACGTTTTATGTATAACTCCATTATTTTGCATAAATTTCTGGAACTCGTATGATGAAAACTGCGGTCCATTGTCACTGACTAACATGACTGGCAATCCAAAACGAGCAAAACAATCTCTTAGACATTCTGCTGTTTTCAAGGCAGTTGTCGATTTCATAGGGTAGACTTCGAGCCATTTTGAATGTGCATCTACAATTAATAAAAACATATGCTCAAAGATTGGCCGGGCAAAATCAATATGAATCCTTTCCCATGGAGAACTTGGGTACTCCCAATGGTGTGTTTTTGACCTTGGAGGATTATCCTTAATGCTTGAACAATCAGTACAGTTTTTAACAACATCTTCGATGTCTTTATCTATGTTCTTTCAATTGACATAGGATCTAGCTATTGCCTTCATTTTTACGACTCCCAAATGTCCCTGATGAAGTTCTTCCAAAACCTTGTCATGATATTTTTTAGGTACACAAACTCTTTGGCCATACATAATGCAACCATCCTGGAGAGTATATTCGACTTCCTTCCTTTTTAAAGAAGTCCCTTTTTTTAAAGCATTTAGCAAAGGCGCCAAATCTTTGTCATTTGCAGTTGCTTTAGCTAAATCTCTTGCTGTTATTGGAAGTGTTTCGATTTGGGAAAGTTGAAAAACTGAAACTTCATCTTTTAATTCTAAGTCTTCAGATCTTAAGGGTAATCGTGAAAGACAATCTGCGTTACCATGGTCCTTAGTATTCCGATAAATTATGTCGAACTGGTAAGCCTGCAATACTAGAGCATAATGCAAAAGTCTTGTAGCAGACAAAACTGGAAGGATCTTTTTGGAAGCAAAAATTGCCACGAGAGGTTTGTGATCTGTAATGAGCGTAAATCTATTTCCTTTAAGGTAAAGATAAAACTTTTTAACTGCCCAAACTAGAGCTAAAGCTTCTTTATCAATTTGTGAGTAGCGTTGTTCGGTTGGCGAAAGTATTCTTGAAGCAAATGCAATAGGCCTCTCAGAACCATCTGGAAATCTATGGGAGAGCACTGCACCCAAGCCGACTGGAGATGCGTCAGCTGCAAGAAAAATAGGAAGTTTGTGGTCGTAGTGTGCTAATACTCTATCAGAACAGATTTCATCTTTTATATTTTGGACTGCTTCATGACACTTTTTATCCCACTTCCAAGGAACACCTTTTTTAGTTAAATTATGCAATGGATATGCTAAAGTAGAAATTTTGTTTGAGAATCTAGAGTAAAAGTTAACTAATCCCATAAAAGATTGAATTTCCCGAACATTCTTAGGAATTTTAGCATTTTTAATTGCAGCAATCTTTTCATCTGTTTTACATAATCCTCGGGCATTTATCTTAAATCCCAAAAATTCAATTTCATTTTGGAAAAATTTGCTTTTATCCTTATTTATTCTCAATCCATGTTGACGACATCTGTCGAAAAATTTCCGTAATCGTGACAAATGTGTCTGGAAATCTGGTGCTGCTATCCGTGCATCATCATAAAATACTTCTACTCCTTCTAAATCATGAAATACACTTTCAATATATTTCTGCCAGATAGCAGGTGCTGAATTAACTCCATACATTAATCTTGTGCATTCGTAAAGTCCCTTACGGGTATTAATCGTTAATAACTTTTGACTGTCAGGGTGAACCTTCATTTGTAAATAAGCTTGACTAAAGTCAATCTTTGAAAATATCTTACCATCACTGAGCGAAGCAAAAATTTCTTCTGTTTTTGGAAGAGGATGTCTTTGAATTCTTAGATTTTTATTAAGAGTGACGGAATAATCAGCACATAATCGAATTTTCCCATTTGCTTTAACTACTGGTACTATTGGAGTCGCCCAATCCGAAATATTACATTTTTTAATAACTCCGTCTTCCTCAAGTCTTTCTAATTCCTCTTCAACACGCTTTTTCATTGCAAAAGGTATTGGTCTCGGTCTACAAAAAACCGGAAAGGCATCCGGTTTTAACTCAAGACTACATTCATAATTTTTTATTTCGCCCAATTTTTCATCAAATAACTCTGCGTATTCTTCTAATAGTTTTGTAAGATTTCCCTGTTCTATAACTGTAAGAGCTTTTATTCTCGCCCAATCTAAATTGATTTTATACAGCCATTCCCGACCCAAGATGGTGTCTAAATTTTCTTCAACAATATACAAATTTAAGTACTCTATTTGATTCTTATATTTTACTTTAACCGTTGAGTAACCTAGGGGTTTAAGGATTTCCCCGTTGTAGGTCTTAAATGTCAAGTCCGTAGGACAGATTTTCTTTCTCGAAATCTCTTTAAATTTCTTCAAACTCATTACCGATACCGTACCGCCCGTATCAACTTCCATTTCAACAGATTTACCTTCAATTTCCACAATTACTATTATGGAGGGTCTCTTAGGAAATTCTTCTTTGATAGAAATGTTCTCAACTTCTAAACTATGAAGTGGAACTAAATTTTGAACTTCTGTTTCGCTTACATGAAACTGTTTTTGTATCACAAATCTAGTTGGTTTAGCCTGTTTAGCGAAGTAACAAGCTCGTTCAATGTCCAATGCGTTGGCACGCTCTGCATTTACTAGTTTTAAACTTACAGTTATATTTATTATGATTTGATCCGTTACATCTAGAACAATATACTACGTTACTTTTCTTTTGTGTATTCCTAGTTTGTGTTGTTTTATTTTTCCCATTATATACACCAACAGCTTTAATTTCTTGAGGTTTACTCATTATATCATTAACGCCTTTAGTGGCTCGTTCCATTGCTAAAGCGATCTGAACGGTTCTATCGAGATCGATATCGTCTTCTTCAAACAGTCTATCTAAGATTGACCGATCTCGCAACCCACTAACGAAGACATCTCTCAACATAGTATTCAACATAATTTGATTGTACTTGCAAGGAATTGCTAAAGAGCGAAGTTCAGCAAGATAAGAACTAATGCTTTCCCCTTCATTTTGTTTCCTGTTCAAAAACGTATGTCTACTGGGTATTATTAATGGTTTAGGATTCAAATGCTCTTGTAAAATATTTTTAAGCACTTCATATTCCTGATCACTGGGATTCTTTGGAGCAAGAAGATTTCTGAGCAAGTTATACAACTTAGTGGATAAACTTGATATTAGAGTTTTTGTGCGTTTTTCCTTTGGCACGTTTTGTATGTCTAAAAATGCTTCAAATCTATCCATGAAAGTATCGAAACTTTCTAATGATTCATCATATTTCTCAAATTGTACACCAGAAACCTTATTATTCTTTTGGGTACATTCCCCTTTTAGCGCATCCATTAACGCTTTATTTTGTTTAATTAATTCTTCAACTAACTTTTCCATTTTTACAGAATAATAAGAAATTTCTTACCTTGGCAATCTTCCGAAATCGTAGAAGTATTCTAACGTATCAATATTTATAAACTTGATGAAACAATCCCATCTCTCGTCGCCAGTGTGAAAGTTTCTCGCTAGTGGTATACACTTATGTGCATTATATTTACTAAGTAAATATTCATTTGTAAACATTCACTATTTATTACAAAATTACAGGAACAAACACTAACATAAAACATAAAACAACATATTCAATATTTCTTATCGCAGTTCTGTTATTTTAACCATTGCCAATATCTGTAAGTAAAAGTGGTTATTTACGTGTTGCCATTAAAGTACATAATGTTAATTTTGAATACACGACAGTTTAGTAAATATAATACTCTTAAAGCTAACTGAAAAGCTTAAATTTACGTTTTAAATTAAAAGCTAAAACGTTTTAAAATTATAGGGTTCCCAATCTAAAAGTGCAAGTAAATTAGTACAAATATATTTTCTGTGAATAAATAAAACAAAATAACCATAAACAACAAATACATCATTTGTTCCTTTCCAGAAATATGTTTAAAAAAAAACCCGGGCTTTTTAAATGGGTTTTTTATAAAAAAAACCCAGCCCGGGCGGGTACCCGGGCAGCTACCCACTACAACCCTGGCTAAAACGGAACTCCATGAAACCGGTTGAATTTCCTTTTTAGACAGGTTTTCAACATAGAAGATATAATTGCGTGATATTTCTTTTAAAAGGGGCTCAAACGCGATTTTTGTTTGCATGGGAGGGATGAGAAGGGGTTCAAAACATCAAAACTAAATCTAATAGTAAAAAAAAAAGATATGTAAATGTCCTTGCAGCAGTGACATTGACTAAGTGTGGTCACAAGTGTAAAACCTTTTGGCACCCTAACTTCTTATAAAGATTTAAAAAGGCCTTTAATCATGCTATAAACTTCTATAGGCATAGGAACACTGCATGAATGAGATCTAAAATTATCCCAGTCAAAGTCTTGTAGGTGAAATTTTGCCGGATGATAAATGTCAGATAATACATGCGGTACACCAGTACATACGCACGAAAGTTTTTTTGACTCCATGACTTCTTAGGGATAACCGGAGGGACCCAAGAAACTTTGTAGGAAAGTCTATATAAATAATTATTATAAATAATCATAATATTCATTAATACCGTAACTTCCGGATTGTTTGATCCGCAGATCAAACAATCATGTTTCGACCCAGAAATTTTATTTCAATATTGAAGTTAAATATTTATCGCGATTTAACAAGTTACGTTTTATGAAACAAGATTTCTGGGATTCCGAACATAATTGTTTGATCCGCGGATTATAGGCGGAAATTACGGTAATTCATGTTTTTACCTCAGAATGTGTCGATATATTAGGTAAAGCAGGTCGTAATAATATACACTAAATTTTATCAAGATGATAAAAACTATACTATCATGATGCGACTGTAATAATAAAGATAGGTGATTGTCTGTCTCTCTGTGTGTGTACGCGCGCGCGCTGAACTCTGAAAAAACAATGCAGCCCGCACAGCCGTCAGATTTGACAGGACCTGAGGCCTGAACTCATGCATATCGAATACAATTTCTGGAATTTTTCAGTTAATTTCTTATGCGATTTTTTTCATATTTTGTTTCATATTTTTTTCAAATTAGTAAAAAATAATCTGATTTCAATATTTTATCCAATAAACTTTGTCTTCTTTTCAATAAAGTGTTTTCGAGATTCTTACAACTATTTTTCAGTTTTTAATAATTTTTTACTGTTATTTTTAGAAGTTTTTCTTCGCATTTCGAGGTGATTTTTTATATTTTTTTGACATTCTTAAAAGGAATTCTGTTTAAATCTTTTACCCGTTTTGCTAATTTCGCTCCCTGTGGTTTTTTAATCTTTTCCGAATTGTGACTTTTTTACTTTTTTGAAACAGCAAAAACTCTCCGGTAATTTTTGCAATTGCCGTAATTAAATTCGAATTGGAATAACGTCAAACCAGTTCTTATAAGAAAGCTGAAAATCTAATTTTGCTCTAAATAAAAAACGCAATAATTCAAGATTCGCTTGTTTCGAGACAGAAGGGGAAGAGGTCGTAGCTTGCTCGGGAGTACGTTGCCGAAGGCAGCCCCCCCCACCTCCCCCAATCCTAGATTTGTTTAATTCTATGTTCGTTTAAAAAAAATCAACCAACGAAACTCCTCTAGTAATGATGTTTTCTTTGAGGGACAGGGTTTGAAATAACGTGCGGTATCGCGCGATTTGTGCACAGAAAAGTAAAGTCCCGCATAATAAAAAACGATGTGCTATATTTCCTCCCTCCAAATAAGTCCTTGATTTTTATTTCTTTTATGGAATTTCTCAAAATCAATTCGTGAATCGGTCCCGGAAAAATGTGAGAATGTCTTCAAACAATCGTGGAAAAATATCGAGAATTTCGATAAAACAGTGCGGAAAGTAATCACCAATTTCATCAAAAGATTGCGCAAAAAAAATCGAATTTCGATAAACGATTGACAAAAACGTTTTGCAAATTTCGTCAAAATGTCGCGGAAAAGAGTAGAGAATTTTGTTAATTGCTACGGAAAGATATCGAGAATTTTCCTGATCGGTCGCGCAAAACTATCGCGAATTTAGACAAATGTAAAAAAATCAGTTTTGTCAATCGATCGCAACAGAAAATAAATTTCATCAAAGGATCGACGTAAAAACGAGAATTTCGTCAAAGGATCGCAGAAAGAAAGAGCGAATTTCGTCAACAGATTGCGAAAAGGAAAAGCGAATTTTGTCAAAAGATCGTGGAAAGAAAACGCGAATTTCGTCGAAGGAACGTGCTGAAGAAATGCCAATTTCGTCAAAATATCGCAGCATAAAATGCGAATTCCGCAAAAGGATCGTGGTAAAGAACACGAATTTTGCCAAAGGTTAGTGGTGAAAAGTGCGGATTTCGACTAAAAAATCACGTAGAAAGACGTGAATTTCTTCAAACGATTTTGTGTCAAACGAAAAAAAATGTAAATATCATGAAATGATCGCAGAATAAAATTGCGAATTTGGTCAAAATTTACTGTACGTACTCACTAAAAGATTGAAACCGGGTTGTTTTTCCTACTTTCAAAAGAACGCCGCGAAACGAGAAGAAACTCTAAAAAGCGTATAAAAATTTCCAGAGGAAAAAAAACATTATATTGACTTGAAAGACTGCAACCATATTAATTTTACAAATGCCAAAAAATAGCCAGGAAATTCAACCAACCAACCAACCTCCAGATTTATTTGAATTTTCTGTGCTATTATTTTTCATTTTCAAAGGAGGCAGGGTCTGTGTACCCCCCTTCCCCCCCCCGGCAAATTGCATTTTGGAATTATCATTTTACATCTGAATTCCCTTTCAATATTTTTGCTACTTTCTAGACTTTAAACTACGAAAGCAAAGAGACAAATAGTTTCTATCCTCGTCAAGAACTTGTGTTAATTTCTCATGAAACTGCAGAAACATGCAATAGAAAGAACGGCGTTAAAAAAAAATTTCCCACAAACAAAAGACGTCAAAGTGGGATTATAAAGCCACCTTTTTGACTTACTATGACTAATACAGATTCTTATAAATATTCTAGTTTTAAAAAGGACAAACAACATAATTTTCTTTAAAAAAAGAAAAGAAAGAAAGAAAGAACGTGTGTTTCTTTTTTTTTATCACATTTCAAAACTTAGGCTGTTAGTTTTCTGAACTAAACTAATTGAACTCTGCTTTCACTTCTTCTTTTTTCTTTTGTAGATTTCAATTTTTTTAATTAATTGTGCTTGAGTCTGCGCAAGCGGTGGGGGGGGGGGGGGGGTATGCTATAAGATTAAATGCCAATAATGGTTTATCATAAATGTCACCAGAGTTGTATAATATAGACGCGTACGCCGTGCGCGGAAAATTTTCCGCAAAATTCGGAACTTTGCGGAAAATTTTTTAGAAAACAACAACAACAAAAAAAAAAACGTAATTTTTTTTTCTTGTAACTTTTTTTTTTTTTTAAATACAAATATATATATATATATATATATATATATATATATATTCCCCAATTTTATGTACGATTTATTTATTAGTTGCCAGGGGGGATTCTGTTCCGAATTTTCCGAAAATTTAAGGCATTCCGTTCCGAAAATATTAAAAAATCGGCCATCAGTCCGAAAATTCAGACATAAGAAAATATCACTGAAAAATATTGCAAGTTTCAACAAATGGTCGCGGAAAAAAAACCAATTTCGTCAATCCTTCGCAGTAAAAATCGCCCATTTTGTTGAAGCATCGCTGAAAAAACGCAAATTTCGTCAAAGGACCGCGGAAAAACGTGAATTTCTTCAAAGAATCGTGAAAAAAAAAAGATAATTTCGTCGAACAATCATAGAAAAAACACAAATTTAATTAAAGGAACGCAGGAAAAAACAAATTTCGTAAAAATATAGCGGAAAAAGCCCGAATTTTGTCAAAAGATCTCGAAAAAACAAGTAATTTCGTCAAAGGATCGCGAAAAAAACACAAATTTTGTCAAGGGGCTTTGGAAAAAGCGCGAATTTCGTCGAAGGATCGCAAAAACACTAATTTTGCCAAAAGATCTCAGAAAAAAGCGAATTTCATAAAAAGAGCACAGGAAAAAACGAATTTCGTAAAAGCATAGCGTTAAAAAAACGAGTTTTGTCAAAGGATCGCGAAAAAACGCAAATTTCGAAAAAAAAAACCCGAAGAAAAAACTAATTATGATCGCGAACCCCCCCCCCCCCACGAATTTTGGCAAAGGGTCGCGAAAAAAAGCGAGAATTTCGTCAAAGGATCGTGAAAAAACCCACTAATTTCGTGAAAAGATCGCTGAAAAACGTGATTTCGAAAAAAGAACGCAAATACAGGCAAATTACAGGCAAAATACAGAATCTCAAAAAAACGAAATTCCGTCAAAATAGCACACAGTAGAAAAACGAACTTCGTAAAAGCATAGCGGAAAAAGCGCGAACATTGTCAAAAGATCTAAAAAAAATACAAATTTCATCAAAGAATCGCGGAAAAAACTAATTTCGTCAAAGGATCGAGGAAAAAAGCGCGATTTTCGTCAAAAGATCGCAGAAAAAAGGCGGTTTTTGTCAAAGGATCGCAAAAAAGCAAATTTCGTGAAAGCACGCAAATTTCGTCAAATGATCGCGAAAAAAAACGAGAATTTCGTCAAATGATCGCGGAAAAAACGAGAATTTCGCCAAAGAGCCACGGTAAAAACTCATCGGTCTCTTTAATGATGATACCTATGAATGGATCTCTCCCTATAAAATGAGATTCAGTTATTTCAGAAGCAAATGCCACATTGCTTCTGTGAACAGCAGAGGTGAGGGAAAAAAAATTCTGAGATTCATAGAAAATTTTCTGAAAGGTTACAACGGGGGGGGGGGGAGGTAAAATACGCTCCCGGCACTAACTATGTGTTTTTTTTCCGCAGTCCTGTGACTACATTTGCGGTTTTTTCGCGCTCTTTTGAAGAAATTTGCCATTTTTCGCGGTCTTTTGACGAAATTTGCAGTTTTTTCGCGATCTTTTGACGAAATTTGCCGTTTTTTCGCGATTTTAGATGAAATTTGTCGTTTTTTCCGCGATCTTTTGACGAAATTTGTCGTTTTTTTTAAGGTTCTTTCGACGAAATTTGCCTTTTTTTCGCGATCTTTCAACGAAATTTGCCGTTTTTTCGCGATCTTCCGCGGAATTTGCCGTTTTTCGCGGTCTTATGACGCAATTACTCGTTTTTTCGCGATCCTTTGACAATTGCGGTTTTTTCGCAATTCTCTGACAAAATTTGTGTTTTTCTCGTGATCCTCTGACGAAATTCTTTATTTTTCTTGGAAAGATTGACGGCGACCATTTGTCGAAATTCACCAAATTTTTTATATCCGGATTTCGAATATATGACCGATTACTTTTTCATGACATTAATGACTGCCTCAATTTTTCGGAACAGAATCGCCCCTGGACAGAGTGACTGACATTTTGAGCGAAGAGGTCACAATATTAAGGATTATGCTGTTTCTAAATGCATTGGCAAAATAATTGATAAGAATTCACACCCTTTCTTATCATGGATTTTTAGCTTTATTATTTTTTTAAACTAAAATAATTATTCTTTAATTAATATCAATTAATTTTTTAATTTAAATGGTAATTATTTTAAAACTACTGTTTTTAATTCAAATTTTCAAAATAATATAACACATTATTTTATCAAACATTAAATTAATTTGCAGAAAGTTTTTGACCCAATATGTGCGCAGAAAGTTTTTGGCTTTATACAAGTCTGAATGTCACATTCACTTGACTGTTAGGAAGTTACAAGTGTTTTTTATTTCGACGTTTTATTTGTATTTTTATTAATGTTATACTAATTTATTTGTTCTTTCGTTATTTAAAATAAAAATTACGTCAACTTGTATAATTTGGCGATATTGGTCGACGGGATAACTAAGTAGTATCATTAAAACATTGTTTTGAATTTGAAAATTGATGTCATGATTTGTTGCATTATTTAATATTTAACACAGATGTCATATACGCACCAGGTTTGGTGTGATTTTTTTACGACAATTTGGCGAAAACCTAGTTTTCGAATACCAGTTACACATGTATTTTTAAATTATTTTTTATTATTTTTAAAATGAACTAACAATAAATAAAAAAAATAATTAATAACTATAGAACAAAATAATTTATAACATTTTTTTAAATAAAAGGAAAATAAATGTAAATAAACATTTATTAATTACTAAGCAACAATAGCCGGGTTACCATGTCAGACAAAATAACGCCATTTTGGCGCCAATTAGGTACCCCGGTGCGTATATGACATCTGCCCTTAATATTTTTCTTTTCGTTTCGCTTAAAAAAAAAGAAAGAAGTGAAAACCATTAATTTTAAATGTTTCAATTTTAAATTAACGTTTTGCATTTTAAAAAAATGATAATAATAAAAAAAAAAAAAAAAAAAAAGGCATTGTTTTTAGCATACATTTAAGGGCGGCCAAACTGGTCGCTAAATTAGTTTAAAATAATAACCTTTTCTAAAATATGAAAGAAAAAAAAATATCTGTAATGATTAAAATTTGAGTTGCCATCATTAGAGAAAAGAATTTAAAATTTAAAAAAAAATAATATTTCGAAAACTAATTCGAATTTAAAAATTATAATACCAGTTTTGAGATCTGCTGATAAATACGGATTTTTGGAGTTAATTTCATCGCAAAGTATTCCATGTTTTAGGAGAAATCGCCGTGAAACATAATCAGTTGTTTAATCAGTCGTTTCATTAGGATTTTATATATACAGTGATATTTTGAAAATAGATATCAAATATACAAAATATCAAACATCTTGATATTTTGAAAATAAATATCAAGAATTTGAAAATATAAAAAATCTTGATATTTTAAAAATAAATATCAGATATATATCCATTGATATATATCAACGAACCATGAATCCCAGCAGCAGAATTTTTTTCTGCAGTCTGCAACACAAGTAGAAACTTTAAAAATAGTCTGCAGAACTTAAGGACAAACACCCTTTTTCCAATCCCTCATGCACTTAAACCCCCCAAGTATTTGTGATTAACATAAAAGGAAAGTACATTTTTAAATAATTTACCTTTGTCCTCAAAATTTTAACACCATTGTCTGAAAAATCTTCCATAAAATTTGTCAAAATTTCTGCTAAGTTAGAAAACAGAATAACAGTAAAAATAACAGATGAATACCAATTTCTAAAATTTTTGAAAAGATTGATACGATATGATAGTATTAGAAATTATATATAGATGTGATAATACAGGAATGAAAGTGCACTAAAGCCACTTTAGAGCTGGAAAAATCTAAATTTATAGCAATAAAAGCTGCTTTTGGAGCAGATTGAAATTCTGAGATAATCAAATTTGAGTAATTCATGCAAATACTATATAAGTAATTCTAATGCAATGTTTTACCTAGCAATCTTAGCTAGTTGTGCAATTAAAAATTTAACATACTTTCACTCACAACATGGCTAACTAATATTTAACCTGCCAACTCAGCTGTGAAAAATCTCATGAAAACATTAAAGTTGCAGCAAATTTTTCCGCGATTGTTTAACGGAATTCACCATTTTTTCCTCGATCCTTTGACGAAATGCGCATTTTTTCGCGATATTTCGACGATGTCTGCGTTTTTTCGGGACCTTTCGTCTTCCGACGATGCTCGCGTTTTTTTCGCGATCTTTCGAGGATGTCCGCCTTTTTTTATCGCGATCTTTCGACGATGTCCGCCTTTTTTATCGCGATCTTTCGACGATGTCCGCATTTTTTTCGCGACCTTTCGACGATATTCGCGGTTTTTTCGCGGTCTTTCGACGTTGTTCGCGTTTTTTCGCGATCTTAGACGATGTTCGCGTTTTTTTCGCGATCATTCGACGATGTTTGCGTTTATTTCGCGATCTTTCGACGGTGTTCGCGTTCTTTTCGTTATCTTTCGACGTGTTCCCGTTTTTTTCGCGATCTTTCGAAGACGTTCGCTTTTATTTCGCGATTTTTGACGAAATTCGCGTTTTTCCTCCAGATCCTTTGATGTAATTCGCGTTTTCTCCGCAATCCTTTGAAAAAAATTCGCCTTTTCTCCGCGATCTTTTGACGATATATGTGTTTTTCGCGATCTTTATGCGAAATTCGCTGTTTTCCGCGATCTTTCGACGAAATTCACGTTTCTTCCGCAATCCTTTGATGAAATTCTAAGTTTTTTCGCGATTTTTGGACAAAATTCGCGTTTTTTCCGCGACCCTTTGACAGAATTTGCGCTTTTCCCGCGAACATTTGTCATAATTCACATTTTTTTTCTCCGAACATTTGACGAAACTTGCGTTCTCCCGCCATCCTTTTAGGAAAGTATAGATATTATTTTCGTAGCCCTTTGACGAAATTGGTGTTTTTTTCGATCTTGCTGCACAATTTTCGCCATCTTTTGACGAAATTTGTGCCTTATCACACGAAAATTTAAAAAATTAGCCTATTTTCCACGATCTTATGGCGAAATTCTCATTTTTTAACGATCCTTCGATAAATTTCGCGTTCTTCCCCCGATCCTTTGAGGAAATTTTTGTTTTTTCCGAGATCCTTTGACGAAATTCGCGTTTTTCCACAAGCCTTTGACGAAAGTTGCGACTTTTTCGTAGACCTGTGACGAAATTCACGTTTTCTCCGCGATCATTTGATGGAAATCGCATTTTTCCGCCATCCTTTGACGAAAGTTGCTATTTTTCCGCAGCCCTTTTACGAAATTCACGTTTCTTTCACGATCTTATGACAAAATTTTGTTTTTTCTTCGCGATCTTTTGACGAAATTCCCATTTTTTCGCGATCCTTTGACGAAATTTGCTATTTTAACTGCAAACGATTGACGATATTATTTTGTCGGCGAACATTTGTCGAAATTCGTGATGTTTACGTCCGAATTTTCGGACTAATGACCGATTTTTTTTAATTTCTTAAGAAATCACCCCTACGCGGATTGGCTCATTTAATAATGGACGTTTCACGATCCCGTGTCTAGAGTTTTCTCCGTGAATTATTTATATTTTAAAGGGAATCGGAGTTTCATTAATCGCATGTGGCGCGGATCGTATTATTATGGCACATGGAAAATAATTTCTAGAAAACTTTTTTTTTCTAAATTTTAACAGTTGAAAAATAGTCTGCAGACCTTCTCAAGAGTCTGCGACGTGCGTCGCAGCGTTGCGCCGATTCTGCGCCCGGGACCATGATTTAGCAATTTTCTAAAGTGTTCTCAAACCGTTTACAGGAATACACAAATTAATTCAGTTACATTATTTTCAGTGAAGAAAAATGATTTCCTGTGCATTTTAATGATATTAAACATTATAGAAATCCTTCCTACGAAGAATATATTTTTTTTTCTTTTTAGATGAAATATATTGTATTGGGTGAGTTCGTTAATTAAGATTTGGTAATTTTTTTCCTTCAAAATCAACGGCCCTTTTAGAACCCGAATACCACTATGGTCAACGAGGCTATATTTTCATTTCATTATTAATACTGTTTAAAAATCATCGATTTCAATAAGAATTTGAAAAGTTGCTAACTTTGTTAGGTGATACATATTAAAAAATTTCGATAACATTCATTGAATAGAACCTCGTTTGAGCATCGGAAATACATTATATGAACTATGGGAGATTTTTAAGCTATGATTTCAAAAAAAAAAAAAAAAATAATAACATTTTTCATATTATCCATTCAACTACATTTGGTAACCCAAAATTAAAATTTCCTTACAAATTACTTTCTCATCGAAAATTCTGATCTCGCGAATTTACAAGGAGTAAGACCGTTTGTTTAATTTGTATTAAATCTGCCTGACGTATGTATCTTAAAATAAATATATCCCGACAAAAAGTTTTCGGTAAAAACAAAAAAAAAAAAAAAAAAAAAAGCGCCAAGTTCTCCTTAATGTTTCGGCCAGAAAAGGTAGTGATATCTGATGTTCGCACAAGTTAAAAGCCAAACATCCCAAATCTTTCATTGAAAATGGCTTCCTGCGACTTGTCCGTTAATGCCTTCTGCTCTGCAGCATTTCAAAATTAATGATTGGAAATTACGCATTTACGAATTATTTAAATATTAAAAGTAATATTAGAATGCAAAGAGGCATATTCACATAAAGACATTATAAGTAAAAGATTTCTGATAACTACCATTCAGTTTCAACAAACATTAGTTTTGATTACAGATCATTTAGTCCACTTGCGGTTTAATTGCCATTTTGTACGGTCTAAAGCTAAAGTCATTAACGTAAAACCCAAAAAATAAAACAAAATTTACTTACTTCATATTTCAGAATATGTTACAATATATTGTATTGTATAATATTGAAATGTTGTGTATTGACGAAAGAGATTTTTTTCGTTTGAACATTTATTATAGTTTGTTTGCAAACATTAAGAGGTATTCGATTTATAAACTGTTAAAAGTTGATATTAATTATATTTTAGCAATTAGGGATATTATCTCCTGAATAAGTATTTTGTTATTTTTAACTTCTAAGCATTTAAATAGACTGAAGTTGTTTAAATGCTTTTTTCAAATGTGTATTTTATTTCTGTATTCTGTGTCACAAAATGCTTAAAATAATAAAAAAAATGTAGTTGGCATGTAGCTCATTTGTACATATTTTAAAATTTGAAAAACTCTCACGAAGGCATTAACGGCCAAGTCGCAGGAAGCCATTTTCAATGAAAGATTTGGGATGTTTGGCTTTTAACTTGTGTGAACATCAGATATCACTACTTTTTCTGGCCGAAACATTAAGGAGAACTTGGCGCTTTTTTTTTTTGTTTTTACCGAAAACTTTTTGTTGGGATATCACTACTTTTTGTATGTTTTTTCAAGTTTGTTATTCTAAACTATATTAATATGAAAAAACTTAAATTTCGGTACTTTTATGTTAGCCGGGAGCAAATCTCCTCATTAGCCTTTTGTTTTTTCGCCAATAGCAGTTTTCATTTTTCACATGTGTAAATTAGAAATAATACTTTGATTTTCAAATAAAATATTTTGGTTTATGTTATTATTTCTTATTTATTTATTTATTTATTTCTATGTTAAACATTCGATTAAATAAAATGAGGGAAATGCATCTATTTTAAATGAGATGACTGAAAAGTATATATCTTTAAATGAAATGAATGCAATATGAACAATGGAGTTGGGAACAGTATTTGGCGATTTGCCACTTGCGCCCGGCTAACATAAAAATACCTAAATTTATTTTATTGAACTTTACAAATTTATACTTTATTTCTTTTTATATTAAAGTACTAGCCGCCTCTAGCAAGCAGTATTTACCGTATTACTTCCATGTTAAACGTTGCATCATGTTACTGTGATTCATAATTTAATTTACTTGCCCATTCTTTCGCCAATTCGGAAGCTTTTGATAGAGAAATCAAGAACTCTTTACGATCATGGAAGCACATCATATATTTTGTGTTGTTATGTATTTCATCTTTCGTGACAAATATCTCTTAACTCACTTATGCATGCTTCCTTAGTAGTTACGATTCGTTCTCTAATGCGGAAATTTTTAATCCTATTAAGTAATCTTTTCTAATTGGGCTCACTGCTAATTGTTGTATTTTAACTGATACGACTGGGTACAAGTGAAATGGTTCTTATGAAATCCTTTGACAATATCTGTATTTGCATTAAACCATATTGATGCTAATATCTTTTTGTTTCACGGTAACCTTTTCAATAGACTCGATTACGGAAGAATAGAAGGTCTACCGGCTCACTGCCATGATCCATTTGAAAATCTACCATTCTTCTCATCTGATCGTGTTGAAGAATTAGTCAATGTGCCATGGTTTTAAGATTTTAGCTAATTTTACTCGAAACCTGTAAACTAAAATGCGAGGAACCGGATTATAGAAGATTCATTCTAACATACATATTGATTAACAGGTTGCATATTATAGAATTATAATAATCATAAGGAGAACTGGCAATGTCAATGCTTTAATAGTTTCCGTAAATTTTCTTTATATAATACAGAAGTTTTAGCGATGTAAAGGTTAACAACATAGTCACAGTAAGTATAATAACAGTACAATATAATAACAATAGCAGAGGTTTTGGGCAGTGACGAAATTATTAGCACTTTGGAAATATTAGGACCGTTATATCATTTAACTATTCAGATAATATGCGGAAAAATAAAAATAGATGGCTCGCATTAATAATTAACTCATTGAAAAATAGCTACTAGCGCCAAATATTCGCCAAGCTTGGCGACATTTAGCAACGTTTCGCCAAATTTGGTAATATATCATGTCAATTTTCAAATTTGGCGACAAAAAATGTTTTGTTTATTCTGACGTCATAATGATGCATATGTATTATGTATTATACACATACCTATAATATGTATGATGCAAATGTATTACGTATTATATGCATATGTATAATATGTATGATGCATATGCATAAGTTCATTAACATCACTAAAACGCACTTAAAGGAATAGTGTTTCATAAATAGTAGAGATAATTGCCAGATTGACCAGAGTGCTATTGAGATTAGAATACCGACATTTATAATAGACGTCTGTACACACCATCACCTCATCGAGTTTACAGCTGAAATTTTAGGATTAGTTAAAACTAGATTAGCATATTTAAATGCAACTGGTCTGTTAAGTCATATCTTGGTAGAAACCACCTGAAGACCTAATATTAGTGGTTAACTGATAGGTTTACTATTCTATTTTCCTGCATCCAAAAGTTTGGAAACATGGAGGAATGGGTGCAGGAAAACACAATGGAAAATCCACCAATTAACCCGTAAAATCGAGTCTGTAGGTGGTTTCCACAAAGATATGACTTGGCAGACCAGTTACATTTCAATACGCTAATCGATATTTAACTAATCCTAAAATTTCATCCATCAACTCGATGAGGTGATGATCTGTGCAGACGCCTCCCGGTCTTTAATAAAATTTGTTTTAAGGAAGTAAAAGATAGAAAGATGGACAACTGAAAGATTTGCCTTATTAAGATTTTTGTAAAAGCATATAAAAATTCATTGAGCTTGAAATCATGTAACACCTTTATAACTCTGGCTAATTTTCTGTAATCGGGTTTTGGCGACCAACATATCTTATCTATAACTATAAACTTTCTTTTACAGATTTAAAATTAACAATGAATTAACAGTAAGTAGGCTAATAATACAATATAATAACATTAGCAGCGGACTTCGGACGCCGCATCTGTCGCACATCGTTAAAGATAGTTTATTAGTTACACATTTCATTTAATTTAAAGGAGATTTATAAACTTTCATATGGAATTAAGATATTTTTCCATTATAGGGACCTTGGCATTTTTAAAAAATCTTGGCGCAATTCGGACTTTAGAAACTGAGATATGTTGCCAAATGATATAAACAACTACGAAAACAAACCTGATGAACTTTTATGTTATTTATATGTATTTATATACATATAAACATTTCATTTATACATATATAAAATATTTTTTTATATATACAGATTATTTATGTTGGTATATAAAAATAAATAAACGGGTTCCTTACATTAAATAAATTGTATACATATGGAAAAAATTGCTTGTGTATATGACACAGTAAATAGGTTGCCAGAAAATACGTTATTTTCAAATTTCTTTTCTCGTCAAGGCTATTTTCTGTATTTCGCCAAGGCTACTATATCGGAAACGTACCGAATTGCGGTTATATTTTGTTAAATGTTTTATTGTTTTAATGTCGTAAATATATCATAACCTATACTGATTAAAATTTTTAGGTATATTCATTTTTTCTATTTAAAAAACATCTTTGGAAAAGCATATATATAAAATGTTATTCTGCTTGAAATCACGTGAGCGCCTTCAAAGCTCTGTAATCGAGTTTTGGCGACCAACATTGGCACAATTGAATGCGTAGGAACTGTTTACGGCCAAATGAACACCCCCTGTATGAAGGGTTTAGAGGCGGAAATTCTGTGTTTTCAGATTTTTCGGGTTAATTGTGCTACAAACCCGACTTACTTGTGAAATTTCATGATTCTACGACTTTTAGAAGTACCTTAGTTATTTGATGATGCGAAGTGAGTCAGTGACAAAAAAGCGCTTTTTCGGAATTTAATATTTCGAAAACTACTAAATATAGAAACATGAAATCATGGAACCTTAGTGAAAATAATCTTCATGTGTTCCACTAAATTTCACGTTATCACAATTTAAATCCAAGGTTGGGAGAGCTTAATTATAGACTTCACGACTCGTTTTAAATCATATTTGGGAGAGCTTATTAGATTAAAACTTCACGATTCATGTAAAATCACATTAAAATAATAAAACATATTTCACAACTGAAAATGGCGCTGGTGTTGTTCAGTATAAGTCCAAGTCAAGCACAGGATGATTAAAAACTTTGTTAATTCTATTTACACTTATAAATATTTACAGTATTTACAATGAAAAACATTTGGATAATATTGCTTTAAAAACATGTAAATATTCCACACTGGGAATTCAAGATGATCATATTAAAATTTCACCAATTATATTCTTCTATAAAAGAAGCCACGAAAATGGCATTATTTAATATTCGGAAATAAATTTCCTTTTTTCTTTTTTTAATTAAACTTAAACATCATTTCTTCTAATAGAAGACCACGATAAAAAACCTATACGCAGCATATTTATCTGCTGCGTTCAAGATTCACATTCACAAAACCAACTAAAAAAAAGAAAAAGAAAGAAAAAATGTTTTTTAATATTAATTCTCTAGTCAGACCACGTGACCTGGGATCACTGGCGCCTAATCAGTCTGGCTGAGAACAGAAGAGGTTTGCGAAATTTCACAAACTCCCCCCCGATGAACAAGGGTTCATCAAAATGGGGATTCAAAATAATTAAAGTAGAAATAAAATTATTCTAAAAAATTATCAGTTACACTATACATAAATACAACACAAATCAAAATATATACTTACATACTGGACTTCAATAAAATAATTAAACAATTTAAAAGATTTGAGAACAAGTTTCTGCTACTAAAAATAGAAAGAACAATTTAAATCTATACAAATTCTAGAATATTCATCACAAAAAAAAATTAAACTAAAAATTAGAAATATTATCAAACAAGAAACTTTTTTTTTTTTTTTTTTTTTTTTTTTTTTTTTTTTTTTTTTTTTTTTTTAGTGAAAAAAAAAAATATATTTTTTTTTTAAGTCAATAAACAAGAGAGTTCTTGAGTCTCTAATAATATCAGAGTTTTTTTTTTTTTTTTTTCAGTTCTGTTAATAAAAAAGTTCAGAGTTTTTTTAGTTTGTGAGTTCAAGATTGTACAATAGATTTATAGGTCTCTTAATAAATGAATTATTTGTTTTGAGTTCACAAGATCTTATCTTGCCGTCTCTGCCCATAAAGGTTTTAGTAAATTTTCCTAACTTCCACAAACTTCGGGGTAAGTGTTCATCATGTACAAGCACCACATCATCCACTTTAAAGTCTGAAGATTTATTCTGGTCCGTGTAGTGAGCAGATTTTAAATTGAGAAGATACTCATTTTTCCAACGCTTCCAAAAATGATTTAGAAGAGTCTCACGTAAACGAAAGCGTTTCACTAAAGATTCTTTCGTTGTTGGTAAAATTAAATCGTTCACTTTTATGGTAGGTAGACACAAGATACGTTTTCCGATTAAAAAATGTGCAGGAGTAAGAGGAGATGGTTCTTCTAACTCGGAATACGTGTAAGTCAGCGGACGAGAGTTAATTACAGCTTCTACTTCAATTAGAAGCGTTTCTAATTCACTCAATGTTAAGGAAGATCTTCCAATAACTTTACGCAAGGTAGTTTTCACTGAGCGAACCATTCGCTCATAGAAGCCACCCCACCAGGCTGCACGCTCTACAATATACTTCCAGGATATGCTGTGATTGGCGAAAAATTTTTTAACATCAGGATGGTGGATTACTTTCCACATTTCTTTTAGTTCAAGATCAGCTCTTTTGAAAGTTTTGGCGTTGTCTGAATAAATTACAGCACAGAGTCCTCTTCGTGAGATAAACCTGCGAAATGCTAACAGGAATTCTGTTGTTGACATGTCTTTTACTAGTTCTAAATGAAGTGCTCTTGTGAAAGCACATGTAAATAATAAAATATAATATTTATTTTCATTCCCCTTCACATATAGGGGTCCCGCATAATCAAGACCTGTTACTGAAAACGTTGGAGCTTCGTTAATACGGTCACCTGGAAGAGGGGCTATAACTTGTTGACCAGGGCGTATTAAATTTCTTACAGATTGTACATTTGTTCAGGACTGATTTAATGCACTGCCTTGATCTTAAAATCCAAAACTTTTCACGCGTTTGTACTAATGTACTGGACACTCCTGAATGAAAAACTTTTTCATGTGCATCTTTCACGATTAATTCAGTCAATTTATGTTTTGCAGGAATCACTACGGGATGTTTTTCATAAAATGAGGAGTTAGACTTTTGTAACCGTCCTCGTACCAACAGCAAACCTTTATCTGACAAGATAGGATTTAACTGTAGAAGATTCGATTCTTTAGGGATACTCTTGTTACATTTCAAGCTTTTAATAACTTCAGGGAAACTTTCT
Organism: Maratus speciosus; assembly: GCA_963932465.1. Taxonomy (NCBI): domain Eukaryota; kingdom Metazoa; phylum Arthropoda; class Arachnida; order Araneae; family Salticidae; genus Maratus; species Maratus speciosus. Next base: position 461,864,579 of record OZ010795.1, read on the forward strand.
TCCTGCACTAGCTTTAACCAAAGATTTTCAGCATGTAACATTTCCTCAGCTGATAATTCTGAAAATTTTCTTTTTTCTACCTTTAATTTTACATTAGAAATAAATCTAAATATCCATGCAGTTACTCGATACAATTTCTTTAGGGAGCTATACTTTTCAAGAATAAAAATGGGAATTTCATCAGATTTATTTGTTTGAACAACGCAAGAAATGGTGGCTGCTTTTTTAGACTTCTCTTCAGAAACATCAGGTAATCGAGATGCAGCAATTTTAACCCTAAGCCACTGATTTTCGGGAAGGGAAAGAAATTCAGGACCATACCACCATTTTTGAGAATTTATTAAATGCTTCACAGAACAACCTCTCGTTATTAAATCTGCGGGATTAAGTTTGCCATCACAATGTCTCCATAAACTAGGATCAGACAAATTATGAATCTCAGCTATTCTATTACTAACAATTGGTTTCCATTTTTCTTTTGGCCCTTTAAGCCAATGAAGAACAATTTCTGAGTCCGACCAGAAAATAGTATTATTTACTTGGATAACGTTCGTGATAAACTCTGCCATTCTGGCACCAATAAGTGCTCCCATGAGTTCAAGACGAGGAAGAGTTAACTTCTTCAAGGGAGCAACCCTAGACTTAGACATTATAAAACTAGTTTTAAATTTATCTTTAGAAATTGGATACCGTAAGTATGCCACTGCACCATACGCATTAGGGTTAGCATCAGTGAAAACATGCAGTTGGAGATGCTCCTTTTCCATGATCAGGTTGTTGAAATAGTGTCGGGGAATTTTCAAGTGTGTGAGATCAGGGATTTCTGTAAGCCAATTTTGCCAATTATTTTCTAGTTCACCACAAAAACTTTCATCCCATGATATTCCCTTTATCCACAATTGCTGCAAAAGGCATTTGACACGAATAACAAAAGGGGCAATAAATCCGGCTGGATCAAACAACGTAGCTGCAATTTTCAAAACGTTCCGTTTTGTACAAGAATCATTGCTTAAATTTTCTAACAATGGTCGTAATTCTAGTCCTAATTTATCTTCTGTATTGTTCCAGATCAATCCTAAAATTTTCAAGGAAGTATTTGGAGGTTCGGGACTAGAAACAGGAATGTTTTCGTCAACCCATTTTTTCCTAAGTTCCTGAGAATTGCTTTCAAATTTTCTTAACTTCATCCCCCCTTCTTTCAAAATATCAACAGCTTCTTTAGTTAAATTAAAGGCTTTTAGAACATCGTTTTCCCCTGAAAACAAATCATCAACATAAAAAGAAGAATTTAGGATTTCAAATGTTTTATTATGAGAGCTTTTATATTTATTAATATGGTGCTTAATAGTACAAGCAAGGATAAAGGGACTGCAGGTGACACCAAAAGTAGCTCTGGTCATTCTATAGGGTACTATGTTTTTATTCTTATCAAAATCTTCATAATATAAGAATCTAAGATAATCGCGATCTTCCTCGGCTACAGATATTTGCAGAAAAGCTTTTTCAATATCAGCCGAAAAGGCAATTTTATGTAAACGGAATTTCAAAATTATGTCTAAAACATTAGGATTTAAGTTAGGGCCGTGATTCAAACATTCGTTTAATGATAGAGAATCACCATATTTGGAAGAAGCATCATAGACTATGCGCATTTTTGTTGTAGTTTTGTCGTCACGGATAACAGGTCTGTGTGGCATGTAATAGGAATTATTAGAATGTTTCTCGGTGCACAATTCTATTACACCCTCATTAAACTGCTCTAGCAAAATGGAGTTATATTCTTTAAATAAAGAATCGTTTTTCAAGAATTTATTTTCTAAACTAGAAAACCGCTTCTTTGCTACTTCAAGATTATTTCTAAGTAATTCGCGAGAATCTTTCCACAATAATTTTGCTTCATAACGCCCATTTACGAATTTTAGATTTTCTTTAAATTCTTTTATTACCTCATGATCGGTAATGTTCTTTTCATTGCTTTCAGCAATGCCAATTGATTCAAGATCCCAAAATGCTTTCAGTTGGGTATTTATATTTTCAACTGAAACACGCAAACAAGCTACTTCTTTTTTATTAGACTCTATTTGCCCTTGCACCGTATGACCGAAAATAGTTTCTGCAACGTATAATTCTTTTGTCAATTTTCCCTCGATTCCCTTTAATATTTTCCACAAAAAGTCAGACCCTAGCAAAATATTTATTTCCTGTTCAAGACCTGCCTGTATCAGCAGGCTTAAAGCCTCTTGTTCTCATTATGTCTAGAAGTTCTGGTTCTAGTGTTTTCACAGAAGCTCCAGTTATATTATCAACCACTAGTGCTTCGATATTTATCGAGTTAATAGGTTGCACAACACTGGATAATTCTAGAGCAACAACTTCATAACAAGATTCATAAGGGCGTCTCCGCTCAAAAGGATAAACTAATAAATTTTCTCTTCGCAATGGCTTCAATTTTAATTTTTGTACTAGCGATCTCTTCACGAAGCATTTTTCTGAACCACTATCACATAAAACGCGAGCCAACAAGCATTCCTTACCAGCAGACACAGAAACTGTACAAGTCTGCAATAATGTAAATTTATTTTGTTTACATTTTTGTTCCGACATCATAGATACAATTGCACCTTTCATTTCTTTTTCAGGATTTTCTTTTGCTGTTTCTTTAAAACAAAACAAAGGACCATGGGTAGTGTTACCACATTTGGAACAAGGGTTAATTTTTGTTCTACAGTTAATTGATAAATGCGACTTAAAAAAACATTTGTAACAGCGACCTTCTTTCTTTAATTTATATCGTTTCTGCTCATCAGTGAATTTCGAACAATTTAGTCCTACATGATTAGAAGACTTGCAAAATATGCAAAACTGTTTTGTAGATGTATTTAAAGCAGCAGCTGAAGGTATATTTTTCTTTTGAGGAAAATTTTGATATTTACTTGAAGGATTTTCATATTTAGTTTTAGAATTTTCATAAGTCTTGCTTTGGGAATTATTTACTAAATTAGTAGCTTCACGACATCTTAATTCCGTTTTAATAAAATTTATTAAATCGGTAACTTCACAGTCCTTATCGGGGTCACGTTTTCGATGGAAATCTAGTATCAAATTTTCGGGTAACAGTCTTAATAATATTGGTAGTAATAAATGGCCGTAAGAGCCTGATGTTACTCCTAACGCATCAAGATTTCTCATACACGTTTCAATATTATCATACAACTTTCTTAAAGAAATAACATTGTTAGAGGATTTCACTGGTTCAAGATTCAGAATTTTGTTCATGTAACAGTTTATGATATTTTCCCGCTTACCATACCTCTCTTCTAACAACTTCAAACACGTTGAATAATTTTGATCTGTCAGTTCAAAACCAGCTACAATATTATATGCAGGTCCAGACAACAAGGATTTAAGATATTGGAATTTTTCAATTTTTGATAACGATTCGTTTGAATCTATCGCACTAGTAAATAAATTAAAAAATTCTAAGAACTGGCTTGCATCACCAGAAAATTTTTCTATGTTAAGTTTAGGAAGCTTCACTGCCGAAACTGGTTTACTTCCGATTTTTGAACCGTTACTTGATTCTAGTACAACTTTTGGTTCAGTTTCGATTTTACATTTTTTAAGCCTCATCTTAATTTTAAATTTCAAACTGGATATTTTTTCAGAATATTCTTCTACCGATTTTAGTTCTTTTTCATATTCAGTTTTTTCCTGTATTAGCTCATCTATTTCGGAATCTAATTCCTTTAGTATAGCTTCCTTTTCATTTACGAGCTCTAACGATTCCATTAAAGAATCGCAATCAGTCTTATCAATATCAACAGATAATAATGTATCACATTTTGTGATTAATTTCGTAATGGCTGCACGAACAGTAGCTCTTTTACTTTTAAGCTTATCAGGCTTATCCATGTTTAAGATTAAATTCAATTTTCAAAATAAATTATCATGAAAAATGTATATTATCAAGAAATCAACAGTCATGCAGAATAATAAAGGTATTTCTTACCTTTTTTCCGGGTCTTGAGGCACCAAAACATGAAAATAATCTTCATGTGTTCCACTAAATTTCACGTTATCACAATTTAAATCCAAGGTTGGGAGAGCTTAATTATAGACTTCACGACTCGTTTTAAATCATATTTGGGAGAGCTTATTAGATTAAAACTTCACGATTCATGTAAAATCACATTAAAATAATAAAACATATTTCACAACTGAAAATGGCGCTGGTGTTGTTCAGTATAAGTCCAAGTCAAGCACAGGATGATTAAAAACTTTGTTAATTAGGTAGATTTCGTATGAAATACTACCTATTGGGATCGTTCCTATGTTGGAATTTCTGAAAAATTTTTGCAGATCTACACCGATCATGACCCCTAGAACCCAAAACCACCCTCAGTAAAAAACTTTATATATATATATATATATATATCTATATATATCACTTTCTTCTGGACACGATAACTTTCGTAATTCTGCACCAATCTCTTTCAAACTGATACATAAAATCAATGGGCATAAAATCTCGGTCAAGTTCGTTAATGGGCAAAATCGGACCAAGGGGAGGGAAATAGGGAGGGGTTTTGTGAAAACAGAAAACCCCCCATAACTTCTTAATTTTTGTACATATCAAATCAGTTTAAAGTTTTTATTACTTCTAAAAATAGGGCCAAAAATGTATGTATCACAGATTTTTGATAAAGTTAAAAATGGGCTCAAGGGGCACAAAAAATAGGGTTTTTGCGAGAAAAAAAATCATAACTTCGTCAATTCTCAAGATATCAAATTCAATTAATTTTATTATAAATCTCCTTAACATTATCTAAAACTTTTATATTCACAAGTTTTTGATAGGAGCAATTCGTACCGCAAAAAAAAATTAAAAACGAAAACAAAAAGGTCGTTTGAAGAAGAAAAAAATCCATAACTTCGTCAATTCTCAAGATATCAAATCCAATTAATTTTATCATGAATCTCCTTAACATTATCTACAACTTTTATATTCACAAGTTTTTGATAGGACCAATTCGTACCGCAAAAAAAATTAAAAACAAAACAAAAAAGGGGTTTGAAGAAGAAAAAAATCCATAACTCCGTCAATTCAAAAGATATAAAATCCCCATGAATTTATCATATATCTTCTTAATATTGTCTACAACATCTATATAGACAAGTTTTGGATAGGACCAATTCTTAGAGCAAAAACAAATTAAAAATACATACCGGTTGAAGTAAAAAATGATCTTAGTAAGGGTGTATTCAAATCCAAACTGCTTATTTTCTTACTCATTTTACAATTCATTTTTCCTCTCAAAGGCTTCCAATTGGTACGTTTACTTACTCAGAAACTATATAATGTACCGTAATGGTCGATTTTCTGATAGGGGCAGAATATATTTTTTTAAATGCTGTTAAAAAGGGCATTTTGAACCGAATTTACCGAAGCGGATTGTGTTGGAAAAAGCATTGTATTAAGGATGCGCTTAAATCCAAACTACTTATTTTCTGACTGGTTTTTAAATTCATTTTTGCTCTCAAACGCATTTAATTGGTAGATTCGCTTATTCAGAAACTATATAATGTACCGTAATAATCGATTTTTAGATAGAAGCAGAATATATTTTAAAAAATGATGTCAAAGTGGGCATTTTGAACGGAATTTCCGGAAGCGATTGTGTTAGAAACGAAAAATATTGTCCTTCTGAGAAAATAATTGTTTATATATCAAGTTTTAATTAATTGAACAAAAAATAAAAACACAGGTCGCTTATAAATCTCTTCAAAAATCACGTCAGCAAGTTTCATATTTTTTTTAATTAAAAATGAATCTGGAATTATGCCAGAAAATTTCGAGTTGTTGCGCATGGAAAAGTATTTTTTTGAATACCGCCCTAACATGATTCTGATAAAACCAGTTATTATATGAAAATGAAATAAAAACTCGTCAAGAGCGGCCAGATAAAATTGTTAAAGTGGATTTATCTATAATCATGATTTAGTTTTTGTTTGTGAAATTAGTATATTTGACTTCGAAATCTACCTCTGCCTGTAGGCCGGGCCGGCAGGGATTTTTCTATTTACACTTATAAATATTTACAGTATTTACAATGAAAAACATTTGGATAATATTTCTTTAAAAACATGTAAATATTCCACACTGGGAATTCAAGATGATCATATTAAAATTTCACCAATTATATTCTTCTATAAAAGAAGCCACGAAAATGGCATTTTTTAATATTCGGAAATAAATTTTCCTTTTTTTTTTTTTTTAATTAAACTTAAACATCATTTCTTCTAATAGAAGACCACGATAAAAAACCTATACGCAGCATATTTATCTGCTGCGTTCAAGATTCACATTCACAAAACCAACTAAAAAAAAGAACAAGAAAGAAAAAATGTTTTTTAATATTAATTCTCTAGTCAGACCACGTGACCTGGGATCACTGGCGCCTAATCAGTCTGGCTGAGAACAGAAGAGGTTTGCGAAATTTCACACTTAGTTCAGTTTGACCATACGAACATGTGTATAAAAGAAAAATTTCTATATCTCTCCCTAAAACGACGTTATGAGGAGGTGAAAAGTATGCCGAAATGGAACAGGAAAAGGTAGCTTACGGCTTGTGCCAACTTGGCGGACGCACTGCCGTGCTCCCAGATCTACTATAAACTATATATATAAAATACAAATGGGAATTTCGTTTCGGCTGCTTATAACTTAAGTTTTGCTGAATAGATTTTGATGAAACTTGCACTGTTAGTTAGATAATTTTTCAGGAAAGGTTTTAGTATATTCCATATTGCTCTATGTTGCCTAGATGCTGAATTATGGGAAGGGGAGTTCTATAGTCTGGTGAACCCGATTATGAAAGATTTGCCTTTTTAAAAAGTTCTACTGGGTGTATTTTGATGAGAATTGCATTGTTAGTGAGATATTTTTTCACGCGTGGTTTTAATGTATAGCGCAACATTCTATCATTCTTTACCAAACTCTACTGTAAATGATTGGTCCTTAACAGCCGAAATTTTGCCTGACACATTAGGAAATATAATCGTGCACTGGCGTTCGTATCGTTTTCAGCAATGTGGAAGGCCACTCCAGGTAAAGTTCCATATTGCTTTAAGACACAAGGTCAATTTCACTGATATATTTCTTTCGATTCACGGTTGGTTTGGAGAAACCAAACAGCGTAGAAGATGAAGCCTGATAGTAAATAAATAAAAAACAAGGAAGTAAACTTACTCTTTCGATTGAGAAGGAAGGACTTGTTTTTACTATTACAATTTCTACAAAGTTTTGAGAGTAATAAAATTCCTAAAAATGCACTTCCTGCCATTGATCATAGATAATAATGTATCTGATCTTTTGCATGGTCACTGCTAGGTATGCACCGAATAGTGATTTTGGTCAAATACCGAATATTCAGCCAACAGGTAAACCGAATACCGAATATTCAGCTAGCCGAATAGTGACTATCAAGCAGAATAGTAACTATTCGGCCGAATACCAAATATCTGGCATGCCGTGTACTTTTACATTTCAGAGTTTGAAAGTATTAAAAGTTAAATTTTAAAACTGTTTTAGGAAAATTTTAGGGCCTTTAAAGGACCCTCCACAAATTTTTTTACCCCAAAACAGGACCCTTCACAATTTTTTTTTACCCCAAAACAGGACCCATCACAAAACATTTTATCCCAAAACAGGACCCTTCACAAAGCATTTTATCTCAAAACAGGACCCTTCACAAAATTCTTAGTATCTTAAATAGTGCTTTCACAGAATTTTTCCATCTTCAAATTGAACTTTTCACAAATTTAATCTCTAAAAATTAAATCTGACCTGTAACAAAACAGCTGAACATCAAAGAATATATTACTTAACTTTTTTATATATGAAGGATAGAACCTGAATACAGTATGGGACCTCAAATCCGGACTGGCCGGGACCGCGATCGTTCCGGATTTCGGAATTTTCCGGATTTCAGGTCCTTAACCAAAACAATAAACAAACAGATACAGTAGATGCCCGTGGAAAAATTTTACATGCTGCGAAGCAGTATCGCGAATTGCCATGTTTGGCTTAGAGTAAATAAACAGTCAAAAATGCAAATTACAAAAAATAATCGAAAATAAGGATAAGATTTTTTTTAATACACCATATTTTTAGGAATATTAAAATATCTTTTAGAAAATGCATCGTTGTTCACGAGAGCCGAGTTAGGCCTAGGAATCTATATCAATTGCCGTGTAGGGTAAACAGGCGAAAACAAATTACAAAAAAAGAATTTTAAATAAGAATAAGAATTTTTTTTTAAATCCTGCACATTATTAGCAACATTAAAACATCTTTTAGAAAATGCGTCGTTCACGAGAGCCTAACAAGTTCTAGGAATCTATATCGCGAATTGCAGTATTAGACTCGGTGAAAATAAAGAGAGAAACATTTAATTTTTTAAAATAAAATGTTCTAAGAAAGTTTAAAAATAAACAAAAGCAAGAGGAAACCTATTCAAACTCTATTCTTTTCGTATAAAAAGGACTTCGTAAATGTGTTATTAAGTTCGCGTTGTTTGATTGCACGAGAAAGAAATTATTGAGTTGCAAGCAAACAGAAAAAAAGAGCAAAACCAGTTTTTTTCCTCTATTAAAAAAATAATTATCTCTGTTGCTAATTGACTAATTTCTTTCAAATTTTCAGCAAGCTGAAATAATAGTAAATTAGCCTGTGTAACAAATTTTTATTAAAATATAATGTACCTCTAAAAAAAAAGGCCACTATAGAGTAACTGCAAAGAGAAACGAGATATCTATCTGCAGTTGGTTTTGTTTATTCAACTTGTTTATTTAACTCTGTGAAGTGGGAAGTCAACGTTATCAGAATGAGATCATCAGCTTTGGATGGATAGTATGTTTTGTCATGCAGAAAGAAACCACGCATAGATATTTTTTTCCCCTTTGAGTTAAAGAAAAAATATTTTTGGTACGGTGCTTACAAACAGAATTTTTTCGAAAAATGAAATTTGTTGAACATTTGAAGGAGTGTGGGGGGGGGGGGGGGATAGCAAAACATCTTTACATATAAATATTGTAAATATATTCTATGCATCTTTTAAAAATAGTTCTTCTTTCTGGTTATTTATTTGTTCTTTTTGTATTTTCTATTAAATGGAACAAGGTTTCTTTTTAAAATAAATTTAAAATGTGTGCACACACTAACTTTTCTAACTCTACCAGCAAATAGTATTTAGATTAAAACTATAATATAAAAACATTGCAACAAACTTATTCAGTTAGTCTTGCTTAGTTGGAACTGTGCGCATAGCGCCATCTATGGGCATTTTCTGGAATTATTTATTCCGTCTCGTCGCAGAATTTCAGATTTCTTTATTCATTCCGGATTTTGGGTCTTCCGGTTTTTAGGATTCCGGATTTAAGGTCCTGTACTGTATATCGATAATTTCAAATTCACAAAATTATGACTAGAATTTTCACAATTATCAGAAAAACTTCACAATTTCACAAAAACAGGACCCTGTGAGAAAAGTCTGGACAGACCCCTGGTTTTACATATTATGTAACACATATTTCCATAAACAAGGTCTTTTTACTAGTAAATTTTACACAAAAAACTATGCTTTTAATTGTTATTTATGTAGATAGTTTTAAAGCTTCTTTTATTGATAAATTTTACAATTTCATGAATTCCTCTCTGAATTAAAACAAATGAATAAAATTTTCTTAGTATATTCTAAAACAAATATTTTAAAATCAAAGTGAAATTTTGAAGGAATTTGAAGAAAAATTTTATAGTCATATACAGTGTTCTCGCTGGCTTTTGACCAACATTAGCGATTTGCCGAATAAGAAATGAAAAACGGTAGCCAAATGAAAACAAGTATGTTGTGGCCATAACAAAACTATCTTCTATATAAATCACGTCAATTGAATCATTTAAATTGTACAAGAAATTACGTCAATTTAGCACCAATTCATATCAAAAAGTATATCTGAATTTGAAGTTTGATGAAAATTCGTGCATTAGTTCTTGAGATAGAGCTATAGCGGAAATGCTGAAAAATGTAGCATAGCAGCGCCCCCTGTTCAGCGATTTACACCAAAACATAAACAGCACTAATTGATATCAAGGTATACCTGAATCTGAAGTTAGATCAAAATTCGTGCATTAGTTATTTAGGTAGAGCTATAGTGGAAAGTCTGAAAAATGCAGCATAGCAGCGCCACCTGTTGAGCGATTTGCACCAAAACATAAACAACACTAATTCATATCAAGGTATACCTGAATCTGAAGTTCGTTGAAAATCCAAGCATTAGTTCTTGAGATAGAGTTATTGCGGAAATCGCAAAAAAACAGCATAGCAGCGCCACCTAGTGTGAGATTTATACCAAAATGTATAAAATGTCAAATCATGTCAAGGACTATCTGATTCTGAAGTTTGATCAAAATTCGTGCATTAGTTCTTGAGATACAGCTATAGTGGAAATTCTGAAAAATGCAGTATAGCAGCGCCACCTGTTGACCGATTTACACCAAAATCTATAAAATGTCAATTCATGTCAAGGACTAACTGATTCTGATGTTTGATGAAAAATTCGTGCTTTAGTTCTTGAGATACAGCTATAGTGAAAATTCAGAAAAAGGCAGCATAGCAGCGCCACCTGTTGAGCGATTTGCACCAAAACATAAACAGCACTAATTCATATCAAGGTATACCTGAATCTGAAGATTGTTGAAAATACAAGCATTAGTTCTTGAGATAGAGTTATTGCGGAAATCGTAAATAATGCAGTATAGCAGCGCCACCTGTTGAGCGATTTGCACCAAAATGTATAAAACTTCAATTCATATCAAGGACCTAGAAGCAGAATTTTTTTCTGCAGTCTGCAACACAAGTAGAAACTTTAAAAACAGCCTGCAGAACTTAAGGACAAACGCCCTCTTTCCATTCCCTCATGCACTTAAACAACCCAAGTATTTGTGAATAACAGTAAAAATAACATATGAGCACCAATTTCTAAAATTTTTGAAAAGATTGATACAATGTGATAATATCAAAAAATATAGATGTGATAATACAGGAGTGAAAGTGCGCTAAAGCCACTTTGTAGCAGCAAAAATCTAATTTTGTAGCAATAGAACTATTTTCGGAGCAGATTGAAATTTTGAGAGAATCACATTTGAGTAATTCATGCAAATACTAAAAGTACAGTCCTCCCCACTTAATCGGGTCACGGATAATCGAATACCCCGCTTATTCGCATAGAATCCTCCGGAACCGAATTTATTCCTATTGGTTCTATGTTATTTCCCCCCGCTTAAACGAAATACCTTTTACGAACGTCCCCGCTTAATCGAATAACAACTGTGAAACCGATGTGCTGGGCAACATATAACAATAATATGTTCCCGCACCATGTTGGTTAAGCCAAAGTACAGTTGCGTAATTTGTTATTTCTGTTTGTACAAATTCTTTTTTATAAAACATAATTATGAGTGTAAAATTATAATAATTATATTTTCGAGTAAAATAGGAGTGTAAGTTCATACAAAAATTATTAAGTTGATTTTAAATATTAAATATATATTTTTTAAAAATTGTTTTATTGTAAAATGAATGTATAATGTTGAATATAGTTCGGATCTCAGATAACAACAATAGCCAGACGCCATGGTGTCGTTTTATGACAAGCCAGTGGAAAGTGGTGTATAATTAGAAATCGTAAAATAATAAAAATGTTGGAATAAATTTATGGCCTTAATAAAAGTGTTGGAATAAATTTATGGCTTTTTAGACCACCCAAACTTTAAGGCATATAATAATATTAAAGTATATGTAAGGGGCCATTTGCAGACTGTTAGCTAATGGGTCTATCGAAGGATAATGCAAAATCTTCTCACATCCAATAAGGGAGGACTATACAAATAGTTCCACCCACTGCCAAGAGTTGGTGTGCAAGAAGAAAAAGGTTTGAAAAAGAGAGTCTAAGAAAAGATGTCGAAGACGCAGGAGCTATCCTGAAAGCTCATGTAATGAATCCGGAGAGCCCTAGTAATGCCCAGGCGAGATGGACATATCGGAGTGAGCCTAAGCAAGCCTAATTGATGATGTCTTCCTGGTGTTGAAATAAAATGGATTGTTCTACTGCGGTCCGTAGCTATGCATCCCGCCATCCCGATTTCGCCGCTCTGATAAGAAGATGAATCCGGATGATGTTTGGATATGATCCTTAGCATCGCGACAGCTCTGAATTTGATGAATAGAGGTCACCATCCCGTATATGATTCAAGGTATTACCTTAATCTTTTTCTTTACCACATTAAATTATATGAGAAATTATAAATAACCTTTTATGATATTTTATGGTAGAGAGCAATCTGAGATCCAACAAAACCAATAATTAAATATAATTAAGGTATTTTAAAAATGAAAGAGAATTATTTTTTTTGCAAAAAGAAAAATATATAATAATAAGAGTAAATGAAAACATTTTCTTTTTTTTAAAAGATTAAATATACATGTAATAATGAGCAGCAAACAAAAGTGTTGCTTTCCTTTTTTTTGAATTAATATAATGTGTATATGTATATAGTTGTGTTCAATGTAAATAAAATATTTAATCAAGTTTTAAAAAGTTTCTGTAATTATTTAATTGATAAATGTTTAAGGTGTGTCAATTTATTTTTACAGCTTAAATTTAGTTTAATTCATAAGTGGAAGAGTTCGTCTAAACAAATCACAACGCAAACTCTTAATTTTATTCGTAATTAATTAAATTTAATAATTACAGTTTTACGCGGATTATAATTTAATTTTATTAATTATTCGCGTTGCTCTTCTACTAGAATTACGTAATTACGATCACTTATGTTATTTGAATTTATCTAAGGTATATAAAATTATATACCGATTTACTATGAGGTTGCTAGGATGATTTGGACAAATTAACAATTTTGAGTGTAAATGAAATAGGGAATAAACAAGTGTAATTATCTGTCCAGCATCCCCCCTCATATAGTAAAATGGTGCTATGACTCAGGCAAAGTTCATCTGAGGTCATTAGAAATAAAATGAATAATATATGTTAGCAATAAAGAAAAAAGAAAAAAATAATTATAGGATTTATAATAGGTATATTTAGGAATTACAATTTTTTTTCCTCTCTTTTCTCTTTTGGTTGGATCTCAGTTACCATAGAGAAATAATGGCATTCACATCACGGATGACACATTTGTAAAAATAAAATTTATTTTTATATACTGTATAAAAAATAATAATAAGAATAATGAGTAAAATTTTATAATATGACTGGTATAAAAATGATTGAAATGTCAATAGATCATGATTTTTGAAATTGTATCAAGGTGATACAAAAGAAAATTTATGAGTCGTACTACGAAGTAGTGGTACAATATTTATAAAAAAAAAAAATAAAAAAAAAATAAGATTGTTGTTTCGGTAGAAAAAGACAGATACTTTTTCTGTTAAATGAAATTATGGTGTTTTTATATATGCGTGTATTATAAACATTCTAGGGGTATTTATGTGTGTAAAAGAATAATCTACAGAACAACTTCATCTGCTAAGAAATATTTTTTAAATTTTAGTGCTGTTGTTTTTATGTATTTATGCAATTTAGAATATTTTCATACATATGTTGTAATATAGAGAAAATAGTATGAGATACAAAATATTCTTTTAAGAGGTATAGGATCTATTTTGAATTGATATTTTGAAAAAGTATACATTGATTGCTAATATTTGTTAAAAATGACTCAGACGCTGGATATAGATACACGTATTAAGTTAGTGTCACCATTTGACAATAAAAAGAATAAAAGCAGTATATTTTTCTTAGATGAATTTGATAATATTTTTAATTCGAAAGATATACAGGAAGAAGCTAAATTATTAATTTTAAAGGCTAAAATTACTGGGGACGCAAAACATATTTTAAGTAAACAGATTGAAAAATATAATGAGACCAATTATAATTTATTTAAAAATAATTTGGTGGAGTTATTTGGTATAAAACTAAGCTTCCTTAATGCTCAGAGCAATTTCCTAAAGTTAAAACAGGCCGCAAGTCAAACGATAGAGGATTTCATTTTGGAGTTTAAAAAAGGTGTAAAATCTTATATCGAAAGTGCAGGCGAAAATGTGGATAATAAGGAAGAGAATTTTATCGAAATCTTAAAAATGTCGAATTTTCTAAATGCAATTAGACCGGATATTGCACTAGATGTTCGTAAAAACGCGCCCAGGTCCTTCAAGGAGCCTTGCGAGTTAGCAAAACTTATGGAAAGTGCGTATAATGAATCAAAGTTTGAGGAAATTAACGCAATAAATAAAGAAAACAAAGATCTTTATGAGAACATTATAGAATCAAGTAAGCAAAACAAAGAGCTAATCGAGAAATTAAAAGGGGAGATTGAAAAACTAAAAAAATCAAAGAAAAAAAACCATGCAATTAAAGATGATAGTAATTTGCGAAATATGAAACTCTTTAATAAACACAACAATTATAAGGGTCCCCATTTCAGTAACAATTTTCATTATAATGATTATGAACGATATTATAATGATTACTACAATTCCTTTAATTACCCGACGCATTATGGGATGTATGATTATTCACAACCTAACTGGAATTCGGGAAATAGGGATTTTGGATATATTTCTGAGAAGTATGATCAAAATTGTTATCAATTTGAAAAGCGCAAAAAGAAAAAAAAATGGGCAAAGAAAACAGCGAAATCGGATCAAGATTCGGGATTTTCAGAGACGGAAATCGATAAAATAAATAAAACAATCGCAAATATAACAAATGCAGACAAAGATAGTCTGCCAATTATATCACTAAGTATACAGGGCGTCGAAATACAAGCTCTGTTGGATACAGGCGCCGCCGTTTCCCTTTTATCACCTTCTTTATTCAAAAAATTTAAAGATACAAACGTCAAAATCAAATATTTGGGCAATCAGATCCAAATTAAAGCTTTAACGAATTCAAAGATTTTTTTTAAACAATGTGTAAAATTAACTTTTCGATTAAAAGGTACATTCACAACAGGCACATTTTATGTCACTAATGATGATTTTGATAGGCAGTACCAAATGTTATTAGGGTACGATTATCTCAAAGAAAATCATATGATTTTGGATTTATGCAATAAAACCTTAAAATTTAAAAATCAACAAATTAACTTAAACGTTGCAAGTGAAGTAAATAATTATGAAGTTAATAACATTACGCCATGTAATTCAGGGGAACATTCAAATAAAAATATGTTTGCCATTACTAAAAATAGAATTTTTCTCCAACCTGAAGAATCGAAAATTGTAAAATTAAAATGCCCAGAGGATATAAATATGTCAGATGTGATTATATTTGACCCCATTCAAGAAAATAGTAAATTTTCATGCGAGACTTCGTTACACGAAGTTAAAAAAAAATAATAACATAAATATTATAATAAAGAATAAACTGTCAGAAAAGTTAATTATTCAGAAAGGAACTAAAATGGGGGAAATTATAAAGAACTTTGAGTGCAAGCAAGATGACTCAACTGATAATATAGAGAAAGGGACATTTTATGAAATAAATAATTTAAATATAGAAGATGTAAGAAAATTGCGAGAAGCAGAAATTAAAGAGACGGATTTCGATTTAAGCCATTTATCAGAGGAAGTACAACAAAAATTTCGAGAAATTTTAATGGGCAATGTTCATGCATTTTCAAAAAGTTATCAAACATTGGGGCAATCAGCGTTTGTCGCACCAAGTTTTCAATTGAATCATGAATTCCCGGTACAAGCTAAGCCATATAAATTGCCTCAGGCAGTAAGACAGTATGCGAAACGGGAAATTGAACAATTGTTACAGGCTAAAATTATAGAGAAGACTGACTCCGAGTATGCTTTTCCAGTTATTTTCGTTAGAAAGAAAAATCCGAGTAATATTAAATGTACTAAATAAATATTTTGCAAATTATGGGATTTGTAAAGAAATTATCTTTGATAACGCAAAATATTTAAGAAGCGAAATTATGAAAGAATATTTGGAATCTTTAAACATACAAAGGAAATTTGTGAGTGTATACCGTGCGCAAGGAAATGGACTTTGTGAAGTTACCAATAAAATATTAAAAACATCAATTGTAGCTATGTCGAAACGCACCACGGAATGGGACATAAGACTGGATTTTTTTAAACTAGCGTATAATTCCTCGAAACACCGCGCTACGGGATATAGTCCCTCACTGCTATTTTTCGCAAGGGAAATTAGAAATCCCTTCACAGCTCATATTCCTTCCGAGGAAATATATACCCACTCTTATGTTAAAAGCAGAATACAGCATATGAAGGAAATCAAAATTCAATCCCTTGCAAACCAGGAGAAAATAATGCAAGAATATATAGATGAAGAGGCATACGAAAAAGTAAAGGATTTAAATTTGGGTCAAACAGTATATTTAAAATGTATTGGAAAACCAGGCGCATTAGAGCCAAAATTTCAAGAACCCTACGAAGTTACTAAAAAGTTTAGAAACTTTAATTATTTATTACAATATGTTCCAGATAAATAAATAGAGCCGATCAAACGACATATGGATCAATTATATGCTCCGAAATATGCAACAGGTCATACAAAGGCTGAAATTACGAATTTACAGGGGTCTCAGAAAAAAATTAAGGGTGATAAAAATTACAAAAATAAATGTGGCATTTGTCAGAGAAAATCGCACTCAACTGAAAAATGTTGGTTTGAATTAAATAATAAAAATACGAGTCAAAAGGTTGACAAAGCTACTAAAAAGTATTATAAAAAAAATAATAAATATTCTGAGAATGCAGACCCAGATTTAAATGATCAAAAAGACCACCATAATACAAATAGGTCGTTATATGGTTATACACCATATACAAACTTATACGGAGATGTTATACAAGATCATTACCTTTTCCCCCCTCCCCAGTATTATCCATGGGATATGAATTGGTATTAAAGATAAAACAAAACCTTTAAATTAGATAAAAGGTGGGGATAGACAGGTGATAGACGTGTAAATTGGATTCACGATATAAATTATGATTTAGTCATCATTAAAAATATATTAAAATTATTTTCATGTCGAGAGAAATAAATAAAATAAAATTAATAAGGAATCGAATTTCAAAATTTCAAAATTTTCAAAATTTAAAAATAAATTTTTTTATTTTAGGTAAAAAAAAGTTGAAATAAAATTAATAACTTGCCTTTTTAATATGCAAAATAATAAAAAGAAAGGATAGGAAGATTGGTACGCCAATTTGTCTCAGGGTTACAATATTGAGCAAATGTGCAGGGCGCACCCGAAAACATACTTATAAAATTATGAAATGTGCTTCACAAAACTTCACTGGAGCAGTGAAATATTTCTCTCCAGGCAAAAGTTATATATATATATTTTTTCGAATATGAATTAGAAAATGTAAAATTTTAACAAAGCCAAATAACATTAAAACTTAATTAATTTAATAATGAATAAAGTTGGAGTAATTTTCAAAAAAAAAGAGAGAATTTTTTTTCTGTTTTCTATAAGGGTAACCTTTGCTAATAACCTTACAATTTAGATGACAGAATTTCAGAAGTACTCCTTAAAATGAGTAGGTGTAAGCTATAGGTTCAGGGTAGTTAGAACAGCTTTATAACATACTCATATATTATTTTTTCTTATATAAATATATGGATGACAAGGAATAAATTATTAGTGCACTCTATATTAGGATAGCAGTCAGCTATAAGCCTAAATATAATAAAATATACAAAAAGTGCTAAGATTTATTCCGGTAGTTCAATTACAACTTATATGCTAAAGTCTAGAATTTAGACAGCAGGGATAAGTTTTATGAACAAAAGTGTTATAAAAAAATAAAAAAGGATTTTGGTGTAGCACATTCGTTTTTAGAAAAACATATATATATATATGACAATGGACAAGGCAAGTTATTTCAATATGATTGCACACAAAATTATAGTAAACAAATACACAAATAATTAATTGAAGTAAAATTAAAATTTTCTCACCAAAGGCTTTCTGTATAGGGTGCAATTTTGGCCTACGGCTGGGTATGCACCAACACCAACAAAATATTTGTAGAAAACTTATTCAATAGTAAATCAAGGTATTTAGGCAGCACTTAGTCATTCACTTCAGGATTCTTGGCTGAAAAAGGAATCGAAGAAAAAATTAAGTATGGTATAATTACTTGATGTTATGCTCGGAAACAACAAAATTAGTAATATTATATTGTAAAAAGCAGCATTTTGAGTTTTGTTTAGGAAAACTTTTGATTTTTAGGTTTTACACATTTATGGAGTGTCTAGCTCAGTGTATAGTTCCTAGATTTAATAAAAAAAGTAATAAATAAAAATATAAGTTTGTGTTGTTTTCAAAATAAATAACAAAAGGCATAGCAATTAGCATTTACAGTTAAAATTAAATGGAATTTTCAGCAAAATTAACATTAGACAAACATAGTTTATATGATATTTAACTTGTTAAGCTAATTTACTTTTATTAACGGTATTCAATTAGAATTAAAGTAGGCTTAAATACAAGTTAAATTAATTAATAACATTGTTGTAGTGTAAAATTTTATGTAGGACCAGTAGATTTTATCGTATATATAAAAATATGCGAATTTAATAATTAATAAAATGTATTAGCAAAATTATTTAATATAAATATTAAATGACATCTTGCTGAAATCAGCTAGAAATTAGATTTTTTTTTAAATTTTAAATAAAATATTTTATAAATTTAAGTTATTTTAGAATTTAAGCATTTTTTTCTCTCTTTTCTTTCCTTAGAATTAAATGCAATTCTAAATTTAACACATATAAATATACATAGTATTGATAAATTTGAGTATGTGAGTTCATAAATTTTTTTTTATATATATATTTTAGCCAATTTAACATAAGAAAGCAAAATAAATAAATAAATATATTTATATATATTGGTTTTTTTTTAATTAAAATATGTAGTATGGCTTAATAAATTAATTAATTTAATTTTTTTCTAGTACATACAGTAATTGTTTTAAAAACTTAATCTGTAACAATTGGGTGTAGATATTTATGAGTATACAAAGATTCTTTTCTGCTGGCAGAAATTCTTTGGTTCGGAAGAGTACTCATGGGTTACTACATACGATTTTACGGAGTATTTATCATTTTTTTTTTTTTTTGTAATTTTAATATTTTTCAAGTTTATTAATATCAAGTTTTTTTTAAATTAAATAATAATTATTAATGTTTGATTAATAATAATAATTTATTATCTTTTATTTTTAAACATATCATTAAATTTTAGACAGTAGAATTCACATACGGAATGTTAATGATAAATAAAATTTTGAATAAATAAATTTTTATATCATTAAGTAAAAAAAAAAAAATGAAAATTTAACAATCTTTCAAAAGAGAATTGTTGGCTAAATAAATAATAATTAAAGACAAAAATTGTTCTCTTCTTCGCCAACAGCACAATTTAATAGTATTAAATGTAGGTGCATTTTTAAAATCAGCGTAATGCATATTTTGCATTTTGAGAGGCTGTAGAAGTCATATTTCCGTGTTGTTTACATTATAATAGTAAACAATATCATGAATCTAAATCATTGTTTGTAAGAAAGGTCTAAATGTACACAATGTTTTTGGTTGAGGCAAAATTATATGTAATTTTAAATCCTGAAAGGTAATTTTGGTTAGATTTGAACCTGACAGCATAGACGCACGCTCGCTTCAGTTGCAATACGAGGCGGGAGAATTCAAATGCTAGAGTCGCCATTTTCCCCTGCAAAATAATAAAAAAAAAGCAGAAGGTTTACATTAGATATGACACAAATACATACACTATTTATACATAGATTATGTTAAAAATTACATACAGGCATGCATAGTTAGTTAAGAAGAAAGTATATCAAGAAATTATACTAATTAATAAGGTAATTACAAGCATAAAATGGTTTTAAATACATACTTTTGGAAGTCATAAATTTTTGTCACAGCTCTAATCACATCAGCAAAAAGTGATTAGAAGCTTGGCCGACCCCTCGTTCTAGGAGGATGGGGGAGAAGTCAAGAACTGGTTTTCTTCTCTTTTCCTTCTTTTTTTCTACACTGTTTTCCAGACATTACGATATGTTTTGATTTTCAACTCTTATGAGAGAGAGCATTACGTAATGATATATTAAAGGAGATGAAATAGCTTGTATATTTTGACGTATCATACAAGTTAGAAGTAACAAATAAATAAATAAAATAAGGTAACCAGTTTGTATACAATATTTTTCTGAGTATGATTTGAATACATCAGATTAATTATGTGAAAATATAACATGTCTAACTACAAGCATTGTATTTACTTTTATTCAGTATAAAATGTGTTTTAAATGAAACACTGTGTCATAAGGTTATATGTGATGAAATGATATGTCAAATGTGTATGCCATTATTTTTCCTGTATTTAGGTTTATTTCGGCATATTAGTTTCATACAAAATTATAGCTTTGAAAGTATTTTTGGGCACTTAAACTGTAAAGTTACAAAATTATTAAACATGTGTGTGGTAAAGAAAAAAGGCTTCGAGGAAGATGTCAGATTTTCAGTACAGATGCCTTCTATAAATGTGAATGTCAACAGACAACTATGCTATCATGTGTTGAACTTTCTGTTATAAAAAATAGAAGAACTTCTTATAAAATATACCAGAACCATTGATAATTGAACATTACAGACTTGGCTCAAAACTGTGTAGATACACCGTCATATGGACACGTACATTATTTTATGCTTTACAAAAAAAAAAAAAAAAAAAAAAAAACAGCAATCAGTTTTTATTTTTTTTTTCTGACTACCCGGAGAGATGCTGGGCAACATATAACAATAATATGTTCCCGCACCATGTTGGTTAAGTCAAAGTACAGTTGCGTAATTTGTTATTTCTGTTTGTACAAATTCTTTTTTATAAAACATAATTATGAGTGTAAAATTATAATAATTATATTTTCGAGTAAAATAGAAGTGTAAGTTCATACAAAAATTATTAAGTTGATTTTAAATATTAAATATATATTTTTTAAAAATTGTTTTATTGTAAAATGAATGTATAATGTTGAATATAGTTCGGATCTCAGATAACAACAATAGCCAGACGCCATGGTGTCGTTTTATGACAAGCCAGTGGAAAGTGGTGTATAATTAGCAATCGTAAAATAATAAAAATGTTGGAATAAATTTATGGCCATAATAAAAGTGTTGGAATAAATTTATGGCTTTTTAGACCACCCAAACTTTAAGGCATATAATAATATTAAAGTATATGTAAGGGGCCATTTGCAGACTGTTAGCTAATAGGTCTATCTAAGGATAATGCAAAATCTTCTCACATCCAATAAGGGAGGACTATACAAATAGTTCCACCCACTGCCAAGAGTTGGTCTGCAAGAAGAAAAAGGTTTGAAAAAGAGAGTCTAAGAAAAGATGCCGAAGACGCAGGAGCTATCCTGAAAGCCCATGTAATGAATCCGGAGAGCCCTAGTAATGCCCAGGCGAGATGGACATATCGGAGTGAGCCTAAGCAAGCCTAATTGATGATGTCTTCCTGGTGTTGAAATAAAATGGATTGTTCTACTGCGGTCCGTAGCTATGCATCCCGCCATCCCGATTTCGCCGCTCTGATAAGAAGATGAATCCGGATGATGTTTGGATATGATCCTTAGCATCGCGACAGCTCTGAATTTGATGGATAAAGGTCACCATCCCGTATATGATTCAAGGTATTACCTTAACCCCTTCGCGACGGGAGCCTTTTACGAAATGTTTATTACTTTGCTACCGGTTTTAAAAAACAGAAGTTTGAGCCTATTCAAATCGGGAAAATACTCGGATTAAATAAGGCAAATTTTACAGTAAAATTTTACTGGTGAGGATAAACGACGATCCTTAGGCCTATTTCCGGCACGTATACGTGTCGCTCGTCCCCAAGGGGTTAATCTTTTTCTTTACCACATTAAATTATATGAGAAATTATAAATAACCTTTTATGATATTTTATACTAGGGAGCAATCTGAGATCCAACAAAACCAATAATTAAATATAATTAAGGTATTTTAAAAATGAAAAAGAATTATTTTTTTTGCAAAAAGAAAAATATATAATAATAAGAGTAAATGAAAACATTTTCTTTTTTTTTAAAGATTAAATATACATGTAATAATGAGCAGCAAACAAAAGTGTTGCTTTCCTTTTTTTTGAATTAATATAATGTGTATATGTATATAGTTGTGTTCAATGTAAATAAAATATTTAATCAAGTTTTAAAAAGTTTCTGTAATTATTTAATTGATACATGTTTAAGGTGTGTCAGTTTATTTTTACAGCTTAAATTTAGTTTAATTCATAAGTGGAAGAGTTCGTCTAAACAAATCACAACGCAAACTCTTAATTTTATTCGTAATTAATTAAATTTAATAATTACAGTTTTACGCGGATTATAATTTAATTTTATTAATTATTCGCGTTGCTCTTCTACTAGAATTACGTAATTACGATCACTTATGTTATTTGAATTTATCTAAGGTATATAAAATTATATACCGATTTACTATGAGGTTGCTAGGATGATTTGGACAAATTAACAATTTTGGGTGTAAATTAAATAGGAAATAAACAAGTGTAATTATCTGTCCAGCATATATGAGCACCAATTTCTAAAATTTTTGAAAAGATTGATACAATGTGATAATATCAAAAAATATAGATGTGATAATACAGGAGTGAAAGTGCGCTAAAGCCACTTTGGAGCAGCAAAAATCTAATTTTTTAGCAATAAAATCCATTTTTGTAGCAGCAAAAATCTAATTTTGTAGCAATAGAACTATTTTCGGAGCAGATTGAAATTTTGAGAGAATCACATTTGAGTAATTCATGCAAATACTATAAGTACAGTCCTCCCCACTTAATCGGGTCACGGATAATCGAATACCCCGCTTATTCGCATAGAATCCTCCGGAACCGAATTTATTCCTATTGGTTCTATGTTATTTTCCCCCGCTTAAACGAAATACCTTTTACGAACGTCCCCGCTTAATCGAATAACAACTGTGAAACCGATGTTTGAAAATAGGTGCGGAAAGCACGTTTCAGCTGAAATTTCCTTTCACCTTTTGTCATTTTCGATTCCTTTACGCTGAAAACAAATTTTCACTTCTTCCTGCAATGCAATGATTTCGGCCCGGCCGGCAAGTGTATAATGGACAGGTCAAATGATTTCCCCACCATCACTTATTGCTGTTAGCCAGGCTTTAATGGCAATGCGCCGTCACTGCGAGACTCGAGATGATAGTTGTGATATTTTGCACTCATTCGAAAAATAACTCGATATTTACTCCCTTAAAATTTCACTTAAACAAACCACTTTAAGCGATTTTTTTAAGGCAGTATAAGTAACGTAAATTAGAAGTAGCAAAGTTTTGACCAAATTCAAACGAGCTGCATTAAGTGCGATGTAAACCATATAAATGTATGTACTGGCATTAAATTAATACGTATTTACTTTATATTAGCATTTGTATTTATTTTAGTTTAAGTTATTCTATTAACGATTTATTATGTTTTTCATAAAATATACCGTAGATGGTTATTTTCCCTTTTTATTACGCATTAAATATTACAGTTATGTTTCTCCGTTTAATCAAATGCCCCGCTTAATCGAATATTATTTCTGGAACCGTCAATATTCGTTTAAACGGGGACGACTGTAATTCTATTGCAATGTTTTACCTAGCAATCTTAGCTAATTATGCAATTCAAAATTTAATATGCTTTCACTCAAAACATGGCTAACTAATATTTAACCTGCTATTCAGCTGTAAAAAATCTTGTGAAAGCATTAATATTGCAGCAAATTTTTCCGCGATTGACGGAATTCACATTTTTTTCCCTCGATCCTTTGACGAAATGCGCATTTTTTCGCGATCTTTCGACGATGTTTGCGTTTTTTTTGCGACTTTTCGACCATGTTTGCGATCTTTCGACGATGTCCGTATTTTTTATCGCGATATTTCGACGATGTCCGCCTTTTTTATCGCGATCTTTTGACGAAATTCGCGTTTTTTCGCGATCTTTCGACGATGCTCGTTTTTTTCGCGATCATTCGACGATGTTCCCATTTTTTCGCGATCATTCGACGATGTTCGCTTTATTCTCGCGATCTTTTGACGAAATTCGCGTTTATTCTCGCGATCCTTTGACGGAATTCGCGTTTTTTCCGCAATCCTTTGAAAAAAAAATTCTTTCAAAAAAATATATGTGTTTTCTCGCGATATTTTAACGAAATACATATTTTTTCGCGATCTTTGCGCAAAATTCACTGTTTTCCGCGATCTTTCGACGAAATTCACGTTCCTTCCGCGATCCTTTGACAGAATTTGTGCTTTTTCCGCGATCATTTATCATAATTCAAGCTTTTCTTCCTCCGATCATTTGACGAAACTCGCGTTTTTCCGCCATCCTTTGAGGAAAGTTGCTATTTTTTCGCAGCCTTTTAACGAAATTGGTGTGTTATTCGATCTTGTGACAAAATGTTCGCCATCTTTTGATGAAATTTGCGTTTTTCACACGAAAATTCGAAAAATTCGCCTATTTTCCACGATCTTTTGACGAAATTCTCATTTCTTTTAGCGATCCTTCGATAAAATTCGCGTCCTTTCCGCGATCCTTTGACGGAATTTGTGTTTTTTCCGCGATCCTTCGACGAAATTCGCGTTTCTTGCGCAATCCTTTGACGACAATTGCTATTTTTTCGTAGCCCTTTGATGAAATTTGCGTTTTTTCCGCGATCATTTGATGGAAGTCGCATTTTCCGCCATCCTTTGACGAAAGTTGGTATTTTCCCGCAGCCCTTTTACGAAATTGACGTTTCTTTAACGATCTAATGACAAAATTTCGTTTTTTCTTCGCAATCTTTTGACAAAATTCACGGGGTTTTTTTCGCTATCCTTTGACGAAATTTGCTATTTTAACTGCAAACGATTGACGAAATTGTTTTTTCGGCGAACATTTGTCGAAATTCGTGATATTTACATCCGAATTTTCGGGTTAATGACCGATTTTTTTAAAATTTCTTAAGAAATCACCCCTACGAGGATTGGCTCAATTAATTAATAATGGGCGGTTCACGATCGCGTGTCTAGAATTTTCTCCGTGAATCATTTATATTTTAAAGGGAATCGGAGGGAACCTTCAATCGCATGTGGCGCGGATTGTATCATTATGGCACAGGGCAAATAATTTCTAGCAAACTTTTTTTTTTCCTAAATTTTAATAGTTGAAAAATAGTCTGCAGACCTTCTTAAGAGTCTGCGACGTGCGTCGCAACGTTGCGCCGATTCTGCACCCGTGTTCAAGGAATAACTGAATCTGAAGTTTGGTGAAAATCC
Organism: Maratus speciosus; assembly: GCA_963932465.1. Taxonomy (NCBI): domain Eukaryota; kingdom Metazoa; phylum Arthropoda; class Arachnida; order Araneae; family Salticidae; genus Maratus; species Maratus speciosus. The sequence goes on from OZ010795.1 coordinate 461,890,094, forward strand.
GTGCATTAGTTCTAGAGATTGAGCTATTGCGGAAATCATGAAGAAGGCTGCATAGCGCAGCACCACCTGTTGAGAAATTTACACCAAAAACTAATCAGGACCAGTTTGTATCAAGGTCTAACAGAATCTGAAGTTTTGTGAAATTCCGTGCATTAGTTCTTGAGATAGAGCGCCCACAAAATTTTTGTCACATACAGACTTACAGAGTGACAGACAGACTCACAGACAGACATTTTCTAAAAACCATCAAATCATGTTCAGGACATTCTAAAACGTATAAATCCGTCGAAAACCGGAAGTCTAAAATTTTCACGAATCCAATACTTTCTTCTTTTAAAGATAGAAGAAAGTAAAAATGTTACCAAAAAGGATCTGGCTTGAAGCACTGAAAAATCCGCCTTTGACCACTTATTGTATACCTTTTTTTTCCAATGTTAAGGGGCTCGGCCCCTTACGAGCTACACTCGCCAATCCCTTCACACACCGCAGTCCCTAAAAGCACGCTAGTTTGATCGGCTTTAAAAAGATTTTGAAAGATTGAATTATAATTTAAAAAGCAGTGGCGATCTCCTTATAAACGGGTTTCAATTCATTTCCCTTTGATTGGGGGATTTTAAGAAAAAATCAGCTGCTGTTAAAAGATACAATGGCTGTTTTCGTCTTTGATTAAATAAAATCAGTTAAACATTTCAAAATGAGCTAATATAAAATGAATTAAGTAAACAGAGTCTTTGTCTCCCGGTATTTTTTAACAAAGCGAAAAGAAATTTCTTTTAAATAAGACATTCTAAATCTATCGTTTTTAATCTGACATAATTTTCACCAAACTTTTCTTTCTCTTTTTAATATTCACGTGAAACTACTTTTGTTAGAAATGAAATATTATTTGCGCTCAATTTTTAAATTTAAACTGTTTTGCAATATTATTTTTTGTTCATTTTACGTAATAAGTGTAATATGACGTAAATGTGCCCTAATTTCTCCTATTTAAGACTTCTAAAGCATGTTAATGAATTTATTATCTTACAATATCCTTTCTCTTTTAAAATTCACGTGTAAATATAGTTTTTATGAAATAATTTTCAATAAGTTCCTGCTTTTCACACGTAATTATTTAATTCTAATTTGAAAGTTTTTTTTCTGTTTATAATAGTCACATGTAAATAAATTTTAATTTGAAGCAAACATTATTGTTTGCGCTGTTTATACAGTGTGGAATATTTTGCAACTCTCGAGCGGGCCTCTCTTAGCCAGGCGGGCGCCGCGAAGGATCACGTGACCTTCGAGAGAATTAATATTAAAAACATTTTTTCTTTCTTGTTCCTTTTTTAGTTTAGTTTTGTTGTGAATGTGAATCTTGAAAGCACCAAGTAATAAGCTGCGTATAGGTTTTATTGTCATGGTCTTTATAGGAGAAATGATGTTTTGTTTTTGAAAAGGAAAACTTATTTTCGAACATTAAATCATGCTATTTTCTTGGCTTTTTTACAGAAGAATATAATTGCTGATATTTTAATACGATCATCTTGGATTCCCAGCGAGGAATAACAAATTATATTCAAATGTTTTCGTTGTATATACTGTATATATTTAAAAGTGTAAATAGAATAATCAAAGTTTTTTAATCTTCCTGTGATTACTTATACTGAACAACACCTGCGCCACTTTCTTGTGAAATATGCTTAATTATTTTAATGTGATTTTACATGAATCGTGAAGTTTTCATCAAAGCTCTCCCAACTTGGATATAAATTAAGAATAACACGAAACTCCTGAAATTCATGAAGATTATTCTTTATTTTTTGGTGCCTCAACAACCCGGGAAAAAGTAAGAATACCTTTATTATTCTGCATGACTATTGACTCTTGATTTATTGAAAATAACGCTTTCTCATGATAATTTATTTTGAAAATTGAAATAAATTTTAAACATGGATGAGCCTGATAAGCTTAAAACTAAAAGAGCTACTGTTCGCGCAGCAGTTACAAAATTAATCACAAAATGTGATACATTATTATCTGTTGATATTGATAAAACTGATTGCGATTCTTTAATGGAATCGTTAGAGCTCGTAAATGAAAAGGAAGCTCTACTAAAGGAATTAGATTCCGAAATAGATGAGCTAATTCAGGAAAAAATTTAATATGAAAAAGAACTAAAATCGGTTGAAGAATATTCTGAAAAAGTATCAAGTTTGAAATTTAACATTAAGATGAGGCTTAAAAAATGTAAAATCGAAATTGAACCAAAAGTTTTACTAGAATCAAGTAACGGTTCAAAAATAGGAAGTAAATCAGTTTCGGCAGTGAAGCTTCCTAAACTTAACATAGAAAAATTTTCTGGTGATGCAAGCCAGTTCTTAGAATTTTTTAATTTATTTACTAGTGCTATAGATTCAAACGAATCGTTATCAAAAATTGAAAAATTCCAATATCTGAAATCTTTGTTGTCTGGACCTGCATATAATATTGTAGCTGGTTTTGAGCTGTCAGATCAAAATTATTCAACGTGTTTGAAGTTGTTAGAAGAGAGGTATGGTAAGCGGGAAAATATCATAAACTGTTACATGAACAAAATTCTGAATCTTGAGCCAGTAAAATTCTCTAACAATATTATTTCTTTAAGAAAGTTGTATGATAATATCGAAACTTGTATGAGAAATCTTGATACGTTAGGAGTGACATCAGGCTCCTACGGCCATTTATTTCTACTCATATTATTAAGATTATTACCCGAAATTTTGATACTAGATTTCCATCGAAAACGTGACCCCGATAAGGACTGTGAAGTCACCGATTTAATAAATTTTTTTAAAACGGAATTAAGATGTCGTGAAGCTACTAATTTAGTAAATAATTCCCAAAGCAAGGCTTATGAAAATTCTAAAACTAAATATGAAAATTCTTCAAGTAAATATCAAAATTTTCCGCAAAAGAAAAATATACCTTCAGCTGCTGCTTTAAATACATCTACAAAACAGTTTTGCATATTTTGCAAGTCTTCTGATCATGTAGGACTAAATTGTTCGAAATTCACTGATGAACAAAAACGATATAAATTAAAGAAAGAAGGTCGCTGTTACAAATGCTTTTACAAGTCGCATTTATCAATTAACTGTAGAGCAAAAATTAACCCTTGTTCCAAATGTGGTAACAATACCCATAGTCATTTGTTTTGTTTTAAAGAAACAGCAAAAGAAAATCCTGATAAAGAAATGAAAGGTGCAATTGTATCTATGATGTCGGAACAAAAATAGGGATTGACCGAATACCGAATAGTCGATTTGGTATTCGGTGATTCGGCATGTAAACCGAATATTCGGCTTCGGCCGAATATTTTTAAGTATTCGGCCGAATAATTGCGGATAAGTATTTTCTTAGAAGTAGAAGAATTCTCTTTTACTTAGAAGTAGAATAGGCTAAATGATGAGTTTCAATATTATGTGCATGAGTTCAAAGTTCAGCTGCACTACCAAAAACAAGTCAAAGGCCATTTTTAATTACAAAAAACTTTTTTTTCTTTCCTAAAATAGTCTATATAGGGGTGAAATCAGAACAACTGTCTACGATATAGGGAAAAAAAGTAAGGAATATGGGCATCTTTCCATTACCATTTAATTTTAATTATTTCTACATTAGTTTTTTCAATTTAAATTTATTTAACGTGTATTCTCTTTAATATACACCTCAAATAAGTATATCAGAGTTCATCTCTGTATATCTAAGATTTATATTAAAGAAAATACATGCATCAAATAAGTATACTCCTATGCCTATCCTATAACTTTTATAACCATTAAATTAAAATTGCTCAAATTTATCTTTATCACCGCAGTGATAAATATTAATCAAAATATAAATATGTATCAATAATTTCACAGAAAATAGTTAAATGTACAAATTGATATGATAGCTTTTGTATTTGAGAACATTCCAATTCAATATGTATATAATTAGACAATCAGTAAATCAGCTTAATGACAACATTGTTTCTTTTTATTTGAATGAACTTTTTTTTTTTTTTTTTTTGAGAATCCTTATCCTTAATAATAGCCTGTATAGTTTAATACTTTCATTGGGTTAATTTGGATATTGACTAGTGATAAAATAATAAAAAATAAGTGATGGGTTAATGAATTTGTGAGTTGAAAGAAGTCATTAAAATTTTTTGTGCAATTAGATTTAAGAATAAAAATGTAACTGAATTAAATTATTACGAATTTAATTTTAATTAAAGTTTATTAAAATAGCTAATATATGCAAAAATGTGTATTAAAAATTTTTAAGTATTCGGTTGCCGAATACCGAATATTCGGTATACACTTTGACCGAAACTTCGGTATTCGGTATTCGGCAAAATTGCTGATTCGGTCAATCCCTAAACAAAAATATCAACAAAATAAAGCAACATTATTGCAGACTTGTACAGTTTCTGTGTCTGCTGGTAAGGAATGCTTGTTGGCTCGCGTTTTATGTGATAGTGGTTCAGAAAAATGCTTCGTGAAGAGATCGCTAGTACAAAAATTAAAATTGAAGCCATTGCGAAGAGAAAATTTATTAGTATATCCTTTTGGGCGGAGACGCCCTTATGAATCTTGTTATGAAGTAGTTGCTCTTGAATTATCCAGTGTTGTGCAACCTATCAACTCGATAAAGATCGAAGCACTAGTGGTTGATAATATAACTGGAGCTTCTGTGAAAACCCTAGAACCAGAACTTCTAGACATAATGAGAACAAGAGGCTTTAAGCCTGCTGATACAGGTCTTGAACAGGAAATAAATATTTTGCTAGGGTCTGACTTTTTGTGGAAAATATTAAAGGGAATCGAGGGAAAATTGACAAAAGAATTATACGTTGCAGAAACTATTTTCGGTCATACGGTGCAAGGGCAGATAGAGTCGAATAAAAAAGAAGTAGCTTGTTTACGTGTTTCAGTTGAAAATATAAATACTCAGCTGAAAGTATTTTGGGATCTAGAAGCAATTGGCGTTGCTGAAAGCAATGAAAAGAACATTGCCGATCATGAGGTAATAAAAGAATTTAAAGAAAATTTAAAATTCGTAAATGGGCGTTTTTGAAGCAAAATTATTGTGGAAAGATTCTCGCGAATTACTTAGAAATAATCTTGAAGTAGCAAAGAAGCGGTTTTCTAGTTTAGAAAATAAATTCTTGAAAAACGATTCTTTATTTAACGAATATAACTCCATTTTGCTAGAGCAGTTTAATGAGGGTGTAATAGAATTGTGCACCGAGAAACATTCTAATAATTCCTATTACATGCCACACAGACCTGTTATCCGTGACGATAAAACTACAACAAAAATGCGCATAGTCTATGATACTTCTTCCAAATATGGTGATTCTCTGTCATTAAACGAATGTTTGAATCACGGCCCTAACTTAAATCCTAATGTTTTAGACATAATTTTGAAATTCCGTTTACATAAAATTGCCTTTTCGGCTGATATTGAAAAAGCTTTTCTGCAAATATCTGTAGCCGAGGAAGATCGCGATTATCTTAGATTCTTATATTATGAAGATTTTGATAAGAATAAAAACATAGTACCCTATAGAATGACCAGAGCTACTTTTGGTGTCACCTGCAGTCCCTTTATCCTTGCTTGTACTATTAAGCACCATATTAATAAATATAAAAGCTGTCATAATAAAACATTTGAAATCCTAAATTCTTCTTTTTATATTGATGATTTGTTTTCAGGAGAAAACGATGTTCTAAAAACCTTTAATTTAACTAAAGAAGCTGTTGATATTTTGAAAGAAGGGGGGATGAAGTTAAGAAAATTTGAAAGCAATTCTCAGGAACTTAGGAAAAAATGGGTTGACGAAAACATTCCTGTTTCTAGTCCCAAACCCCCAAATACTTCCTTGAAAATTTTAGTCTTGATCTGGAACAATACAGAAGATAAATTAGGACTAGAATTACGACCCTTATTAGAAAAATTAAATAATGATTCTTCTACTAAACGCAACGTTTTGAAAATTGCAGCTACGTTGTTTGATCCAGCCGGATTGATTGCCCCTTTTGTTATTCGTGTCAAATGCATTTTACAGCAATTGTGGATAATGGGAAAATCGTGGGATGAAAGTTTTTCTGGTGAACTAGAAAATAATTGGCAAAATTGGCTTTCAGAAATCCCTGATCTCACACACTTGAAAATTTCCCGACACTATTTCAACAACCTGATCATGGAAAAGGAGCATCTCCAACTGCATATTTTCACTGATGCTAACCCTAATGCGTATGGTGCAACGGCATACTTACGGTATCCCATTTCTAAAGATAAATTTAAAACTAGTTTTATAATGCCTAAGTCTAGGGTTGCTCCCTTGAAGAAGTTAACTCTTCCTCGTCTTGAACTCATGGGAGCTCTTATTGGTGCCAGAATGGCAAAGTTTATCACGAACATTATCCAAGTAAATAATACTATTTTCTGGTCGGACTCAGAAATTGTTCTTCATTGGCTTAAAGGGCCAAAAGAAAAATGGAAACCATTTGTTAGTAATAGAAAATAGCTGAAATTCATAATTTGTCTGATCCTAGTTTATGGAGACATTGTGACAGCAAACTTAATCCCGCAGATTTAATAACGAGAGGTTGTTCTGTGAAGCATTTAATAAATTCTCCAAAATGATGGTATGGTCCTGAATTTCTTTCCCTTCCCGAAAATCAGTGGCCTAGGGTTAAAATTGCTGCATCTCGATTGCCTGATGTTTCTCAAGAGAAGTATAAAAAAGCAGCCACCATCTCTTGTGTTGTTCAAACAAATAAATGTGATGAAATTCCCATTTTTAATCTTGAAAAGTATACCTCCCTAAAAAAATTGTATCGAGTAACTGCATGGCTATTTAGATTTATTTTTAATATAAAATTAAAGGTAGAAAAAAGAAATTTTTCAGAATTATCAGCTGAGGAAATGTTACATGCTGAGAATTTTTGGTTAAAACTAGTGCAGGAAGAAAGTTTTCCTGAAGTTATAAAATCCTTGAAATGTAACAAGAGTATCCCTAAAGAATCGAATCTTCTACAGTTAAATCCTATGTTGTCAGATGAAGGTTTGCTGTTGGTACGAGGACGGTTACAAAAGTCTGACTCCTCATTTTATGAAAAACATCCTGTTGTGATCCCTGCAAAACATAAATTGACTGAATTAATCGTGAAAGATGCACATGAAAAAGTTTTTCATTCAGGAGTGTCCAGTACATTAGTACAAACTCGTGAAAAATTTTGGATTTTAAGATCCAGACAGTGTATAAAATCAGTCCTGAACAAATGTACAATCTGTAAGAAATTTAACGTACGCCCTGGTCAACAAGTTATAGCCCCTCTTCCAGGTGACCGTATCAACGAAGCTCCACCGTTTTCAGTAACGGGTCTTGATTATGACCCCTATAGGTGAAGGGGAATGAAAATAAATTTTATATTTTATTATTTACATGTGCTATCACAAGAGCACTTCATTTAGAACTAGTAAAAGACATGTCAACAGCAGAATTTTTGTTAGCATTTCGCAGGTTTATCTCACGAAGAGGACTGTGTGGTGTAATTTATTCTGACAACGCCAAAACTTTCAAAAGAGCTGATCTTGAACTAAAAGAAATGTGGAAAGTAATCCACCATCCTGATGTTAAAAATTTTTTCGCCAATCACAGAATTTCCTGGAAGTATATTGTAGGGCGTGCAGCCTGGTGGGGTGGCTTCTATGAGCGAATGGTTCGCTCAGTGAAAACTACCTTGCGTAAAGTTATTGGAAGATCTTCTTTAACATCGAGTGAATTAGAAACGCTTCTAATTGAAGTAGAAGCTGTAATAAACTCTCGTCCGCTGACTTACACGTATTCCGAGTTAGAAGAACCATCGCCTCTTACTCCTGCACATTTTTTAATCGGAAAACGTATCTTGTGTCTACCATAAAAGTGAACGATTTAATTTTACCAGCAACGAAAGAATCTTTAGTGAAACGCTTTCGTTTACGTGAGACTCTTCTAAATCATTTTTGGAAGCGTTGGAAAAATGAGTATCTTCTCAACTTAAAATCTGCTCACTACACGGACCAGAATAAAACTTCAGACTTTAAAGTAGATGATGTGGTGCTTGTACATGATGAACACTTACCCCGAAGTTTGTGGAAGTTAGGAAAAGTTACTAAAACCTTTATGGGCAGAGATGGCAAGATAAGATCTTGTGAACTCAAAACAAATCTTGAACTCAGAGTTTAAAAAAAAAAAAAAAACTTTCATTTTATTAAGAGACTCAAAAAAAAAAAAAAAACTCTCACTGACATTTGACTTTTTAAAAAAAATCTTGAACTCTTTTGTTTATTGACTTAAAAAAAACTTTATTTTTTTTTCACTTAAAAAAAAGTTTCTTGTTTGATAATATTTCTAATTTTTAGTTTAATTTTTTTTGTGTTGAATATTCTAGAAAAAGTTGTATAGATTTAAACTGTTCTTTCTATTTTTAGTAGCAGAAACTTGTTCTCAAATCTTTTAAATTGTTTAATTATTTTATTGAAGTCCAGTATGTAAGTGTATATTTTGATTTTGTATTGTATTTATGTATGGTGTAACTGATGATTTTTTAGAATAATTTTATTTCTACTTTAATTATTTTGAATCCCCATTTTGATGAACCCTTGTTCATCGGGGGGGGGGGGGGAGTTTGTGGAATATTTTGCAACTCTCGAGCGGGCCTCTCTTAGCCAGGCGGGCGCCGCGAAGGATCACGTGACCTTCGAGAGAATTAATATTAAAAAACATTTTTTCTTTCTTGTTCCTTTTTCAGTTTAGTTTTGTTGTGAATGTGAATCTTGAAAGCAGCAAGTAATAAGCTGCGTATAGGTTTTATTGTCATGGTCTTTATAGGAGAAATGATGTTTTGTTTTTGAAAAGAAAAACTTATTTTCGAACATTAAACCATGCTATTTTCTTGGCTTTTTTACAGAAGAATATAATTGCTGATATTTTAATACGATCATCTTGGCGAGGAATAACAAATTATATTCAAATGTTTTCGTTGTATATATTGTATATATTTAAAAGTGTAAATAGAATAATCAAAGTTTTTTAATCTTCCTGTGATTACTTATACTGAACAACACCTGCGCCACTTTCTTATGAAATATGCTTAATTATTTTAATGTGATTTTACATGAATCGTGAAGTTTTCATCAAAGCTCTCCCAACTTGGATATAAATTAAGAATAACACGAAACTCCTGAAATTCATGAAGATTATTCTTTATACAGTTGGCAACAATTTAAATTAATACCATTTTCTAAAGTAAGTAAAAAATATCTCTCGAAATGCTGAAAATTTGAATTTAAAATAGAAATAAAACCTCAAAAAATGAGACAAATAAAAAAAAATAAATGAAGTCTGCACACCGGGAAATTCTAACGTATAAAATGACTTAAAAATGAAATAATTCCTTTGCTATTTTCTTGGCTTTTTTACAGAAGAATATAATTGCTGATATTTTAATACGATCATCCCAGCGAGGAATAACAAATTATATTCAAATGTTTTCGTTGTATATATTGTATATATTTAAAAGTGTAAATAGAATAATCAAAGTTTTTTAATCTTCCTGTGATTACTTATACTGAACAACACCTGCGCCACTTTCTTATGAAATATGCTTAATTATTTTAATGTGATTTTACATGAATCGTGAAGTTTTCATCAAAGCTCTCCCAACTTGGATATAAATTAAGAATAACACGAAACTCCTGAAATTCATGAAGATTATTCTTTATACAGTTGGCAACAATTTAAATTAATACCATTTTCTAAAGTAAGTAAAAAATATCTCTCGAAATGCTGAAAATTTGAATTTAAAATAGAAATAAAACCTCAAAAAATGAGACAAATAAAAAAAAATAAATGAAGTCTGCACACCGGGAAATTCTAACGTATAAAATGACTTAAAAATGAAATAATTCCCATGAATAGTTTTTGCTCCTATAAAACTTTTTTAATGGAAAGATTTTTTCCAACTTTAGCATTAAATATGTCTTAAAATAATTCTTCGATTTGAAAACTGTCTGCATCAGCGTGTTTATCAAACATTTCTCTATAATAGCGCCGATTTTCATATTTTTGTATGCAGTATTTTTCTTAATATTAACGGAGAAAGACCTCCGGTCACAAAAAATTCAAAACCGGCGGAATGGACACCTCACATAAAACTACAAATCATAAAATTTTGAAAAAGTTGTACATTTAACCCTTTGAGCTCCCACATGTGTATTTTAAACAATTCTTTCTATGTGAAACCCCAATTAGGTTGGAGGCATGAAATTTTGCATACTTATATCTGAATACCTCGCATCGAACGACAAATCATAAAATTTTGAAAAAGTCGTACATTTAACCCTTTGGGTTCCACATGTGTATTTTAAACAATTCTTTCTATGTGAACCCCTAATTAGGTTGGAGGCGTGAAATTTTGCATACTTATAGCTGAATACCTCACATCATAGGACAAATCATAAAATTTTGAAAAAGTAGTACATTTAACCCTTTGGGCTCCCACATGTGTATGTTAAACAATGCTTTCTAAGTGAGTCCCTAATTAGGTTGCAGGCGTGAAATTTTGCGTACTTATAGATGGACACCTCAGATCGAACGATAAATCATAAAATTTTGAAAAAGTCATACATTTAACCCTTTGGGCTCCCACATGTGTATTTTAAACAATTCTTTCTAAGTGAGCTCCTAATTAGGTTGGAGGAGTGAAATTTTGCATACATATAGCTGAATACCTCACATCAAACGAAAAATCATAAAAATTTCAAAAAGTCGTCCATTTATCCCTTTGGGCTTCCACATTTGTATTTTAAACAATTCTTTCTAAGTGAGCCCCTATTTAGGTTGGAGGCGTGAAATTTTACACACTTATAGCTGAGCATCTCGCATCAAACGACAAATCATAAAAGTTTCAAAAAGTCGTACATTTAACGCTTTGGGCTCCCACATGTGTATTTTAAACAATTCTTTCTAAGAGAGCCCCTAATTAAGTTGGAGACATGAATTTTTGCATACGTATAGCTGAATACCTCAGACCACACGACAAATCATAAAAATTTCAAAAAGTCTTATATTATTTACTCCTCCGGGCTCTAACTTGTATATTTTAAGCAATTTTTCTAACCTCCGCCCTTTTCACCCGGGGAGCACTTTTCCAACCTTTGACGACACCCCTTTGACCATTCTTTCATATTATGCACCATAGCCTTACATATTTTAGTTCCACTTTTTACCGCCAGGGGCGCCTACTTATCTCGGGTGCTATGGGCCCAATCCCTTCGACTAATATATATACGGATAGTATGTAAAATGGAGTTTCGTTGGGATAGAGGTTTGTTTAGAATAGAGTGCGCCCCTGGTTGCGAAATGTGGAATTAACAAATTTTTCAAAAGTATAAAGTGTTTTGAAAGGAATATTAAACGAAACCCTCTGTGCGATCTGTGATCACACTTACCCACTTGTTTTTAGAATAGAGAGATGTTCTAAAATAAGCTAATGTTTTGTAATCTATTCCAATATTATAAAGAAGTAAAAATTGTTTGTTTGTGTGTTTGTTCGAGGTAATCTCTGGAGCTACCGAACCGATTTCAAAAGTATTGGTATCAAAATGATTGTGTTAGTCCCACTTTGAACATAGGGTATATCATATCCGTGCCACCAACCCAAAGGGGTGCAAAAAACGTTCTAAAAATGCGATTTTTGTGTTACTGAAGGGCCCAGAATCATAAAATTTGGAATGGTAGTTACTTATAAGATATAAATGATCTCTAAGAACATTTCTTAGGACATTCATGATTTAAAGGGGGGTGAAAATGCGCAAAGAGTTCTAAAAAACGTTCTAAATGGTGATTTCTATGCAATCTCAGAAAGTAACGAACCGATTAAAAAAATAATGGTGTCAAAATGATGGTGCTCCAACATAGGCTATATTTTATATCGGTGCCATTACCCCAAAGGCGGTGCAGGAGCAAAAAACGTTCTAAAAATGCGACTTTTGTGCTACTAAAGGGCCTAAAAACATGACATTTGGTATGGTAGTTATAAGACACAAATGATCTTTAAGAACATTTCTTAAAAAAATCGAAATTTACGAAGGGTGATAATGCGCGAAAAGCGTTCTGAAAACGTTCTGAATGGCGATTTCTACGCAAACTCAGAAAGTAGCAAACTGATTTCAAAAGTAGTGGTTGGAAATTGATCATGACAGCCTTTGCTTCAACATAGGCTCTATTGCATGTTGGAGTCACTACCACCTGGAATTTGTAGGAGCAAAAAACGTTCTAAATTGCAATTACTGTGATACTGAAGAGGCTAGAAACTTTAAATATGAAATGTTTGTTACTTATAACATATAAATGCCCTCTAAGAACTGTCGAAAATAAATTCGAAATTTAAAAGAGGTGAAGAGAAGGGAAGGGGCGAAAAGCGTACTAAAAAAAGCCCTAAATTACGATTTCTATGCAATGTCAGGAAATAGTAAACCGATTACAAAAGTAATAGTTGCGAATCAATGGTGACAGTCTCTGATTCCACAAACCACAGAGGTTATATTTTATGCCAGTGCCACTACCACATCGGGTTGGCAGGAGGAACAACAAATGTTCTAGAAAAAGCCTTTAAAAACTTTCTGAATTACCATTTCTATGGAATATTAGGAAATAATACCAAACCGATTTCAAAATTAATGTTGCCAAATTAATGGTGACAGTTTGTGTTTCACCATAGGTATTTTATGTTAGTGCCACTGCCACCAGAGAGGTGGTAGACCGATAGACAAGAAGTTTGGAATTTGAGATTATGGTTATTTTCTAGATGTAAATGCGTACTAAGAACGGTTTATTCAAAACTTCAAATGAATACTGAAATGAGCATAAAAGCTTCAAAATATTTTCTAAATTATCATTTATTTAGTTTTAGTTCTTTTTATTAATTTAAGTCTCATTTCTGCCTAATGCAGTGTAATAATGAGGTTTAGTTAAACTGTGTTTTAAATAGTATTTTTTTAATTATTCCTAAAAGTATAATTTTTTTAACATAAAAGTTAGACAAATATCACTTGGCATATTTCAACTGTTACCGAGCAAAGCCGTGGGTTCTGCTAGTTGCTTATAAAATAGAAATTCGGCTATCTGCTACAGAAATTATTAAAAATAAGTACATTCTAAATCTTATACTATAATACGAGCAAAAATTGTGTGTGTATGTGTGTGTGTATGTAAATTTTATCTTAAAAACGGCTCTAATGATTTTGAATAAATCTTGCATTTTACCATTTTCAGGTACAAGACGACCATTGGGCTAGGTCACATGTTCGAGAAAATTCGATTAGTGTGTTATTTTGGGTCATAATGGGTCAGGGTCAAGCTAATTATACTAAAAAACGGTTCAATCGATTTTAACTAAATTTTGTATCCAACCATTTTTGTGCACGAGAAAACTATTGGGCTAGGTCACATGTCCCAGAAATTTCAATTAGTGGGTCATATTGGGGTCACTACGGGTCAAGCTAATTTTATCTAAAAAACGGCTCTAACGATTTCACTAAACTCTATATCTATATTCTACAGTTTTGGATTATGAGAAGACGGTCTTCTCATAATCCAAAACTGTAGAATATAGATATAGAGTTTAGTGAAATCGTTAGACCATTGCGCTAAGTCACATGTTCGAGAAAATTCGATTAGTCGGTCGTTTTTGGGTTACTGTGGGTCAAGCTAATTTTATCTAGAAAACGTTTCAATCGATTTTGACTAAATTTTGTATCCAACCGTTTTTGGGTACGAGAAGGTTATTGGGCTTGGTCACATGCTGGAAAATTTTCAATTAGCGGTTCTTTTTTGGGCCACTGCGGGCCAAGCTAATATAATCTAAAAAACGGCTCTAATGATTTTCACTAAACTCTATATTCTACAGTTTTGGATTACGAGAAGACCATTGGACTAACAAGGAGAGAGCCAACCTTGTTAATCACAGATTTTGATTATTTTAATATATGTTGTAGGGTAGAGACCCCTAAGTGTCAGGTTCAACCGATTTTATCCAACGCTCCTTAGTTCTTGAGAAACCGGGGGGGGGGGGGGGCGTCTAATAATAGTACACAACTTAAATACTTACATTGCGACCGCAATGATATGTTGGCCGTAGCTCAGTTGGTACGGCGTTCGCTACGGGCCCGGGTTCGTACCCGACCGCGCTACATTTGTTTTTCTCATTTTTTGTTTTATAAATGTACTTGTAATTATAATTTAATAATTTCAATTACAAATTTTAATACCATATATTAATTATAATGTTAACAAATTTAAATTTATCAATTTTTATTTTAAAACTATTATTTCTCATCCTTTAAAGAGGTTTAAAAAGAAATTGGATCTATTATTGAATGATAAAAATTCCAAAATCGCGACAAAATCTGTTGTGGTGCCATCTAGTTATGATAAAATTAAAGAATATTCAAATAAAGAAAAATAAATAAAAGCAGAAAGAAGATAAAGGTGAAAGCAAAATAATTGAAAGCGCAAGCATGCGTATATATAAATAATATATAATATAAAAATCTTTAATATGCCAAAAATCGGCTGTAATTTAATTCTGATGCTAATTTTTAATATAATTATGCTTGTTAATTTAAAAACAGAATAATAGTATTATCGCATTGACTTTCTTTGTTAAAGCAATGCGTAAATGATGTTTCTTTAAAATCACGAATTGACACAATTGCTCAAAATCATTGCATCGATAAAGAATATATGAAATACATTTTTAAAGTGATTTTTAAAAAATTAATAGTTTTATGATGTTTTATACAACTATTTAGTTAAAAGTAAAAAAATTAATAGGTTAAAATTATAATTGATATACAATATTATAAATTTTAATTGACAATGAGATTATTAATTATATTTACAAGTATATTTATAAAACAAAAAATGAGAAAAACAAATGTAGCGCATTCAGGTAACGTACCCGGGCCCGCGGACCAGCCGGTAAACTCCATACCAACTGAGCGACGACCAACCTATCATAGCGGTTGCAAAGTAAATATTTAAGTTGTGTACTATTATTAGACCCCCCGGTTTCCCAAAAACTAAGGTGCGTTGGATAAAATCCATTGAACCTGACACAACTGGGTTTCTCCCCTACAACATATATTAAAATAATCAAAATCTGTGATTAACAAGATTGGCCCTCTCCTTGTAAGTCACATGTTCGAGAAAATTTGATTAGTGGGTCATTTTTGGGTCACTGTGGATCAAGATAAATTTATCTAGAAAACGGCTCCAACGATTTTGACTACATTTTGTATTCGATCGTTTTCGGGCTCGAGAAGACCATTGGGCTAGGTTGCATGTTCAAGAAAATTGGATTAGTGGGTCATTTTGGGTCACAATGGGTCAGGTCAAGGTAATAGTATTTAAAAAACTGTTCAGAACATTTTGGCAAAATTTTGTATAATACCGTCTCCGGGCATGATAAGACCATTGGGCTGGGTCGCATGTTCAAGAAAATTCAATCAGTGGGTCATTCTGGGTCCTAATGGATCAGGATGAAGCTAACTGTATCTAAAAAACGGCTCATACGATTTTGACAAAACTTTGTATTATACCGTTTCTGGGCAAGAGAAAACTATTGGGCTAGGTCGTATGCTCAAGAAAATTCAATCAGTGGGTCATTTTGGGTCCTAATGGATCAGGATCAAGCTAACTGTATCTAAAAAACGGCTCATACGATTTTGACAAAACTTTGTATTATACCGTTTCTGGGCAAGAGAAAACCATTGGGCTAGGTCGTATGCTCAAGAAAATTCTATTAGTGGGTCATTTTGGTGATAATGGGTCAGGGTCAAGCTAACTGTATCTCAAAAAGGTTCAAATGATTTTGACCTTTTATATATATATATATATTATACCGTTTCCCAGTACGAAAAGACCATTGGAATAGGTCACATGTTCGATAAATTTCGGTTAGTGGGTCATTTTTGGATCAAAGTGGGTAAAGCTTATTTTATCTAGAAAACGACTAACGATTTTCACTAAATTTTGTATTCCATCGTTTTCAGGCTCGAGAAGAGCATTGGGTTAGGTCGCATGTTCGAATAAATTCGATTAGTGGGTCCTTTTGGGTCGCTATGGTTCAGAGTCAAGCTAATTGCATCTAAAGCAGCAAGAATGATTCAGTGGGAATACTATATCGAGATAAACACAAAGCTAATTTTGACCGAGCTTAGCTCGGTCATTCCTGCTAGTGTCTTCTAAATGGGTAAATGTCTCAGACATTATTTTAACAGTCTAAATAAATATTCAAAACAGTGATCTTCGATTTACCGTTGTGAAAATATACACTAAAAGCTGCTATGAGATTTCGACTCTAAAAGATAGAAAAAAATGACCGGCCATAATAAATAGTGTGGTAAATGGCAAATTCAAACGTCGCGTTCTAGCAAAACTTCTCTGTATTTGGCGCTTGATGCGAGTAATTTTGTTTGTGCTTTTACCGGCGCGACACCAACGCATAGATAGTGATTAATTGACTATAGAGAAATGTCTTTCTGTGTCTTTGGCACACACCCACACAAAAAAAGAGCAAAAATTAAGCACTCGAAATTTGGCGAGTCTGATTGTTCGTTTACTTGCCAAATGAAGCATTTTGTCGCGATTTGGCGCAATGGCGAGCGGCAGCGAGAACCCTGGCTCATGTACTGGTTATTTGTTGGGAAGGGACTAAAATCGTCATTATTGCTTAGTTTGTTTTACATTATACTTTTCAAATAGCAAATGAAGAATGTAATAGCGTTCTATTTTATTTAAATATAATTCTATTTCTAATTATTCTAAATATTTTTATTAATTGACAGTTAAAAATAGAATTTGTTTTAATGTTTTTAAAAGTATTAATTTTTTTAAGTATTCGGTCTGGCCGAATATTTTGATATTCGGCATACCGAATAGTTTGATATTCGGTCTAACCAAATATTCGATAGTATGACCGATTACTGAATATTCGGTGCATCCCTAGTCTCTGCAAAGGGATATTAAAGATTACTTTCTATTATGGAAGATGTTCTGTCGCACAGAATAGCGAACACAAATTTCATAAAGTGTGTTTCTAAGGCTAATGTCAGACGAACGTCTTTTTGCACGCTTTTTTCCCTACACATCATCCCTACATAATGCTAGCGGCATTGTGTAGGATGATGTGTAGGGAAAAAACGGCCAAAAAGACTTTCGTCTGACATTAGCCTAACAATTACTGCCCCAAACAGTAATGCAATTGCCTTCTATTGTGCATTCCTGCAAAATGAACAATAAATGTTTCGCACACCATTTATTTTCTTCAAGGAAAGATTTCTATTGCATATCAACAATGCATATGAATTTCTTAATGTTTGAAGAAGTGTAACATCGTTAAAATGTACATTCAAACAATTATCGCCCACAGACCGTAATGTATCTGAATTCTTTTGTCTCTCTAAACGAACTATAAATTATACACTTCATTTACAGTAGGTAACATATAGTAAACCTCAATAACATGTATCACCAAGTATATTTATGAAGGTTAGAGCAAAGCGTGGCCAGGCAACAGACGAACCGAAGTCATATACAGTGAAACCCCGATTTAACGCAACCCGAATTTAACGTTTATAACGTCATTTTCGTTAGTACCAAATTATTTTCTATGCAATTAACATTACAATGTTAAAAAAAATCACACATTTAACGTTATAATTTTGAAAATTTTCCCGCATTTAACGTTTTTTCAAGGGTAAAAACTCAATAATTTTTTTTTTTAAATAGTCAGAAATTGTGATTAAAAAAAAATTCTTCAACGTAAGAGAGCCGTGAAAAAATGTATCTCAATTTCTATTCCAAAAGATGGTTTTCCAGAGAACTGAAGGTGACGAATTTGAGCACGAGGAGAGAAAAAATGAAGATTCTAATACACTGGGTTTCATAATGATATGAACACCCAGTTTTTCAAGCATAAAAAAGAAGAAAATGTTACAAAACAAATAAAAGTCCAATCAATCGTTCATCTCACGAAACCCTATTCGTCTCGCTCCCCTGTCTGTCTGTCTGTCTGTCCGTCACAGAGCCCGTTCTCAGAAACTATACATGTTAGAGACTTGAAATTTTGGGTACTTATAGCTGAACACCTCACATCAAACAAAAAATCATAAAATTTTGAAAAAGTTGGTAATTATCCGAATTACGGGCTAATTAACTTCTAAAATTAACCAATCCACCTTTTTAACGCAAATTCAAACGGACTTTCTCGAAATCATCCGTGTTTCTCCTAAGTGTTGCCAGTAAAATCAGCCGAATGCACGGTTACCACGGAGGAAATTAAGCCGAACTAGTTGGATGTGCCAATCCCAAAACTTTCTTCTATCTTATACATCTTAATATTTCAAAACCTAGTTACACATGTTAATACTTCAATATTATTAGTTCAATACTATACCAACTTTGATTTTCATCTTAAATTTCTGCTCAAGTCAATTAAACGGACTAAAAACGAGTTAATCTATATCATGATATTTGTTAAAATTATTAATTTTTCCTTATTCTGTTGTTATCAGCTGTTTGCGAATAGCCGGCTAAGCAGGAAGCGAGTTCCCGCCGCTGCATGAGCCGCCGATGCACAATAGAACTACGAAAAATCAAGAAAAGTATACAAAAATCTCTAGCACGGAGCCCATTTACCGCGCAATATTTCCAAATTCAAGGAGGACCTGTTGGCCAAAGCCAAAAACAAGCACAAACATTTTGGTTCAATTGTATGCATAATTTTATACGCTGTTCGATGGTACAATAATGAAAATGGCACAGAGATCGGAATTATAGCGCCCTCTTCTTTCGGAATTTTTTCAAGTTCGGGGAGGACTTGCTTGCCATAGCCAGAAACATGCACAAAAAATTTGGTTCAATTATATGGATAACTTCATACACTTTTCGATGGTACAATAATGAAAATGGTACAGACATCGCAATTATAGGGCCCCCTACCGGCAGAATTTTTCCAAATTCAGGGAGGACCTTCGTGACATGACCAAAAATAAACACATAAAATTTGGTTCAATTTTATGCATAACTTCATACACTTTTCGACGGTACAATATTCAAAATGGCACAAAAATTGTACAAAAATTGCTATTACAGCGCCCTCTACGAGCGATTTTTTTACAAATTAAGGGAGGACCTCCTTGCCATAGCCAAGAACTTACAAATTTTTTTTGGTTCAATTCTATGCGTAACTTCATACACTTTTCGATGGTACAATACTCAAAATGGCGCAAAAATCACTATTATAGCGCTCCTTACCGGCGATTTTTTTCCAAATTAAGGGAAAACCTGCTTGCCGTAGCCAAGAACTTAAAAAAAATTTTTGGTTCAGTTCTATGCATAACTTCATACACTTTTCGACGGTAAAATATTCAAAATCGCACAAAAATCGCTATTACAGCGCCCCCTACCAGCGAATTTTTTCCAAATTCAGGGAGGACCTGCTTGCCATAGCCAAAAACTTAAAATAAAAATTTGGTTCAATTCTATGCATAACTCCATACACTTTTGGATGGTACAATATTCAAAATCGCACAAAAATTGTTATATCAGCGCCCCCTACCGGCGAATTTTTTCCAAATTCCGGGAGGACCTGCTTGCCATAGCCTAAAACTTCTAATAAAATTTTGGTTTAATTCTATACATAACTTCATACACTTTTTGATGGTACAATGGCGACAGACAGACGGACAGACGGACGGACTGACAGACGGACAGACGGACGGACGGACAGACGGACACACAGACAGACAGACATTTTCTATAAACATGTTTTTTGGAATCTCTGACCCCTAAAACATGCAAATCCGTCGAAAACCGGAAGTCGAAAAAAATTTCGATTACAATACTTTCTTCTATTGAAGATAGAAGAAAGTAAAAATGAAGTGGAGATTTTAAAGCGAAATCGTATATCAGAAAATATTGGTGCGAGAAATTTGTAAATGGAATAGACAGACGCAGAAAAAAATCTACTTTCATTTGGTATAAAGTTCGCATTTCTGCGATCTGTATAAGTTAAAATATCCACTAAAAATCGATCGATAAAAATTTAATTTCTTTAATTGGAAAGACAAGGAAATAAAAAGATTTCAATTCGGCAGGAAAGCAGGTAGACATGACGACGCTGCGGTTTTCCATAATAGCATATTTTAATACGAAATTTTAACTTTTTAAATATTAAATTTTTTGATTAAATTTTTTGGCATCCCGATGTCAAATTTCTCGCTGATTTCATTGATACCCATATCTAAGTCCTATCTTAATTACAAGCTGAAATATTAATTATTATTTAATTAATCGGTTTATTCCTATCAAATGCATCGATTAAAATGAAGAGACGCTTATTTAACCACGAATTAACTTAAATTAGGAAATCTAATAATTTGCCTGGGCTTTTTGAACAGCGATATGAGATAAGTATAACTCATTCATCATCAGAAAGTTTACTTCATACCACTATTTTCTAATAGCAATTTCAGGAAATATTTTGAATTATTGGTTAAGACCGCCACTCAGTCTGTTTGAAAGTTTAAGATAGTTTATAACACATAGAAAAAAGTGTAAAAAAGAATGGAGTGTGATATTTCGAGGATGGGGGGGTGGGGGGGGGAGCTAGAATTATTTTTAAAATCTTAACGTTTGTTACCGCAGCAAATATTTTAAATTCTTGTTTAAGACCGCCACCATCCCAACCCATCTATCTACGGAAAGATTGCGTAAAGGAGTTTCGTTCAGATATGCTTTTGTTAAGAATAGAGTGCATTCCTGGTGGTGGAATGTGGAACTAACATAACGCGATTTTGTTAAAATTAGGAAGTCTAACAAGTCGATCTGTTTGAAACTTTAAGATATTTTATAACACATAAGATAAAGTGTAAGAAAGAATGACACGCGAAATTCCGGGGAGGGGGGGGGGGGTGGGCTAGATTTCTATTTAAAAAATTAGCGTTTCTGACCGCTTTAGGTGACTTTTTCAGGGAGTCCTGAGATATATGCTACTTATTTAATATAAAATTGTCTAAAGTTTAGTTACCACTATTTCCTAATAGTAATTTCAGCAAATATCTTAATTTCTTATTAAAACCGCCACCACCTCGAGTAACATATCTACTTATAGGTTGTTTAACGGAGTTTCCTTCCGATACAGTTTTGTTAAGAATAGAGTGCGCTCTCTGGTGGTGGAATGTGGAACTAACATTTTTGTTAAAATTAGGAAATATAACAAGGCGATCTGTTTGAAATTTTACGATAGTTTATAACACATTAGAAAAAATTTATAAAAAATGGCGCGTTAAATTTCGGGAAGGTGGGGAGAGGGGGAGGGGCAAAATATTTCTTTTTTGTTTCATACCGTTTCAGGTGCGTTTTTTGATGGCGTCCTCAGATACATGCTACTTATTAAATATAAATATATCAAAAGTTAAATTACCACTATTTCCGAATAGTAATTTCAACAATTATCTTAAATTCTTGCTGAAGACCGCCACCCCCTCGAGTAACATATCTACTAATGGGTTGTGTAAAGGAGTTTCGTTCAGATACGCTTTTATTAAGAATACAGTGCGCTCCCTGGTGGTGGAATGTGGAATTAACAGACTGCGATTTCATTTAAAGTAGGAAATCTAACAATTCAATCTGTTTTAAACTTTAAGATACTTTATAACACACGATAATAAATTATAAAGAAGAAGGGCGCGTCGCATTTCGAGGAGGGGGGGGGTTGAGGGAGGTGCGCGAACAAAATTAGGAAATATAACTGGACGATCTGTTTGAAACTTTAATATGGCTTATAAAACATAACAAATTTTTAAAATCAGGCCGCGTCAAAAATCATGATGACCATCTGCCCACTCCCCCCCCAAGGGGGGCACTTTTCTAAATTTGGCAGATACCCGTCATTTGATATATCGTAGCATTTTTTTTGGGGGGGGGCGAACAAAATTAGGAAATATAACAAGGCGAATATGTTTGAAACTTTAACATAGTTTAGGATGTGTTTGCCAAAATTTAGAAGGTATTCCATGGCGATAAATGTACTGGACGTTTTGAAAGAAAGTGTTTTGAAAGGAATACTAAACGAAACCCTTTGTGCGATGTATGATCACACTTACCCACTTGAAGATTCTAATACACTGGGTTTCATAATGATATGAACACCCAGTTTTTCAAGCATAAAAAAGAAGAAAATGTTACAAAACAAATAAAAGTCCAATCAATGTTAAAAATAGAACAATTCATTTTATTTTATAGCAAAATGTAATTGAAACAGCGATTTATACATAAAATAAACAGCATTTTTCTATTTTGAGGTGTTTCATAATGATATGAACATTGGCCAAAAATATAGATTAATAGCCAGTGTATGCACCAGATCTTTTAATTAATGTAAAAACGCGATCAGGCATGGAGTGGACCAAGCTTTTTGATATATTTTGATCGATTTCATTCCAGTGGAAGATGATAGCAGCTTTTAATTCTGAAATTGTGGCATATTGTTTTCCATTTGCGTAAACAGCTCTAACTAGTAGGCTCCATACATCTTGGGTTTAAATCAGGAGAAACAGATGCCATGGAATTACATGTACAACATTATTAAGAAACCATTCTCAAGTGCTGTTTTCCGCGCGGATGGATACATTGTCTTGTTGGAACATCCAGAAACGTTCGTAATTCCATCATCAAATGGCAGCAAGTTTTCATCAAGTAGATCATGGTAGGTTAATGACCCATTGAAAACGTTTCTGGTTTCTTGCACAGTTCGTGCCAATAATAAGAAAAACCGTCCGGACCATCCAAATTGAATTTTTTTTCATTGGAAAATGTTACTCTTTCATGTTCTAACTTCCAGAACATGTTATATTTTGCCCAATCCAGACGATTTTGCCTGATGCATTTTAGTCGTACGTGGTTGGGTTTTCTTTTCTTGTACCTCAACATCTTAGAGCTCTTTTCTCGGCAAGGCACTTCTTGAGACTGCTATCAGTGGATCTCTTTAAAGTTCGCCTAAAGTTGTTTTCCCATTGCTCATTCTTTTTATAATGGCTCTTTTTTCCCTGTTGGACAGCTTTTGTGGACGTTCCGGAGACTTCTTTGCTACATAATCCTCTTTTAATCGAAGAAAAATTGATATTACACCTCAAGATCTTTTCTTTTTTCTTTTTTTTTTTGCGATAGCTTTGACCGAAAGTCCTTGATCGGTAAAAGCCACAATTTTCCCTTTATCAAAATCACTTAAAGCGCTTTGACGATCCATACTTCTAGAACTCACTTTGCGACCAGGTTTGGAAATTTCCTAGCCTGCGAAGTATCTTTATATGCTAAACTAATTTCCACATTTCGATTTCTTCTTCTCGAAATGACATTCAATATTCCTATACAGTTTCCATGCTCCTTTAGTGATAATTTCGATCAATGTTTATATCATTTTGCAACACCGTTTTTTTAGACAATTCATATTTTCAATGAATTTAAAGTTTGATATTTCTTTTACAGCTACGTATTATGTAAAATACTGCATTTGTCTGGAGAATTGAGTTTTTTGATAATTATTTATGAATTTTTGTCAGGATATCACAAAATTACTAGGTGTTCATATCATTATGAAACCCAGTGTAGATTGGTGAGTTCTTTTTTTTTTTTGCTCATAGATTGCTAGAATGAACAAACTTGCGACTCAAATGGTTAGGACATCAGAATTTCGATTCTAAGTGATTTGATAGACTCAGGTCAGAATCTGATAGTTGGGATAATGATGAAGATGGTGATTTGGAACAGAAATTCATTTAGTAAAGAAAGTCATTAAACTGGAAACAGTGAACGCATTTCTTTGAAATAGTGCAGACCAAAGGAAAACCTTTCAAAAAAAGTCATATACATTAAGAATGCAATTTGTTGAGCAGCTAAAAAAATGACACAAAATAAAATAACTGACTTCCTTAACCCTTACCGGTGCGGAGTAATTCTGTTTATAAACTGATGAAATAATGGGCTGACACTGCAATTTATAAACGAATTTATTAGAAAATATGAACTTGCTTATTTTCATGTACATTATAATAGGAAAAGTTTAGTTAAATGCTCTTGGTGCTGTTTGTCAGTTTTGGAATTAAAATTAAGTGTCGTTTTTTAAGGACACCGCGCCGGAAAGGGTTAAAGCATAATTCGGAAAACCGATGTCTAAATCATTGTAAATGAAGAAATAAAAGGTATTTTACAAAACTTAATGTTTATTTTATGTTCAATGTTTTGTTTTACTCTTCCCCCGATTTAACATCTTCCTGAATTTAGCGTCATTTCTTTATAGTCCCTTGAATAACGTTAAGTCGGCGTTCCACTGTATACACTTTAAAACTATGTTGGAAAATTTTAAAAATAAGGAAGGGTAAACAGATAGATGCACAAATCATTGTCGGAACTTAAGGCGTCTCAGTATACCACACAAATTTTATAACTTGAGCAAAATATCTAACTTCGGATATTTTTAACAGTCCATAAACTCCAATGCATAGATCTTCCCGTTTTTAGAATACCACTATTTCAGAATAATGATATAAACAGGGATGTAGTGGATGGTATACGGGGGTATACGCCGTATACCCTCTGGATTTTTTTAAGGAACACCGTATACCCTCTGTTTCTCAAGAAAGCTATAGTATATATACACTAGGGTATACCCTCTGCCTTGAGCGTATACCCTCTGCTTATAACGTATACCCTCTGTTGTTTTTACGACAACACCACTGGATATAAAATGATTCAGAACAGTCTATAATTTCTGTCATTAAATATAACTTATATTTCTATTCTGAAATAGTGATACTCATAAAGCGAAGAAATGGCAGCTATGCTATGTGAGTCTTGAAAAATAAAAGAATACCCACCCCCTCCAATTCCCGTGCTAACTCTAACGTCTACTGATTTATACTATACTTAAATTTTGCTTCAGGGGTCGTCTACATATTGAAATTGTAGTAAGCTTTAAGGTTTTTAATACTAACACCTAATTTTAATGTCATATGCGGATTTTTCTCTAAATTTTACCTTCGGAGACCAAACGGTAAGGTCATTCAATCAAGTAGTTTAAGAATTATGCAGGTTTAAAATTTGTAATTCTAAATTTTACCTTCGGTTATCAAACGGGAAGGTCATTCAATCAAGTAGTTTAAGAATTATGCGGTGGTTTAATGTTTAGAATTCTTAATTTTTAATTAATTTTTAATAGTTGCAAAGCAGATTGAACGACGGGTAGTTTTGTAAGCATAACTCAACTCAAAAACTAATTCGCAAAGTAAGCTGCTATTTCGGATTTGCATATTTGAAACCTCAAAAAATCAATTTCTGTTTTTTTCTTTTTTAAATAATAATTATCCCTTTCAATTCATATATATTTTTTTTCAAATATTAATTTCTCAAATTGACTAAATGCCTTCCCGTTTGGTATCCGGAGGTAAAATTTACCGACGAATCCAAATACGTTGTCAAAATTATAAGTATTAATATTAAAAATTTTAAAGGGCTTTACAGTTTCAATATGTAGATGACTCCCGAAACAAAATTTAAGTATAGCATTAATTAGTACACGTTATTACTAATCGGCTGGTATCAGTCACATTTTTTATATGATTTGCAGTAGAATTAATAGAGATATCTATTTAACGCTTTCCAACGTAGGTGAGAAGTGTTTATGACTTCGGTTTGCCTCTCTGCCGTCTGTCTGTCCGTGCTCTAACTCGCGTAAATATACTCGGATTGGCTTGAAATTCATATGCGTTACTGAGGTTTGCCGTGGCATGTTCGGTATTGAAAATGAAGTGCGTAGCATTTATGCTTTATTTACAGAGGCACTTAAAAGTATTCTATTACATGAATGATAAATGGGGAAAATTCGTTTGCATCTCATAACAGTGTTACACAATCTTGCACATAATGAAATTTATATACATTATTGAGGTGTACTAGAAGATGGTTACTATAGAATATGTTATATGTAGCACTTCGTCTTTATATTCCCTGTGTTTACAACGGTATTTTTTCGTTTTTTGACGAAACTTTCGCCTGTTTTTACAACGGTATTTTTTCGTCTTTTGGTGAAACTTTCGTCTTTATATTTTTTTTTGTTTGTTTTTAGGTATACGCGTACCTAGGAACTCAAAAGTATTCAGTTATATTACGGTGCATGAAGAAAAATCGTTTGTGGCGTATTTTTATGATGTTACTATGTTACAAACATAATGAAATTGGTAATTTTTGTGGCACTAAAACATGCTTTCTGTAGAATATGGGATGCAAAGCCTTTATCATTCATTTACAGGGTCATACAAAAGAATTCGGTTATATAATGGTCTACACTGTAAAAAAAAAAATCCGTCAATTTACGGGAAAAGGTCTGACAGCGAGTTGCCGGAATGTTTCCGTTTTTTGAGAAAAGCTCCGTCTTTGTAGTCTCCGGTTTTTGCAACGGTATTTTTCCGTTTTTGACGAAACTTCCGTCTTTATATTCCCTGCTTTTACAACGGTATTTTTCCGTTTTTTGACGAAACTTTCGCTTTTATATTCCTTGTTTTTACAACGGCATTTTTCCATTTTTTGACGAAACTTCCGTATTTATATTCTCCGTTTTAACAACGGCATTTTTTTTGTTTTTTGACGAAATTTCCGCCTTTTTTCGTTTATTACAACTGCATTTGTCTTTTTTTTTTATCACTGATTGCCGGCCAGGATCTTGAACGCATTGTAGCACCACAGAATTTAGTTTAGTTAATATTAGTAAATTGTGAATTAATGTTATATAAAATTTAAATATTATTTACTGTTGTTTTTTCTTGAAATCTTTCAGAATCTTAGCCAGTATGTTCTATTTCCACGAAATTTTGAAGAAAAAAGGGAAATTTGGGATCATATGGTAAAGTTTTATAAATAATTTTATTATTATTATTATTTATATATTTCTTGTACTAGTTTTTCATTTTATGTTTTCATTACCTGTCTAGGTTAGCTGCCACTGCTCCTAAACGAATAAATAGGAGAGATATTTATGGTGTTGATGTTGTTAGGAGTTCGTAAGTTTAATTTTATTTATTTTTATTTTTCATTTACTGTGATTATTCAAACACTACACTAAGTAAACAGAATGTGTTTATGATACAAAATCATAGAATTTAGGCGAATTTTCTTAGGAAACTTTTTTTTTCTTAACGCTCAGATGTAAAAATTTTTGCGATCCTTCACTTTTTGCAAATAAATAAATTTAATTAATTAATTAAAAAAGGTCGTTTACTGTTTTATTTAATTGCAAAGTGTATGCGTGTGTATGGGGGGGGGGGGTTCGCTTATTTAGACGGCTTAATCATATCAGTGGCATGGTCATCGAACTGGCTCATTCGACAAGGGACATGCACATAGGCGAGGGGAAGACAGGGGCAATTGGAGTGTTAAATTCGACTGGTGGCATGGGGGGCATTTCTCACGGAGCATCTAAATGCCCTTTCCAGAAGATTTGAAATTTTATATTAATGATTGAGACGTGTATCTCCCTGGGACCCCATTATGTCCAGTGAATAGTCGTAAAAAATCAGAAGGTATTACGCTATAGCTTTATTTGAGAAACAAAGAGTATATGGATTTTCTTACAAAAATGCAGAAGGAATGTGGCTTATGCCACCGTATATCCTCCACTACACCCCTGATTATGTCCCTCCGAAGCTGCAGAAATCTCTCCCAGAGAAAAATGTTTAAATTCAACATTGGGCCATTGTAACTGGCTTAAGATTAAAGAGGTCATTTAAAGTGTCTATTTCGTACTATCAGTATATGCACATAAAAGATTCGGGACATGCCATAAGGGAACCCATAAACGTAATCTGTTCCGGGCCTCACAATTTCTGTTATGTGAACGGCCCTGCCTTTCGAAAAATCGTGTGCAAAATAGTCGGTCAATTAAAAAAAGAGAAGGAAAAACTATTTTTTCATTAATGATGCATCGTAAGTAGTAATTGTAAATTGCGGATGTGAACTTAACCCCTTTATTGATTACCACCCACATTTCTCTTAATAGAATTAGGGGATGGAATCCGGTCGTCCCGGGTCACAGAGTATAGGTAAAAACCATATTTTTTAAAATTGAAAATTCTAATACATAATTTAAATGCAATATATTTTTAGATTGCCTACTAACACCAAAAAGCATTGTTATATGAAAAATATCAGTTATGCAATCAAATACAGGGTGTTTATAAAGTCCCGGACCCATTTTGATGTTTAATAACTCATAAAATAATAAAGATAGATTAAAATTAATAACATAAATGGTTAGATAGACTCAAAAAGTTTCATGACCCTTGTCAATGAACTTCCACGTGTGCCCCTTTCGTCGCACGGAGACTATCAAGTCGATAGTCAATTTCACGCCAGGTAACGGCAAGCATGTCGGCATCCACAGAGGCTATTGCGGTTGTAATTCTGGCTTTTAAGTGATCATACATATACATATAATATCCGCTCGAATAAAACATCACATACAAAAGTAACATAGAACAAACACATCAAAAGTAAACATAACATTCATTGCAATAGTTGCCAAAAACAAAAGAGAGAAAAATGCAATTAATAAGCAGACGATATTTAGAAAAGTAGAGATATTTAGACTGGAAAATGAAATTATCTGAAATTAACCACACACGCAGACGATATTTACAAAAGTAAAGATATTCAAACCTGAAAAGGAAAATATATGAGTTATTCCATCAATAAATGCCATACGTTTGTTTATATCTTCATTATTTTATGAGTTATTAAACATCAAAATGGGTCCGGGACTTTATAAACACCCTGTATTTTGAAATTTATTAAAAGCAATATTTTCTTAGTATTAGCCGCATACTAAGAGTTATTGGCCCAAGATTTTTCTACTTACGGCCAGCCTTTTTGGTTATGATCATTTCTCTGCTTTAAGGGGTCTCAGGATTCTTAAAATTAGAAAAATGAAAACAAAAGACTATTATCAAAATTTAATGTCTTAAAATATATATGATTTTAAAACAATTTTTTTTTTTGGGGGGGTGGGGGTGAAAGATATATGTATGTTCTTTCTTTTCATGTATTTAAAAAATTACCAGATCCAGAATTAGCATTTGCAGGGGCTCCAAACTGTCAGACATTTGACGAGCAGAAAATTGGTATAACAGATTACGCGCACGATATGGAAATTTTGGTGCCTACTTATACTTCAGATTGTAATAATTACCCTGAACCTAAATAAATTTGTATTTAGAGCATTTTTATATATTTAATACAAAGTTGTATTTAGCTAATGCAAAATTCTGAAAATTTCGACAGTATAATCAGGTTTAAAAAAATATATATATATTTTTTTTTAACAATAAAAAGGGAAATTTTAGGTTCAGTTTATACAGACTAACATGAAATATCTGTTTTGAAAATTTCTCTCTCTCTCTATTCTAAAAAAAGGTAACTACCGCTGTCACCGCCGCCGCCGCCGCCGGTTTTGAATTTTTTGTGACCGGAAGTCTTTCTTCGTTAATATTAAGAAAAATAATGCATACAAAAATATGAAAATCGGTAGTATTATACAGAAATGTTTGATAAACACGCTGATGCAGACAGGTTTCAGATCGAAGAATTATTTTAAGAGATATTTAATGCTAAAGTTGGACAAAATCGTTCCACTAAAAAAGTTTTATAGGAGTAAAAACTGTTCATAGGAATTTAATCATTTTTAGATCATTTTATGCGTTAGAATTTGCCGGAGTGCAGATTGCATTAATTTTTTTATTTTGACTAATTTTTTGAGGTTTTATTTCTATTTTAAATTCAGATTTTCAGCATTTCTAGAGATATTTTTAACAGACTAGGGGGTATAACGGCTTTACCGTTATATATTCATTATTCCTCCTTTCCCCTCAAAAAAATCAACTTTTAACTTTACTGGTTTATTATAAATTGTCATTATTCTTCCCCCCCCCCCTTCAAATAAAATATTTAGTTTAAATTTGACATTTTAGAGTTAATTTCATATGTCTTTATTCATTCTCTCCCCCCCCCCCCTCTCACTACTGTAAGTTTCGCTTTTACTTTTTAAAGTTCTTTTCAAATGCAGACATCATTTATCTCGGTTCCTTTTTCTGTCTTTCAAATTCACACGATAGAAAAAGATCTTAAACCGCAGTTATTTTTCATTGAAATAAAGTAAAAGAATAAAATACAAATGAATCTCTTTTCGCTTTGCAGCCGACGTTATCTAATGCATATTTTCCCAGCCTCTGGGCTTGCATTAGTATTCAATTCTCACCCTTGTACTCTGTCGGATACAAACCATATGCCCATTGCTGACTAATTTGCAGCTGTAGTTAGATCTGTAACGTGCATGTAATATCACGTGTTTGCTATTTCTTTAACCACTTTTCCTTACCGCAGGAATGTTAAGAGACGTGTAACCATATTGCCGCGCCATGGTGTAAGTTTGAATTCTATGTAATACTTCGGGATGTTTCTGATTCCTTTGTCCACGCCACCAATATTCATCGCCAATTTAGTACATATGTTGCTATTCATCTCGCCAATGAGTGAGTGATTGTAATGAATATTTTACCACTACTGCCTCTGAACTTGAGTGTGAGAGACCTCATCTCGCTGCCCTTCGGGGTCCCCCCGTCGGGCAGCCTTCCGTTTGACTTCTCCCGTCCCACTGTACCACCATGGTCCTCCTCTTAAAAAGTTTCATAATAAAGAAGTAAGTCCTCGAAATCCTCGTGTTGGAGTTTTTTTTCATTTATTCATGAACCTGGAATCTCTAGTTAATCTCCTCTACACAAATTGGCGCCGTTGCCCAGATTTTTTCTCCAACAGTAATAAAAAAAAAAAAAAAAAATACGAGGAGAAGTATCGTTCCTTCCGTATCATCCGCGACGCGAAAGGATGTCCATAGATCTTTTTCCCACGGGAGTTCGGCTTCCTCATCCGACTTCGAGCACTCATTCTCCGGCGTCATCTTTACGGGACTTCCCCTGCCCTCGCTGCCCTGATGAACTATTGTGCTGTCGTTGCCGGCGATCCCTCAACATCTCTCTGTGATTCTACTGTCTCAGGTCTCAGCTACGATCTCCTTCGAAGGTGACTACCCCCCATCCTTTGCTGACTTTTCCTGATTCAATATTCTGTTGTTTCTCCAAAGCCTGACTCAAGAATTTTTAAACTTCTATCGTGTAATCGTCAATAAAGTCGAGAAACCTTCTCCGATAGCGGTGCGCTTCGCTCAAAAAAAAAGGACACCTCTGAACGGTAAACTGCTACGTCGGTCCTGTGATGTGCATTCACCTGAAAATAACCACCCCCACTCCTAAAAAAAAGGTGATTTTCACCTGTTTGTGTGCTTTCTGCTCTTCCATTCCGTGTGACCGCTTAGTGTAAAATTGTGTCTCCAATAACGCTCTGTTCTACTTATGTGCGCCGTTTCGCTTTGTTTGTGATCTTGTGATTAATATTTGCAGTGCAAAGTGTCCAGGAATCCCACAGATTTGGTGACAAGAGTGAAATATGCTAAAAAGAAATATAATTTCGTGAAAGTGCCATCTTGTGTTAATATAACAAATTGTGTCCGAAGCAATAGTCAAAAAAAAATTTTTCGATTTACGTTGTGCTGCTTTGTGGTGATATCTTCAATTTTTCTAAAAAAAAAATAGAGAATGCACAAAGGGTGCCATGAGTTCGAGGAAAAATGTTTTCCTTTTGTGGTGTGTTATCAAGATACAAAAAAATTACCCTGGTGATGTAAAAGTGCTTCAGTTAAAAAAAAAAAAAGAACCACTCTGCATTAAAAAAAAAGAGTGTACTAAATCGGTAGGCGGAAAAAAGCGCACCTTTTTACAAATCACATATTAAATAAGTCTGATAATAATGCACAGGGTTAACCTCAGAATATAAACACCCGATTGAGATGATTTTTTGAAATCTGGCGTCTTGCTCCCTCGGTACGGAGAGGCTGTGGGGGGGGGGGGGGGGGGGGTCTTTAAAAGGTATCTCAAAACCTGCATTGCCTCGATGATGATAAAATTTTGTAAGGTATGCAGAATCGGAATATAAACATCAGGTACTTATATATACAGTGAAACCTCCCTGTGTGACCACCTCCATTAAGCGACCAACTCCCTGAACGGCCATTTTTTCATGGAACGAAATTTATTCCCATAGGCTCAATACTAATTTTACCTCCATTCAGAGACCATCCCAGTTGAACTCCCTCCATAAGCGACCAATTTTTTTTAAAGAAAATGAAACAGATTTTGTAAGGTATGCAGAATCAGAATATAAACATCAGGTACTAATATATATACAGTGAAACCTCCCTGTGTGACCACCTCCATTAAGCGATCACCTCCCTGAACGACCATTTTTTTCATGGAACGAAATTTATTCTCATAAGCTCATTACTAATTTTACCTCCATTCAGAGACCATCCCAGTTGAACTCCCTCCTTGAGCGACCAATTTTTTTTTTAAAAATGAAAGAAATTCCGTTTTTTCCAGGTCGCTTGAAGAAGGTTTTATTAAGAAAATAATTCCGGAGAGCGCATTATACATCAAACTTCTAAACTAAGTTTAGATTATTTTTAATTCCGGTAACCTTTAAATGTTTAAACCCCTTTGTGCCTTTTTAGGCAATGAATTTAACTCTGATGACAAATTAGGAATGACAGTCGATAAACTCCCTTGCCCTATTCTGTCAGGAAACTCTCAAAGAAATAGATAAATTAATGATATAGTCATTATTTGTTTCCGTCCAAAAACATTGCATTTATTTACTGAACTTCGAAAAGAAATAAAAGTTATAAAATATAAAACCGTAAAAACAAAGCAAAGGTCAATGTATTCATTTTTTAAATTCTACAGTAATTAACTTATGTAATTAACTTTTGTTTTGATACTTAAAGTTTTATATTTTTTCCTAATGTGAAAATTAAATTTTAGTAATGTTAATTGTTACCTTTTTCCAACAATTAAAATCTAGATTTAAACAGGACCTCCATTAAGAGGCCAACTCTCGGAGCGACCCATTTTTATTGGAACGGAACGTGGTCGCTTTTTGAGAGGTTTTACTGTATACATATATATATATATATATTTAGTCTCCCTTATCCTTCTGGAGTACGGCTGTGGGTGTGTAGGGGGGGGGGGGATCTACAAAATCCGAATCTATTACGGTTTTAGACGATAAAATTTTGGATCAGGATAAAATCAGGATGTTTTCTAAGTATATAAACATCTAATTGGATGAGTTTCCTTTAATTTGGCCCTTTCCCTTCTACTTGGCGGGAGGGAGGGGGATTACAAAAATCTACGATTACCTTCGTCATAAAACTTTACAAGAGTCCATTAACATTTTATATAACTTCCGCCCCGCCCCCCTCCACACACACACACACACACACTAAATTTGATAAAAAACTTAATATAAGACCCCCAGTGATCAAATTGTCACAACGGTTTGTTCTTTTAAGGGTGTTCTCAAATCCAAAGGGGCAACTTTCTGACATAAATTTTAATTTATTTTTGTTCGAAAATGCATGAAACTGGCTAGTGTTGTTGTTCAGAAACTATGTAATGGAGCTGTTTTTTTCCATATTTTTGCAAATGCAATAGATCTTTCAGAAAATAATGTCAAAGTGGGCGTTTGGAACCGAATTTCCGAGGAAGGAAGAGTCTCAAGAGCGAGCGAAAAACGGGTTTGTCACGTGATCGAAATCCCTTATAACTCAATAGGTAATTGATTGATCTAAATGCTAAATTTCTTAAATTAATTCTAAATTTTTAAAACAGTGTAAAAAAGCATTGAAATCTAAGATGAAAATAATTTGTAAAGTTTCTATGGGTATTTTGTCTGATGAATAAACGAAAAATGCTTTAAATACGTATTTACATAAGCTTAAAAGATTATGTTTGTTAAAAAATAAGTACAACCAGTTTGTAAAAAGCAAATTCTTATCGGGCATAAAATGCATTCGCTTTAAATATGATATTTCAATTTAATGCTGCTATTTTATGGATTTTTTAACGCTGAATCAAAAAATTATCTTCACTTTTAACCATTATGTCAAGATTTTTCGCAAATCGTAAATTTCAAGGTAAATAAACTACAAAAAATCTGATACTATAAAATAGATGTAAGACTTTTTTATTCAGTTTAATTTTATTTAATTCAATAATTTATTAGATTTTTTGGCTTATACTGGGTTTCTTACAGCTAAACAGCTCGGTTGTAATAATGCGCTCTCCGGAATTATTTTCTTAATAAAACCTTCTTCAAGCAACCTGGAAAAAACGGAATTTCTTTCATTTTTTAAAAAAAAATTGGTCGCTCAAGGAGGGAGTTCAACTGGGATGGTCTCTGAATGGAGGTAAAATTAGTAATGAGCTTATGGGAATAAATTTCGTTCCATGAAAAAAATGGTCGTTCAGGGAGGTGATCGCTTAATGGAGGTGGTCACACAGGGAGGTTTCACTGTATATATATTAGTACCTGATGTTTATATTCTGATTCTGCATACCTTACAAAATCTGTTTCATTTTCTTTTAAAAAAATTGGTCGCTTATGGAGGGAGTTCAACTGGGATGGTCTCTGAATGGAGGTAAAATTAGTATTGAGCCTATGGGAATAAATTTCGTTCCATGAAAAAATGGCCGTTCAGGAAGTTGGTCGCTTAATGGAGGTGGTCACACAGGGAGGTTTCCCTGTATATATAAGTACCTGATGTTTATATTCTGATTCTGCATACCTTACAAAATTTTATCATCATCGAGGCAATGCAGGTTTTGAGATACCTTTTAAAGACCCCCCCCCCCACCCCCACAGCCTCTCCGTACCGAGGGAGCAAGACGCCAGATTTCAAAAAATCATCTCAATCTGGTGTTTATATTCTGAGGTTAACCCTGTGTATTATTATCAGACTTATTCAATATGTGATTTGTAAAAAGGTGCGCTTTTTTCCGGGGCGCTTTTTTCCGGGTGCGCTTTTTTCCGGGGCGCTTTTTTCCGGGGCGCTTTTTTCCGTGATTCACTAAATCACACATCACATCTTGTGTCATCTATCATTCAACATTTTTATAGCATTCAGAGTACGAAAATAGGACGTTAATGATATTTTTGTTTTAATTTCTTTTCCGTTGCAAATTGTCACTAAAATCTTTTTATTTTAACTCTTTTTTCTTAAAAAACAAGCGTTGTTTTCTCATCGCTCTGTTTTTGTACTCCAAATGAATGCTCTCTACAAAAAAAAATGACATACTAGTTCAACGAATTCAATGAAAACACTTGTGTCACAATACTTTATACAAAAAAAGAAACACAGTTTGCATGTGAGTATGAACAGGGAATACTTTTACATTAAATTATTTACTC
The DNA here is from genome assembly GCA_963932465.1 of Maratus speciosus. NCBI lineage: Eukaryota > Metazoa > Arthropoda > Arachnida > Araneae > Salticidae > Maratus > Maratus speciosus. Next base: position 461,925,618 of record OZ010795.1, read on the forward strand.
TAAATTGTTATAACCTTTTTTTTTCTTTCTTTTCAATATCAGTAAATATTATCAGTTTCTATTCATGTTATGGTTCCCTATTCATACTTGTACTTTTACCATTTGGATTTTCATAAGTTTGTTGATTAGTCAGCTTGAACGAAGAAATCACTTCTGAACTATTTTTTTTACAATATTTTTAACAGTGATAGCATATTAGCTCCTTATTATCTTCTTCCAAGCTGCGTTTGTTTGTTTGTTTGTTTTTTTAAGTACTTTTTGCAGTTAAAATGATAAAATTATTATACTTTTATTAATATTTCACTTATAATGTTTTTATGGTTAAATCATGACATACTTCTCATATTTGTTTCTTCCGTGAATTTACATAAACATGCTATGTTTCCTTTTTCGTAAAAATGATTTTTTTATGCATTCAAAAATCTAGAGTTTAACCCTTTTGCCCCACTGGCGTACTTTGAAAGTACACTTATTCTGCCGATAGGCAACAAAAAAAAAAGTTCTCTGCTCCAAGTTTTGCAGTATTTGATATTTTTTATATAAATATGTGCATATTTCGCTCACAACGTTTGCACATTTTCACTTGTGTGTGACATTTGCACAATTATTCTCAAAATATGTTGCTCGACTCTGAGCTTGTTTGTTTTTTTTTTGTATTTTTAAACCAGAATTACAATTTAATTACCTGTTTTTTTTTATTTTATTGAATTTCGAAAACTTTAATCCAACTGGATGTTGACAGAAATTTAACTTTCAGAAATGTTGTGATTGATACACTCATATTATTTTTTTACACTTCCCCCCCCCCCCTCCATGTTTTTTCCTTTTGTGTATAATTTATTTATGCAATTTATTGTGTTTTATTTTATGTGCATGCATTTCATTTCTGATAACTAGAGTTTTTGCATACATACACCTTTTTGAAATACTAGTATTATTTATTTTGCATTATTTGTGTTGCTCTCTCAAAAAAAAAAAAAAAAAAGAATTCCTTTTTTTTTTCATTTTGGCGGTCAAAAAAAAAAAAAAAAAAAGTAAACAACAGATATTATATAAACGCGAGATAAAAAAAAGGATTTTGCAGATAACAGACACTTCACCAGTTTATTTTTACAATATGGCAGCAAATGTCGTACATTCTATTAGTGATTTTAATCACCCCATTTCTGTATCTCCATGGGTAGATTATTTTGAGGAGATATTATTAAGATATTCGGATTCCATTAATATGGGAGCCACATCTATTCAAAATTCACTTAAGACCGAAAATGCTGCATCCATGTCTGAAAATATTATAGATTTCCTTCAGATCATTAAATTCAATTTTCATGTGCTTAAACTAAACTTTAATGTTCTAAAGGATGATTATTCCAAATTAAAACAGGATAAAGATAATTTATTTCTTGTAAATCAGAAACTTATAGAGAGATTACATGAAATCACAGGCAAACAGATATGTAAGAAGAAGCTTACTAAATGTAGTAAGACTATGGTTGATCAGGTGGTAGATGTCAACAACAAACTCCCTCCATCTGCCCTACATAAATCTACACAAACTATCCCCTCTTATATGTGTAAACAAGAAAAGTTACCACAACTGGAAAATGATAAAAAAGATACATATTTTAGCTCCGACCTGCACACTCAAGGTAAGCACAATGAAAAATTTACAGATATTAGCGATTCCTCTCCAAAGTCCTTATCCCCTGCTAAGCTTAATTTAACTAAACCTATTCGTGTCATTATTTTTAACCTCCCTGAAAATTTAAATATTCCTGATATCTTGTTTGGTATTTCAGATGTAATACATATACCTGATCCTGATTTACACTTTGTTAAAAAGTACAAACTCCTACATATTAAGTCCTTTAATTGGATCTTTGAGCTTGCACCACAGGATGCTAGGCAATTATTAATGCATAGGGAAATTATCATACAATCAAAACCGTACCCTGTTAAACCATATATAAATGTTAAACGTTGTTTTAAGTGTCAGGTATACAATGATCATCTTGCAATTTCATGTTATAATGACATTAGATGCTCTGTGTGTGCCTTGCCACACATTGACCCTCAGTGTAGAAATTCTCCAAAATGCATTAATTGCATTAGAAATAATGATAGCAATAACACCAACTTTGACATTTTCCACAGTGCTTTTGCACCTTATTGTCCATCATTAAAAAAATTCATCAAGCAAATGCGAGAAAAAGTATACAACTGCAATACATTCCCTTAAACATCTCATAGAGCTTCCTTTTTAGGAAACAAAAAAAAAAAACAACAACACAATGTAACATACATTTTTATTTAACACACATTACTGTGAAGGAGTTACTATCTATAGCATTCCTTTTAAAGTTTCTTATTTTCTTATACATTTACATACATATGTCAGTTTTCAACAGCATTATTTATACTGATTTGAAGTTTGAAATTAACTTAATTCTTTCATGATTTTTTTATAAACACAAGTGTACAGTAGGTTGCTTTTTCATTTGATTATTTAGCCGGCAAATAGTTAAATGAATCTCGAAATGGAACATTTGTGAAAATTTTTCTGATGCGGGTCATCAGACATTGGGATTTTCACATTTGAGGTAGATGTTACTGAAAGAGTACACATTAATTGAACTTTTAAAAAATTCATCATTACACTAGTTTGTAGATTTATTTTTTTAGAAATTTGGATATAATTTCACTTGTTAATCTTAGTTAAGTTTATTTAGTTACATTTCATCACACAAGTAGCATTTCCTGGTTACATTTTATCCTTTTTCACTTTCCTTTAGTTAAAAACACATTTTTTTTGGTTAGTTTGTTTTAACTTTAGGCGATGCATTTTTGTACTTGTGATAAACTGCTCTTGGTTCCATATGTACACAATGAGTTTGTGTTCATAGTTTATACAACTGAGTTCATAGGTCATACAACTGAGTTCATAGGTTACACAACTGAGTTCATAGTTCACTGAGTTCATAGTTCATTGAGTTCATAGAAAATACACTTTACACGAGTTCATAGATAAAACACTTTACACGAGTTCATAGATAAAACACTTTACACGAGTTCATAGTTCATTGAGTTTATAGAAAAAACACTTTTACACGAGTTCATAGCATTGTCAATTCTTTGTGTACTTCAGGGACCAATTGCACTATCATTTTTGTTTCATGACAATACTTAGTTCATAGAATATTTCCTTACACATATTAGTTCATAGTTTGTTTTCTTTCTTGTGATTTGTTTTGCAGATCAGTTCATACCAATTTTTGTTTTGGTAGACACTTCAGTTCATTGGAATATTTTTTTTGGTTAGACATATGAGTTCATTGTAAGTTTTTTTTTCACACATTTGAGTTCATCGTATTACTTTTACACTTTAAGTCAGTGAAATACTTGCGCATAATTTGTTCATTGAGGTACTTAGACTGCTGTGTTCACAAACATACATCTAAGTCGTTGAAATTTTCCTTTTCTTTCACTGACATACACTGTTTTAGTTCATAGTGAAATACTTTTTCTTTGATTCGTTCATTGAAATACACATTTTTTTCTTTGGTTCATAGAGATACACTTACAATTTAGTTCATTGATATTACAATTTAGTTCATTGTTATTACAATTGAGTTCATTGATATTTTGTTTGGTAAAAAAAAAAACACACACATTATACACAATTGAAAATATTTTGTTTCTAGGTTTCAACGTTACACATTAGGATATTCCTTTTTTTGTTTTCATTATACCAGGAACTACTTTTGACCTCACATGATATGCACAAATTAAACATTTATTAAAAGGTTAAGTTTTAACACATTCTTAATTTTTCCATTATTATTATATTTCTTTTATGCCATGACATTTCATGTCACCATCACTTTGTTTCAAACAAAGAATGCCCAGTTTACAGGATGCTACCCCTTCACATGCATTTTCTTTAAATTTCAACCTTATGATGTTTTTATTGTTTTCATCACACTTGTTTTGGTTTTCTACATGGACATAATTACACGTTTTCTTTTAAATTTGGAGATTAAATAAAATCTCTGGTTAAGCTTCACTTAGACAATACACACGTCTAAGATATTATGTCGTTCTTGTAATAACATAACTTCACAATAACACAAATATTTTTGTTTATAGCATTAGTAACCTAGTGCAGTTACACTAAATGTTTCAAACATTATCTAAGGTTATACAATACACATACAGTTCCTATCCTGCTCGATACACTGTAAGGAATACAAAGTTAGAATTTACTTTAAAAAAAATTGTGGTTGTTATACTTACCCGATCATGTCACCAGTCTCTCCACACACTCGGATTGTCCTTTTACCGTTGATATGTGAGATATTTATCTCAGTTTTTTTTATTATTTTTAATTTATCCCCTCTGAAGTTTTGTTCCCGTTCAAAATTTTTGCCCTAAGGGTCCAAACTTCATTGGGTAGAGAGACAAAACCCTTGAATTGTTGTTTCAATTCAATAAACATAACTTTTTATATGATACATTGACGCATGCTCCTTTGAAGATCAATGTGATCTTTGGGGAGCAGGGACCTAGGTATCACTTGGTGTCTGGGTCTCATAACTCCCTCCCCCCCTAGGGCTGATGTTCTAAACTGACGCCATCACACTTGTTTATTAACAAGATTAAGGGCTACACCCATTCATAGGCATGCTATATGCATCCCGTTCTTTTGTAATCCTGTGCGGTGTGCACGAAAACCAATTTTCTATTCTTTTTATTTTTTTATATTTTTTTCATTTAGCTTTTATTCACAGACATGCATATGTCATTTATTTTCTATTTCATTTTAAAGTAGTATCTGTGTCTTTGGTTGCTTGCACTTATATTATATTATTTTATTTTGAGAAGATATTATAACAAGTTACTAAAAAAAAATATTTACTTCTCTTATTTTGGTCATGAAAAATGCTGGTACCAGCCTCTTAATCAAATACTAAAAAGATATTTAAAAAGGATCCTGTTAAATCAAAAATTATTATTTGCAGTTTCTGGTGACTGTAAAGACTAATGAATACCAAGAAATGAATAAAAATAAAAAGGCGCCATTTATCATGACCTGAAAAGTTTTGCTTTATGCAAACATTTAAAGAATTGCAAGCACACTGTTATATGTATATATATATGGAGGCTTATCTTTCTTATTATGTAATATCTGTTTTAAATACTTATATGTATGGGGTGGACAAAGTAATCTTCAAATATAAAAAAAAAACTGTTCTACAAGATTCACAGTTTTTTTTTTTCTGGTGGTAATGGGTGATATATATAACGGCTTTACCGTTATATATTCATTATTCCTCCTTTCCCCTCAAAAAAATCAACTTTTAACTTTACTGGTTTATTATAAATTGTCATTATTCTTCCCCCCCCCCCTTCAAATAAAATATTTAGTTTAAATTTGAATTTTTAGAGTTAATTTCATATGTCTTTATTCATTCTCTTCCCCCCCCCCCCCCTCTCACTACTGTAAGTTTCGCTTTTACTTTTTAAAGTTCTTTTCAAATGCAGACATCATTTATCTCGGTTCCTTTTTCTGTCTTTCAAATTCACACGATAGAAAAAGATCTTAAACCGCAGTTATTTTCCATTGAAATAAAGTAAAAGAATAAAATACAAATGAATCTCTTTTCGCTTTGCAGCCGACGTTATCTAATGCATATTTTCCCAGCCTCTGGGCTTGCATTAGTATTCAATTTTCACCCTTGTACTCTGTCGGATACAAACCATATGCCCATTGCTGACTAATTTGCAGCTGTAGTTAGATCTGTAACGTGCATGTAATATCACGTGTTTGCTATTTCTTTAACCACTTTTCCTTACCGCAGGAATGTTAAGAGACGTGTAACCATATTGCCGCGCCATGGCGTAAGTTTGAATTCTATGTAATACTTCGGGATGTTTCTGATTCCTTTGTCCACGCCACCAATATTCATTGCCAATTTAGTACATATGTTGCTATTCATCTCGCCAATGAGTGAGTGATTGTAATGAATATTTTACCACTACTGCCTCTGAACTTGAGTGTGAGAGACCTCATCTCGCTGCCCTTCGGGGTCCCCCCCGTCGGGCAGCCTTCCGTTTGACTTCTCCCGTCCCACTGTACCATCATGGCCCTCCTCTTAAAAAGTTTCATAATAAAGAAGTAAGTCCTCGAAATCCTCGTGTTGGAGTTTTTTTTCATTTATTCATGAACCTGGAATCTCTAGTTAATCTCCTCTGCAGGGGGCTCGGCCTCCTACGAGCTACGCTCGCCAACCCCCGTCCAGACACCGCAGACTCTAAATGCACGCTAATTTGATTGGCTTTAAAAAGATTTCGAAAGATCGAATTATAATTTAAAAAACAGTGGCGATCTACCTATAAACGGATTTCTATTCATTTCTCTTTGATTGGGGAATTTTAACGCCAAATCCGCTGCGGTACTACTTGATTATCCAATCGACCAATTTCGCCAAATTATACAAATTGACATAATGTTTATTTTAAATAACGAAAGAACAAATAAATTAGTGCAACATTAATAAAAATACAAATAAAAAGTCGAAATCAAAATAACTTGATGACATAGACACGTGTAACAAACAACATTTCAAAATAAGATAATATAAAAGGAATTAAGTAAACAGAGTCTTTCTCTCCTGGTATTTTTTAACAAAGCGAAAAGAAAGTTCTTTTAAATGAGACATTTTAAATTAATCGTTTTTAATCTGACGTAATTTTGACCAAGCTATTCTTTCTCTTTTAAATATTCACGTGTATACTTTTTATGGCGTAATTTTCAATAAATTCCTGCTTTTTATACGCAATTATTTAATTTTAATTTGAAAGTATTTTTTCTATTTATAATAGTCACGTGTAAGTAAATTTTTAATTTGAAGCAAACATTATTGTTTCCGTTATTTATACAGTTGGCAACAGGTTAAATTAGTACAATCTCTCTAGTAACTACCGCTGTCACCGCCGCCGCCGGTTTTGAATTTTTTGTGACCGGAGGTCTTTCTTCGTTAATATTAAGAAAAATAATGCATACAAAAATATGAAAATCGGTAGTATTATACAGAAATGTTTGATAAACATGCTGATGCAGACAGTTTTCAGATCGAAGAATTATTTTAAGAGATATTTAATGCTAAAGTTGGGCGAAATCGTTCCACTAAAAAAGTTTTATAGTAGCAAAAACTATACATCGGAATTTAATAATTTTTAGTTCATTTTATACGTTATAATTTCCCGGTGTGCAGAATTGATTTATTTTTTAAATTTGACTCATTTTTCGAGGTTTTATATCTATTTTAAATTCAAATTTTCAACATTTCGAGAGATATTTTTTACAGATTTCAGAAAATTGTACTAATTTAAACTGTTGCCAACTGTATAAAAAGCGCAAGCAATAATGTTTGCTTCAAATTAAAAAATTATTTACACGTGACTATTATAAACAGGAAAAAAACTTTCAAATTAGAATTAAATAATTACGTATAAAAAGCAGGAACTTATTAAAAATTACGTCATAAAAAGTATACGCGTGAATTTTAAAAGAGAAAGGATATTGTAAAATAATAAATTCATTAACATGCGTTAGAAGTCTTAGGAGAAATTACGTCCTATTTACGTCACATTATAGTTATTACATAAAATGAACACAAAATAATATTGCAAAAAAGTTTAAATTTAGAAATTGCGCTAGACATTTATTTGATATTTTGAGAATTAATTTAAAATGTCTCATTTAAAAGAACTTTCTTTTCGCTTTGTTAAAAAATACCAGGAGACAAAGACTCTCTTTACTTAATTCCTTTTATATTAGCTTATTTTGAAACGTTGTTACACGTGTATACGTCATCAAGTTATTTTTATTTCGACGTTTTATTTGTGTTTTTATTAATGTTGTACGAATTTATTTGTTCTTTCGTTATATAAAATAATAATTATATCAATTTGTATAATTTGGCGAGTGGTTTGGCGATTTATATAATTTGGCGAAATTGGTCGACAGGATAATCAAGTAGTACCGCAGCGGATTTGGCCTTAAAATTCCCCAATCAAAGAGAAATGAATAGAAATTCGTTTATAGGGAGATCGCCACTGCTTTTTAAATTAAAATTCAATCTTTCGAAATCTTTTTAAAGCCGATCACATTAGCGTGCATTTAGAGTCTGCGGTGTCTGGACGGGGGTTGGCGAGCGTAGCTCGTAGGGGGTCGAGCCCCCTAGTCTCTCTATTCTAAAAAAAAGTAACTACCGCTGTCACCGCCGCCGCCGGTTTTGAATTTTTTGTGACCGGAGGTCTTTCTTCGTTAATATTAAGAAAAATAATCTCTATTCTAAAAAAAAGTAACCACCGCCACCGCCGGTTTTGAATTTTTTGTGACCGGAGGTCTTTCTTCGTTAATATTAAGAAAAATAATGCATACAAAAATATGAAAATCGGTAGTATTATACAGAAATGTTTGATAAACACGCTGATGCAGACAGTTTTCAGATCGAAGAATTATTTTAAGAGATATTTAATGCTAAAGTTGGACGAAATCGTTCCACTAAAAAAGTTTTATAGTAGCAAAAACTATACATCGGAATTTAATAATTTTTAATTCATTTTATACGTTATAATTTCCCGGTGTGCAGAATTGATTTATTTTTTTAATTTGACTCATTTTTCGAGGTTTTATATCTATTTTAAATTCAAATTTTCAGCATTTCGAGAGATATTTTTTACAGATTTCAGAAAATTGTACTAATTTAAACTGTTGCCAACTGTATAAAAAGCGCAAGCAATAATGTTTGCTTCAAATTAAAAAATTATTTACACGTGACTATTATAAACAGGAAAAAAACTTTCAAATTAGAATTAAATAATTACGTATAAAAAGCAGGAACTTATTAAAAATTACGTCATAAAAAGTATACGCGTGAATTTTAAAAGAGAAAGGATATTGTAAAATAATAAATTCATTAACATGCGTTAGAAGTCTTAGGAGAAATTACGTTCTATTTACGTCACATTATAGTTATTACATAAAATGAACACAAAATAATATTGCAAAAAAGTTTAAATTTAGAAATTGCGCTAGACATTTATTTGATATTTTGAGAATTTATTTAAAATGTCTCATTTAAAAGAACTTTCTTTTCGCTTTGTTAAAAAATACCAGGAGACAAAGACTCTGGTTTACTTAATTCCTTTTATATTAGCTTATTTTGAAATGTTGTTACACGTGTCTACGTCATCAAGTTATTTTTATTTCGACGTTTTATTTGTATTTTTATTAATGTTGTACTAATTTATTTGTTTTTTCGTTATTTAAAATAAAAATTATGTCAATTTGTATAATTTGGCGAGTGGTTTGGCGATTTATATAATTTGGCGAAATTGGTCGACGGGATAATCAAGTAGTACCGCAACGGATTTGGCGTTAAAATTCCCCAATCAAAGAGAAATGAATAGAAATCCGTTTATAGAGAGATCGCCACTGTTTTTTAAATTGTAATTCAATCTTTCGAAATCTTTTTAAAGCCGATCAAATTAGCGTGCATTTAGAGTCTACGGTGTCTGGACGGGGGATGGCGAGCGTAGCTCGTAGGGGGCCGAGCCCCCTAGTCATTAAAAAATATTAAGAAGTTTTTAAGATATCGTGCGCGTTATGCCCAAAAACGTCATTTGGAGAAAAATGTCTTCATAGTTTCGGAAACGCCGCTTCAGCTATTGAGTGGATATAATTTTAAAAGCCATAACTTCTGTTCTAATAGAAATTTCAAGGAAACAATTATATCAAAATCTTCAGAAAAGATAATAGTTTAACATCTAAAAAAAATAAAAAAAAAATAAATAAATAAATAAAATTTCGAAAATTTTGCAGCCTTAAGAGTCTTGAGGCCCCTTAAGCGCATAGTTCAATTATATGTATGTTAAATTTGTGTTTTATTTATATTATTTTATTTATTTATTTATAGAGGAAGTTTTAATTTTTTTTAATGGAATATTAGCCGTAAGAAAATGCTGAACTCTTTACATTATTTTAACGGCAAACGGATTAATCTTTCGTAATCGAGTTCCACGCGATAGAGATAAATTTAAAAATATTTCATTCTTGAAAATTGTTTTCGAAACCATAGACAGTCAGTAAACTGAAATGGAGTTTGCAAATAAATTTCATTGGACTTTACCCATGTGACGTCAGCCGCGGGTAAACAGAAGAAAGCCACCAATGGGCGTGAAGAATATTTTAACACTGCTCCCCTTCGTTCAATAAACAGTCTTTTTCGGAGGGTTTTTCCCCGCAGAGGCGTGGCCGTTGCCATTCGTGGGTAAAGTCCTTTGAAAGATTTTTTTTTTCTATTTGGCGTTGTAAAAATTTAAGTTGTTCGATTACAATGTTAAAATTGTGTTTTTTAATATTATTTATTTATTTATTTATAGAGGAAGTTATAATTTCGTTATTGAAAATTAGTCAGATATAAATGCTGAAAATTTTTTATTGCTTTATGTGCAAAATGTTTAAGGAGGCCTTGTGTTTACTATTATTATGTAATGGAATCGGCACGTGATAAATTACAAAAATTTATGCTTGAAAATTATTTTAAAAGCATAATAAATAAGGCAATTAAGAGGCAGTTTTCAAACAAATTGCATTTAAAAGTGGTTGTTTTTTTTTTCTTACACGACGAGCAACGGTGTAAAAATTTAAAATGTACGATGGTTAGAAGATTAAAAAATTGCAGTAGCGAAATTTGCAAAACGGAAATTTGATCGTGAAGTGTTGCCATTCGTAAAATGACGTCAGCTTTGCGTCTTCTTCTTTCACCCCATCTCTTAACACAGATTGGATAATGGCCGGGATCCAGATATATTTTTTTCTGTTAGCGAAACGAGATTGACCAATCAGAAGCCTGCATTTTTGCACACAGGGAAAAGTTTCGCAAAAATGCAGGCTTCTGATTGGTCAATTTCGTTTCGCTAACAGCGAAACATCTACCTGGATTCCAGACAAAATTTAGCTTTTTTCTCACGCCTTCGATTATCATTCGGATTTGAATTCGATTTTATTTCGGTATATGTTTTTTTTTAGTTTTGTATCCGTGTTTGTGAGTTGTGAATAGTTTTAACTGTTGTATATTGTATGTTTGTTCTGAAAGTGTAAAATGCCATTCCAGTATAAACGGAAACATAAAAAATTAATATTTGTTCATAAAAATGAGATTATGAAGAAACTTAAAAAAATTATCTTTACAAATGAATATGGAGATAGTTGGGCTGTATTTTGCATAAGAAAGAATAATATAGTAATAAAGCCTTTTTCTTTTTTCAAAGTAAAGATTGTGAAAAGCGCTAGAAAAATATTAAAATTTGGCGAGTTTTCTTAAATTAAAGATGATTTCTAGGTTTGTTTCTTCAATGGTAACTTATCTGTATATTCATATGAATTTTTATGAATTTGTTGTTTTTAACTTTACAAAATGTATGATATATTGTGAAATTTTATTTGAGTTTTTTAGGAAATTGATCTTGTGTTCATAATGAAATTTCGGTTTATTTTATTATTTTACAAGTCCATTTATGGTTCAACACAATGATTTATTATTAGGGTAGGGGAGGGAGGAGAACTAAAAACTGAAAAATTGCAAAGTCACCTATCGATATTTACTAACTATGTCTATTTAATCGAAAAGTAGGGGAGACTGGGGATACTTGATCCCCACTTTCTTTTTTTATGCTTTTCTCAGTTGTCATTTGACATTTTAAAGAAATTTTTTTACCAAAATAATCGTGTATCCATTTCTTATACAATATAATTTTTTTCTTGGTATAAAAAAAAAAAATGGAACAGATGTCATAAGGCTGAATCCATATCAACTCAGTCAGGGGGGTTACCTTCATAGTCTCAGAAGTTTTTGAATTGAACATATGTTAAAATTTAAGAAAAAGTAAGATACTTGTAAATTTTCATTTTGCCCAAAAAAATTCCTGGCCCGAGATACAGGCCGCCAAAGATGACATTCCTGGCATCCTTTCTCATTCGCGAATTTCGATAAAAATTTTAAAGTGCTCTATCTCTAGAACGGTGCAAGATATTTTGTTGTGGTTTATTTTATTTTAAAGATAATATTCTTTTGTTTAAAATGATATGCCCAATTTTGAAAAATGTATTCAACTTTTCTTGTGGCAGCCTTTTGAAAAAAAAATTTTTTTTTCAAAAAATAATTTTTTTTTGGAAATGCCAATCCCAAAAATTTTGATTTTTTTGCTGTTGGTCAATACCATTGGGAACTACCTTCCTTGTAAAGGAGAACTTCCACTTTTGAGTTTAACAAATTTTAGAAACATTTTAAAAATTCAGAGAAGTTTACAGGAACTGTATATATACAGTTCCAGTAAAAGTCACTGAATTTTTGCTTATTTGTATCATATTTGTAAGATTCTACTATATATCCTAAACAAGTTAGAAATTGCAATATCAAATGTGGCAAATGAGGTGCGTGCATACTATAACTAGTTTTATAAATATTCAGATCTTGGTGCAATAAGTTACACTCTTGGGCAAAAAAGGCATTAATACAAAATTTATTATGATTCTACATATTAAATTCAGTAATACGGAAGTAATATGAATTCATCTTAAAAGGACTTAATCGCCATGGCAACCTAGAATCATTACCTATCATGGTATATCATTGAATCAATTATGTATTATAGGATTTTTAAATAGAATGAAGAAAACTTTTATTAATGTCTTTTATGTTTTAATTTGATTTTCATAGCATTTGAAGTGATACATTCTTTATTTTGAATACCGAACATAGTAAAACAATCTCAATAACATATATCAATTACACAGCAATACAAATTATATTAATACAAGTTAGAGTTCAGACAGATGGGCAGACAAATCGAATCCATAAAGACTTTCAACTATGTTGGAAATTGTTAAAAACACGTAAATAGGTCGGAATTTGACTTTTAGAAATTTATGTCAATAGACGGAAGCATACTTGAATACTTTCATACAACCCTGTATTTTACCTACTATCTTTATATACATGCCACTATTTAGCTAATATTTAATTAAGATTAAAACATCCTTAAAACCAGTGAAATCACACTTCAAAAGATTATCATCCATAGACGGCCATGTATCTAATTCTTTGCGTGGGCCTGTATATCATTTTATCTATATTCTCCAAACATATCTTAGTATACTAAATGTAGTTCAGTGTAAAAATGCATAACTCATTTAAAAATCACCTTTAAGCTACTTTCATTCATGCTCAGTAAACCCTTAAGATTTCTTTTGTGTAGCCCTGTATATGATCTACAGCATTTATGCACACAACGTAACATGGAAAAATTTAGTTAACCTTAAAAACTCAAACACAACTAAAAATGCACTTCCAGCAATACCCTTATGATTTCTTTTGTGTAGCCCTGTATATGATCTACAGCCTTTATACACACAACGTAATATGGAAATATTTAATTAAACTTAAAAACTCATATCGCAACTAAAAATGCACCTCTAGCAATCATCGCTAATGTACAGTATTTAAAATAAGGTAAAGTATCCGAAATCTTTTGTGTGTCCCTGTAAACACTATGCACTTTCTATGACACAGGAAGTAATTTTTTGTAAACCTCTGCAATAAAGTATGTATCGCTTCAAATGCTATGAAAATCAAATTAAAACATAAAAGACATTAATAAAAGTTTTCTTCATTCTATTTAAAAATCCTTTAATACATAATTGATTCAATGATATACCATGATAGGCAATGATTCTAGGTTGCCATGGCGATTAAGTCCTTTTAAGATGGATTCATATTACTTCCGTATTACTGAATTCAATATATGGAATTATAGTAAATTTTGTATTCATGCCTTTTTGCCCAAGAGTGTAACACTTATTGCACCAAGATCTGAATATTTATAAAACTAGTTAATACTATGCACGCACCTTATTTGCCACATTTGATATTGCAATTTCTAACTTGTTTAGGATATATAGTAGGCTTATCCTTACAAATATGATACAAATAAACAAAAATTCAGTGACTTTTACTGGAACTGTATATATACAGTTCCTGTAAAATTCTCTGATTTTTTTAAATGTTTCTAAAATTTGTTAAACTCAAAAGTGGAAGTTCTCCTTTACAGTGAAGATAGTTCCCAATGGTATTGATCAACAGCAGGGTTGGGTTTAAGCCGTCAAAAACCAGTTTTTGACGTGACATAGGTTTAAACCGCGTTTTAAGCGGTTTTAACCGTCAAAAACACCAATATTTAAATATGGTCAGGACAACAACAACAAAAAAATGCTGTTATAGCAAGATACAACATTGCTTTTATTTAATGATTGTGCACTTTAGTTTTAGCATTTATTTTACTGTAATCAAATATTAAATTATAATTTATTTCTTTGTTTATGACTAAATTGCCAATTTTTTTATATGTATTTTATTGTGGCTTTTCAGCATACTTGGTTGCATTTCTTATTTAAAAAACAATATATATATATATATATAGACAAACGTTTTGTAATAATAAGCCATTATAACAAACGAAATCAATCATGATAGTTTAATATAATATTGAAAAAACTGGAATATAATAACTATTAATTAAAAAACAATTTTTAAAGAAATTCCTTAATGGTGTCCATTACTGGCACATCTGCCCTATATACAGTCTTTAACAGAAATATTTTCTCTGCAGCATTTTCTTTTACAAACGCAGAACAATAAAAATAACATTTATTTTACAAATGAGAAAAGAATGAAATGTTAGGATAAAATGATAAAATATGATATTTTAATCCTTTTATCCCAATATTAATTTTTGTTAGTGACTGACAATCACCTCTTACTGATGAAATTATCTTATTTGTGGAATTTCTCCTAAAATTAGGGACAAATGAAAAATTCGGCATACCAGTAAGAAAAAGAAAAATGCTTAACTTAGTTTGAAACCTGTTCCAAAAGTGAAAGTATCCTAATAACAAAAATAACTGCAAGCAAAATCGAAAATTTAAAAATCGGTCTTTGTAGAGATCGATATTAGTTATCCAATGCAAAAAACATTTAAAAATATTGAAATATTAAACAAAATTTCTATCATAAAATTGACGTTATTGAGTGGGGTTTTCATTTCTACTTTGAAAAAAATCATTTAAAAGTATGAAATTTCGAACAAGATATTAAAAAAAAAAAAATTTCTCCTGTAGGATTAACATTAGCAGGCGGGTGTTTTAACTTGAACTTTGGTGAAGGTAGCTCCTTAAACAACCCCATCCATAAGAACATAATAGGGGGAAAGCAAGAAAAATTGGTTTTGTTACAATAGCAATACTGTTTTGTACTGGAAGGGAATCTGAATTTGCTCTATCTTAAGGAAAGTAAATACCCTCATTAGATACCAATTGTGATAGATTACTCTGTGCTTCTAGCCATGAAAAAATCTAAACAATTTATTTATCTCTGCAAAATTTAGATTAAACCTATCTAGTTTTAATGATTACAAATAATTAAGGATTTATTAACTGTTCATCTTAAAAGCATACATTAATGATAAACTAAATCATTAAATAACAGTTAGGTAATTTTTATTCACAAATAATAATAAAAAAAATCATGCAACAATCAATTTGCAGTTTACCATATCCTATGCAAATAGGTTTCAAGAATGTATTTCTGCAGTTTATACCCCACAGTTTTAATGTATTTATGCAGTTTTACTTAGAATTTATTGTTTAAAGCCCATCTAACTCTGCTAAATAATTCTTTTGGTATGATTTTTATTAAAACTAGGTTTTTGACACTTTTGGACATTTTTGACAGAAAGGTTTTTGACACGACGGTTTTAACCATGGTTAAAATCGGTTTAAACCGTCACATGTCAAAAACTTGCCAACCCTGATCAACAGCAAAAAAATCAAAATTTTTAGGATTGGCGTTTTCGAAAAAAAAATTTTTTTTGAAAAAAAAATTTTTTTTTTCAAAAGGTTGCCACAAGAAAAGTTGAATACATTTTTCAAAATTGGGTATATCATTTTAAACAGAAGAATATTATCTTTAAAATAAAAAAAAACCGCAACAAAATATCTTGCACCATTCTAGAGATAGAGCACTTTAAAATTTTTATCGAAAATGGCAAATTGGAAATGGTGCCCGGGATATCATCTTTGGCGGCTTGTATCTCGGGCCAGGAATTTTTTTGGGCAAATCCAAAATATACAAGTATCTTATTTTTTATTGAATTTTAACATACGTTCAATTCAAAATCTTCTGAGACTATGAAGGTAAGATTTTTTCTTTGGCTGCCTGAATTGACATGGATCATACCATAAGTTCCCCCCGGCCACCGTCTTGGAATTCTTGGCGTGAAACCCCTTTTCCGCCAAGCAGTAAATGTCGCCAAGTACCGGTTTATACGCATGTTTGGCTTAACGAAAATAAAATATAAATAATAAACAAAATTCGCTAAACTGGCAATCAGTAATCCTTTTATGAGCACTTCGCGCACATTTACCGAAAAAAAACATCGCCGAATTCAGCATTTCTCGTGATATATCATTCTCAAAATTCAGCAGTTCTCGTTTTGTAGCAATCTCAAAATGTAAAAAACTCTTAAAGCAGCAAAATATACCTAAAAAACGAAACTCGCTGAAATGGCAATCAGCAATAGTTGTATGAGCGCTTAGCGCTCATTTACCGAAAAAAAGACATCGCCGAATTCAGCATTTTTCGCGGTATAGCATTCTCAAAATTCAGCAGTTCTCGTTTTGTAGCAATCTCAAAATGTAAAAAACTCTTAAAGCAACAAAATATATATAAAATTATCAACATACCTTAACAGACATCTGCTTTCTTGAAACCTCCAGCACAAAATATCTCTCATAACACCGCCGTCATTTTCCAAAATAGGCTTAATACGCATTGACATGCTATAAACAAACCTCCTTTCTTGTCAAAATTTCCTCATATTTCTTAATTATTTCAGCAAGAGTGTTTAAACGGACTACAGAAACTATAGTCAATGAAATACATCCAATAAATTTAACATAAAAATAAAAAGACAACGATAGAACACGATATCAAAATACATCACAAAATTATAAGCTTCTCAGGGGTTGCCAGAACGCGACACGTCACAACACACACGGGGTTTCCATATCAAGTTTGTCATATCCGTAAACACCACCAACACGCCAACAAAAAATCGCCAAACAATTCAAAACAACAACGGCTGAGGGAAGATACGGCATCTATGCCAAAAAAATTAATTTCAGAGAATTGCATTTTTCAAAAGGGGGATTACGTATCCCTACTTAAAGGGATACTTGATCCTTTCGTTGGGGATTAGGGTGTAAAAAAATAAAAAAAAATCGGATTTTTTTGATTTAAATCGGATTTTTTTTATTTTTTTTTCCTTGTGTTAAAATATTAAACATCTACTAAGAATTAAGCATTTCAAAAATGAATAACCCACCAATTACTAACATAATCTATGTTTTTTTTTGCTTTAATTAATAAAATTTTAATTATATAATTATAGAAATTACAAAAAACTGCAAATTAAAAATTTCTTTAGTAACATACAACATTATGTGCATTAATATTTTGTAATAATTATGTAAACCAATATTAAATACTGCTTGTATTTTTAAGTTATTGATAAATTGCATTTAATTTTAAATTGATGATACAGATTAAATTTTCAATTATTAAACAATTAACTGTTTAATTAAGAACACCATCTACATTTTTGAAAAAGTGACAAATAATAGTTTGATAAATTGATAAAGCAGCTAGTAATTTTACACAGAAATTCTTCTAATTCATTTATCAACAGAAAATAATAGATTGCACTATTTTATATACAGGGGTCTGTCCAGACTTTTTCCCAGGGTCCTGTTTTTGTGAAATTTTGAAAAGCTTTTTACATTTGTGAAAAATCTAGTCATAATTTTGTGAATTTGAAATAATCATTATATTCAACTTTTTGTTTATACGTTTTTAAGAAGATATATGTATGTAAAATACAATATATGTATGTAAAATACATATATTTTCTTTATATGTGTAAAAGTGACCGGTCAGATTTTTCTTTAAATGATTAAATTTGTGAAATGTTCATTTTGGACACAAACTTTTTGTGAAAGAGCTATTTTTAAGACAAAGAATTTTGTGAAGAGTCCTGTTTTAAGGTGAAAAGTTTTATGAAGTGTCCTTTAAAGGACCCAATTTCTTCCTAAACAGATCCCTGATATAGTAGAAGGAATAATTTAACTAATCAAAAGAAGTTATGAAAACATATGTAGAAACTATAAAATATCCACTTATATAAAATATAGTTTTATGATAAAAACTTTGTCAATTTTTAAAGAAATAACTTATTTAAAATAATTTTATTTTTTAAAAGAACTTCTTTTATTTATTCAGCAATTAAATTATCTTATAAACATTATAAATTATTTTCATTACTGATTATAATGCTTTTTCACACCATTTTAAAAAATCAGAAAATATGTGATTTTATCATCTGATTTAAATCAATTGATTAAAATCATTGACACTCTATTGCTATGTTTATTGTATATAAAAGAATGAATAACTCGATTAATAAAAGGAAATTATGACATTGTAAGTTATATTAGATTTAAATATCATTTTTAAATTAAATGCTTTTTATGTTTGTTAGATAAAAACCATGCTTTTTACAAACTTACTGTACTTAAATTTTTCACAATAGTCAGGAATTACACCTAGAAACAATTATTTAAAGCTTTGTTTTGTGTATTCGTAAGTCACAATACCTGTAGAAACTCTACAAATTATGTTCATCTAAGATTTGAATACTTTTTTGTCATTTTAAACATTTAGGAAATTTTCGATTTTAATCAATGATTTTTAAAAAAAAATCACTTGATTTAAATCGTTGACACCCTATTGGGGATACTTGATCCCTGTCAAAAATCAAGCTAATATTGTTTCATTATGTATACATCGCAGTATTATAAGTTAGTAATGAACATTTAATTTTTATTTCTTTCGTTTATGACTACAAGATGAATATTTAAACACTTTGTTGATGGCTTGACGTGTAGATATTTATAAAAATTATAAACGCAGTTTAATTAAAAAAAAAAGCTAAAATGAAAACTTTAGAAACAAAAGCTAGAAAGATATCAACAAATAGTTAAACTTTATTTTGATAAATAATACAAGTATACAATAATACAAAGTAAAACTAATGACTAAAGCTTTCAAAAAATAATGACACAGCCTCATTATCAGTAGGTATTTTGAAACTTTGAAAAGTCAAAGTGAAAGGTTGTAGTTGTAGCAGCTCTTAAGGTTCCTCCTACCATAAGTGGATTACGCAACTTAATAATGCAATCTGACTCATCAACTATGCTTTTTATCAACTTTTTCCGGGAAATAGAATTGATTAAGCGTGCCTTTTCTTCGTAAAAATTTGATATCATATTCAAAAGTCCTAATTGTAAATTGAATATTTCTTGTGATCTGGGTAGTATTTTAAATAACATTAAAGTATCAATAACACCTTTTGCTAAATTGATGCTAAAGTTGTATTTAGTAACAAAACTGAAGTATTTTTGTTTGTAGGGCGATTCCATGGATAGTGTCACACACATAACGCAGGCTTTAATTTTCATTTATTCAATTATTTATTAAATTTTAATGTTAATTCTGATTTTAAGTGGTATGGTAAATAAGTTATTACCATATTTTTAAATTTAAATGTATGGCAATAAAACTCACAGAAGTATATCATTTAATTTCATTACTCAAAATGTGCTTTTTTTCTACTTCAGAAAAAAAGCACATTTTGAGTATGAAATTAAATGATATCTTTCTGTGAGTTTTATTTCCACACATTTAAACTAAAAAATATGGTAATAACTTATTTACCATACCACCTAAAATCACAATTAAAATTAAAATTTAATAAGTAATTGAATAAATGAAAATTAAAGCTTGCATTGCGTGTGTGACTCTCCGCACGAAATCGCCCTGTATTAAAAGTTTAGCTATTTGGGGATACATTATCCCTAGGATCAAGTATCCCTAAAAAAGGGGGATCAAGTATCCCCATTTTGTGTTCAGAACATAAATGTATATTTTAGGTGGTAAATGAACAAAACTAATTTGCTAAAGAAGTTATATTGAGAATAGTAAAGTGTATACTTTAAAATGATATACAATTCAATTTATCAAATTTCCAACTTTACAATTTTACTTTACAACGATACAATTTTCCAATTTGTGAAAATAAAAGCAAAACTTTAAAAACGTTTAAAAAAGTTGAACTTGCAACAATTAAATATTTCCTTTTCATACTGAAACAAAATGGCTGTAAATGATTATATGTTGCCAGATTATCTGAAATAATGCATCTTAAAATGTGTTGCTTGATTCCAAAACTCTACATTATTGATTTTAGTATAATTTGTGATCAGGGACCAAGTATCCCTAGGGATCAAGTATCCTCATTCTCCCCTATATTTATAGTAAAACTTTTAAAAATGGAACCTACCATAAACAGAAAAAATTAGTTTTTTGGAAGGAATATTATACTAATTATACCTGCTAAGATGAAAACTTGCCTAAAATTGAAAATTTTTTCTCTTGTGATTCCATTTTCATATGTTTTACTATATATACTCTCTTTAAAAAAGGGAAAACATTACTGACATTTTCTTGTGTTTGTGCAAAGTCTAAAGAAATTTATGAACTTTTGGGAAGGGGTGAGCTTCTTCCCTATCCCTACCCTTTAGTGAGTTCCCTGCACAGTATATAATAAAATAGTTGGCAATGTTTAAATGCATTTTTTTACAACCTTCCCGTCACCTTGCAATTTTGTTAATCTGGCAGAATCTTAGTCTTACATACCCAAGATTAGTGTGAGAATTCTATAATTAAATTTGTTACGGGATAAGATAAGTTTAAGAAAAGTTTTCAAGAGTTATTTCTTCACACATGTGTCGACATTCTTGTTACATACAAATGTGTCATGAGAATGGCTGAGAAGTTTTGTCAAAAATATTAAATTGTTTTCCTACTCGATCCAATCAAAGTCATTTTGTGATGTTCTTGCTGATTACAAACAGAATTTTCGAGTTTTTATTTGATCACACTAAACGGGACTTCAATTTTAACCTTCTGAGCGGTTTGGTCGTATTTTTCTGTCTCCCCAAAACAACTTAAATCTGTTGTAGAAAAAAATATTTTAAACAGGATTGTATTTTAAAATGTATTTTAATTAAAGAGGCATGAAGTGTATTTTAGAAACAAACCGGGAAAGAAAATTTAAATTAAGATTATTTTTATAAGCATTTTTATGAAAATGCAGGAGACGCTCGGAGGGTTAAAGAGAGGCCCGATGAAGAAAAACAGTGAAACTTACTCTTCATTGTTTCATTAGAAATAAGGGTACCTACTGAAAATTCATCCTTCAAATTATGCTACAAATCATTAAGGCTTATAATTTTTCACTATGGCCCAGGTTTTACTCTGAAACTACTCTTAAATTAGAAGGTACTCTTCATACACCTCTGGCACTAGCATTTCATTCGTGTATTAAAAAATGGATTCTTTTATTGTTGGTTTTTTAGATTTTTCAGTTAAGCAAATTTTAATTGAAAATACTTCATGCTTAGTGGAAATATACCATAATTTATTTGTAATGCATGATTTATCTTATTTTTAGAAATGATGTTATTGAAATTTTGACGCAGTATTCATCTATGGCTGGAAGAAGAAAAGTTCGATTTTCTTTATATCTTTCTTCTCAGTTAATGTTTGGCTTAACTTCTGTCAACAATATAAAGTCTTCTATTTTGTTGGGTAAGTCATAACCCTTCTTGTAAAATGAATGATTCTGCTTTCTGAAATAAATTTCTAAGTGCTTTAACCTGTAAAAGAAGGTATTCTTTTTCATAAGCGAGTAGCTTTTCTTTGAATTTATGTTTCAATACAACATCTGTAATACAATAATGACTGCAGAGTGCTATTATTTTGACAGTTTATAATTCATCATGATTGTTATTATAATTTCATACAGTATTCTTAATATAATAGTTGTTAATGAATATACCATTATTTTCATAGTACAAAATTTAAAGTTTAAATGTAGTTGCCAGATTAAAAACATTAGTTGCTGCAATTTTATATCTGTTGAAAATTTTTATTTATTGTTGTAAGGTGTAATGCATTTTTTAAAACTTGTTAGATTATATTGATTGCAGTTTACTTATCTTAACATGTAAAATAAAATAAATAAAACATTATCTATTTGGGCGATTCCATGATTTTGTAGAAAAAGAAGTATAATCATGTATCCATGATTTTGTTAAAACTTGTAAAACTTTTTATGAAACCATAACGCCATATTGTATTGACATATGGCAGCATCACATTACAAAACTAGTCAGATGTGGCAATCCCAAAACTTTCTTCTATCTCATACATGTTAATACTTCCTGAAAAATGCAGCATAGCAGCGCCACCGGTTAGTTGATTTACACCAAAATCTAATCAGCAACAACTTATGTCAACTTCTAATTGAATTTGAAGTTTGATGAAAATCCATTCATTAGTTTTTGAGATAGAGCTGTTGCGGAAATTGCGAAAAGCTCTGTATAGCAGTGGCACCTGTTGGGCAATTTACACTAAAAACTTATCAGGATCAATTTATATCAGGGACTAACTGAATATAAAGTTTGATGAAAATTCATGCATTAGTTCTTGAGAGATACAGCTGTTGCAGAAATCGTGAAAAATGCATCATTGTAGCTCCACCTGTTGAGCAATTTACACCAAAAACTAAACAGCAGTAATTTATATCATGGACTAACCGAATCTGATGTTTGATGATAATTCGTGCACTAGTTCTTGAGATAGAGGTATTGCGATAATCATGTATAATGCAGTATAGCAGCACCACCTATTGGGCGATTTATACCAAAAAGTTATCAGCGCTAAATTATATCAAGGACTAATTGAATCTGAAGTTTTCTGAAAATCCATGCTTTTGTTTTTGAGATATAGCTATTGTAGAAATCATGAATAATGCAGCATAATTAGTCACCTGCTAGGCGATTTACACCAAAAAGTAATCAGCACCAATTTATATCAGGGATTAACTGAATCTAAAGTTTTAGTAAAATCTGTTCTTTATTTCTTGAGATAGAGTGCCCACAAAATTTGTGTTGCCTACAGACAGACAGACATTTTGTAAAAACATGTTTTCCAGGGTACCTGATACGTGTAAATCTGTCGGAAATCGGAATTCAAAAATTTTCACGAATCCAATAATTTCTTCTTGTAAAGAAAGAAGAAATTAAAAATCAAATGAATAAGCAAACTATGTTATGGGAAGTCAATGGAATATCACACATTGAATAAAAACTAGCATTTCATTCTATGGGAAATAGTATAGTAGAGAATGCTGATTCATAAAATTTTGAGCATAAGTAAATAAAGTATCCCTGTGATATCTGAAGGCAATTGCATACTTTATGTATGCTCTGCCTTCTAGTCACCAATCCTAAATTTCTGGTCGCCAATGAGGACCTGATAATGAATAATTTTTTACGCTTTAGTTTGGTTTATTTTTGAAGTGAAAAGCTTTTAAAAAAATTATTTTGTCTCGGTGTTTGTATTTTTAAAATTATTTATATATTGTTAATTGCTAGCACTCAGCAGACCCATTTTTCTGTTTTATTTCAATATTTGAAAAGTTAATCCCGATTTCAGTTTTAATTTGTTTATTTAATATGCACTAAAATGATCCATAAAAAAAAAATTACATCTGCATATTTATATTTACTTGTACATATTTCAAAGGTACTGATTAATGTTTTTCTATCTTTATCAGATGAAATAAGAACCTTGGCTGCAAGGATGCGCTCATTTCGCTCAGAACCTTCATCAGCAATTGATTTGGAAGAACCCATCACGTAATTTAAATTCATTTTGTAGATTATGTTAAAACATCTGAAAATGTTCCACATTTCAAGCTCTCAATCATCCCTCAAACAAGAAAGGAAAATCATGCTTTAAGCATAAATGATTAAACACTTTCCAACACTTTGAGAATACTTTGCAAAAGTTTGCCGTTTACTAAGGCTGCAAAGTTATCTAAGTAAATAATTTAAAAAATGCATAAGACATTCGAAAACTAAATTTCAACATATCTACCATCCATAGCTGGAAATGTACTCTAATTCTTTTGGAAATGCACTCTAATTCTTTTGTGTAGCCCTTATATGGCCTATAGGTTTCTATACATTCTACTTAGTATGCTAAAATTTAGTTTAATTAGAAAATGCATAGCACAGTCGAGAATTTACCTTCAGCAATTTTTTCCAATAGACAGAATTATGTTCAACTACTTTTACACAGTTCTGTAATTTATCTACAGCCACTTGTTATGTTAAAATTTAATTCAGGCAAATATCCCACTTCCAAAAATTGCCATCCACAGACAGCAATGTATCCATAGATACCTTAATATACTAACTATAGTTCAGCTTGTAAATGCATAGTTCAATTAAAAACCCCCTTTAAGCAATTCATGCCTAAGTTTAGTAATGCTTACAATTTATTTTGTTTGGCCCTGTATATGATCTGTAGCTTTTGTACACATGACATAGTATGCAAAAGCTAATTAAACATAAAAACGCATAGTATAACTAAAAACGCAATTATCGCTAATAGACAGTACTGTATCTGATATATTTTGTTTGTCCTTGTAAATGAATAAATGCATCATATTTCATAGCAAGCTTTTTGTTGGGAACCTCAGTAATGTATATTAATTTCAATATGTTTGAAACAGTGTAACATAATTAAAATATGCTGCAAACAGTTTTTCCCTCATAGACTATGTTGCGAAATTCTTTTGTGTCACCCTGTAAATGTTTTGTGCTCCATATTTTGCAGAAAGTATATTTTAGAACACTTTAGAATTTCATTATTTTTGTATTAGAGTAACATCATTAAAATACATAGCAAAAGATTTTTCCCCATGGATCATAATGAAATTCTTTTGTGTGTTCTTATAAATGAATGTTAACTTTTATGCATGTAATATTATACAGTAAGCATCTTGTATTGCACCTTAATAATATATATATGAGAACATGTGTGAAGGGACAGATTCAATGGATAGCAAATATAATAGTTTAATGCAGATCTAGCTAATGTTAAAGACTTCAATACAATCTATATACAATTAATATTTACAATTTTAGGAGGGAAAGGGCTTTCGCTGAGATTTACCGGCCGTCAATACTTTGGCTTGCTGTCCAAGCCTGGCTGGGACGTCTTACTATGCCAGCTCGAGAAAGAACTCTGAAGTGAATTTTAACCTTCGGTTCTCAGGCTGTAGATGCAAAATCCCTAAGTCATCAAGTTTATTGTCTTTTGAAATTTGCAAGCTTTGTTAGTTCTCATGAGAATTAGCTGCACCCATTGTTGTGGTAAGGATGTTTTGGAAAGTGCAAGCCACATCCACATTCGGGCATCTTGACATGTGTGCACCCCTGCACATGTAAGACCAAAAGCAACAAGAAAAGGGCAAATTAAAACTTATGTATAGAAAAACGACTTTTTAGCAAAACTTTCTTGAAATCTTTAAGTCTAAAGAAAAAAAATCTTCAAAAGAAAATTTTAGAAGCCAAAAGGTAGAGAACCAAAAAAAAAAAAAAAAAAAAATTTAAATTTGGACTTTTCCATTATGTGTGTAGTCTGAACTGCACTAACACTACTTGAAGAAAAGAAAACGTCTTCGAAGAAACAAAAATTAAAGTTAAAAAATGTCGTTGTTTGCCATGTGTAACATGCACCGTTTTTCGTCTTTACGAAGGTCTGCCTAGTAGAACTTTACGTCTTTAAAATAGATTTTCCTCCCATTTATTCATCTTAGTGGAAGAAAAAGAAAGATCTAAGCATAAGAAAAAAAAAATTGTCTCAAGTAGTGCAGCAGTCAGTTACTATAGCTTGTGGAAAAAAAAATTAAATGCAGGTGTTGGGGGAGGGGGTACATACAAATATTTTAAACAATTATTTGAATCAAACATTTCAAAATATATCAAAAATTACCAAATATATAAAAGTACAGATGCATAACAACAAGAATTATTCATATCAGTGAAGTTGAAACCTTAAACAAAACTAGTCGGATATACCAATCCCAAAACTTTCTTCTATCTCATGCATGTTAATACTTGAAAATTTGCTATCACACTACCAAAATGTAATGGCAATCTATGCCCATCATGAGGATTCTATAGATATGAAATTCCGTGCATTAGTTCTTGAGATATGGCTATCTCCGAAATCATGTAAATCCAGGAAAATTCAGCGTAGCAGCGCCACCTATTGGGTACTTTACACCAAAACCTATGTTATACAAAACTACCAAGCAACCACTTACGTCAAAGTCTAACTGAATCTGAAGTTTGGGGAAAATCCGTGCATTAGTTTTTGAGATAGAGCTATTGCGAAAATCATGAAAATGCCAGCATAGCAGCGCCACCTATTGGACGATTAACACCAAAACCTAATCAGCAACAACTTGTGTTAACATCTAACTAAATCTGAAGTTAGATGAAAATTCGTGCATTAGTTTTTGAGATAGAGCCATTGCGGAAATCGTAAAAAAATGCAGCATAGCAGCGCCACCTGTTGAGCGATTTGCACCAAGACGTAATCAGCATCAAGTCATATCAAGAACTAACTGAATCTGAAGTTTCATGAAAATCCGTGCATTAGTTCTTGAGATAAAGCCATTGTGGAAATCATAAAAAATGCAGCATAGCAGCACCACCTGTTGAGCGATTTACACCAACACGTAATCAGCATCAAGTCATATCAACGACTATCTGAATCTGAAGTTTCATGAAAATCCGTGCATTAGTTCTTGAGATAGAGCCATTTCGGAAATCATAAAAAATGCAGCATAGCAGCGCCACCTGTTGAGCAATTTGCACCAAAAACTAATCAGCATCAATTTATATCAGGGACTAACTGAATATGAATTTTTATTAAATTACGTGCATCAGTTCTTGAGATAGAGCGCCCACAAAATTTGTGTCACACACAGACAGACAGACATTTTGTAAAAACATGTTTTTCGGGTTCTCTGACCTCTAAAACGTGTAAATCCGTCGAAAACCAGAATTCGAAAATTTTCATGAATCCAATACTTTCTTCTTGTAAAGATAGAAGAAAGTAAAAATGTTTAAATAGATAGTCTCTTGAAGTAGTCTGTAAAAAAAATAGAAAAAAAAATCTTGGAAAATTCGTGCATATTTCACAAACACGATGGAATAAAAACAAGAAATACACTTATTCCATCAGAATTTGATTGCTGCCAGTTGTTTATTTTGAAAAAAAAGGTCTCGAGGATGGTGTTCTTAATTGGTAGTAGAGTTCCGTTAAGAAAGTCATCTGTTAAAAGATAAGTTCTTGACACACAGGGAAAATGAGAAAAAAAAATACTGTGTCTAATTACGATTCACACTTGAAGAAGTAAATGAAAAAATAAATATGGTTTGTTCATTGAGTTCACGGCAAAAGCTCGTAAGATGAAAAAAAAATGAAGATTCGAATTCTCTTTACTTCGGTGACGTATCGGTCATTGATGAGAAAATACAATCTTGGAATGAGGATGAATGACGGAGTCCAGATAAATAAAAATATACATACGGGAGATGCAGTCTTGAGAGGGGGTCCATAAATAAGGAAATAATACTTGGACCCTGTAATAGTTAACACTGTAATAGTTAGCTGTTGGACACCACTTTGAAGAAAATTAACACTTAATCACGGCGAAACCAAAAAAAAAGCATGATTTTGCAACACAAATACTTATTTCACACAACAGGAGAGCACGGTGAGAAAACAATACAAAAAGGAAACACTTTTCTTCTTTTTTTTTCTTTTTTAGAAGCTATGTTTTGCGTTATGATACGTTTATGAATATTTCACAACTCTCTTGAGCGAGCCTCTCTCAGCCAGACTGAATAGGCGCCAGTGATCCCATGATCTGACTAAAGAATTAATATTAAAAAACATTTTCTCTTGTTCTTTTAGTTTAGTTTTTGAAGTAGTAATGAAAAAAGTTGAACGCAGCAGGTAGACTGCTTATATGTTTTTTTGTATTGGTCTTCTAATAGAAGAAATGATGTTTTAATAAAAAAAGAGAAATTTATTTTCGAATATGAAATCATGCTTGTTTCTTGGCTTCTTTATAGAAGAAAATAATTGCTGAAATTTTAACAATTAATTATCTTGGATTCCCAGCAAGGAATATATATGTATTTAACAAATATTATCCAAATATTTCGCTGTAAATAGTTTGTACATATTTAAAAGTGTAAAAATAGAATTCTCAAAGTTTTTGATCATCCTGTGCTTATTTATATTGAACAACACCTACGCCACTTTCAGTCGTGAAATATGCTTGATGACTTTAATATGATTTAACACGAATCATGAATTCTTCAACTATGCTCTCCCAATAATAATATCGTGAAACTCGTGAAGATTATTCATTAATGTTCGATGGAGTTTGTTTTTCCACTTTCGGAGGCGTGTTTTTGCTTTCCCGGTATTGGGAAGAGTTGACACTGGTGAGATGTAAAAATATGCCGTTATAAACAGTATGGAATATGCTTCAAGAAAATGGGTGACAGTTTCTATATCAGTAATACAGTTAGGTGATTCTATTGAGGAAAATAGTATGATAAGCAAAAAGAACAGTACAGGCACTAGGAAATTGTGAGCAGCAAACGTCTTTTGTACAGGTGTGTAGTCACGAAGGCAATTAGAAGATGGTAGGATCTGAGAAGGCACGTCCTCACTATGTACTGGGATACTGGAAACTGTGTTCCTTAACATGACATTCTCTTGTCTGTGGTCTAAGTCTACGTTGCTTACACCATCACAAATGGTTATACAGTTGACGGATATTTCGGCTGGAGGTGGTTTTTGGAGTGAGATGCCGTTCTGATCACATGTGAATGTTCCCTGCGAAATTATGTCTCTTCCGATGATGAGAAGAATACTCATGCGAGAAAATTCTATGACATAAGCTGTGGTGGTATACGCATTGTCATCTATATAGATGGTTGTGCTGAACGACCAGATTGGTGTGACATTGCCATTGCCGAATCCTTTAATTCTTAAGTTTGCTTCGTTGAGGGTGGGGGAACTGAGTAAGTGGTACAAATCTTTTCTTATGGCCGTAATATGAGAACCAGTATCAATCAACCCATTTATCACTAAATCTGCAATTTTCACTAATTTTGTCATGTTTTGACACGGTTTATCTAATTCCACTGTGCGAATTTCAGGGGGAGAGGTGTCTGAGTTTGACACTTTACGGCGGGTGGTCTAAGTGCAATCCTTACTCTTGTGTCCAAAAAAATTACATGAAAAGCACTTAACTCCTTCGTTTTTATGTACACACACTTTTGCACAGTGTCTGGCTTGTCCGCACATGTAACAGATCATTTTCAGGGCTTTTTCGGTGTGTAAGGGTTTACTAATAACATTTGTAGGTCATGGCTGTGACTGCCAATGGTGGGAACTTTGATCGGAAATTTGTTGATATATTTGAAGTTTACTTTTGAATTCAGTGAGAGTGTGGCAGCCAAAAAGAATTGCTTTATTATTAGGAGTATATCTAATATCGGTGATAACATAATGCTTGAGTGATGCATCGTCTATTTTAGCTCGTTGGGCAATTTCTTTCATAACGAGGAAATATTCACTCATTTTTTCGGTGGGCTTACAGGTACATGTAGCTAACATTTCATGTATTTGTGCGGAAGAGAAAATATGCACAAATTCTTGTATTAAAGCTTGTTTTAATGCTGCGTAGGATGTTAATGCTGGCTCACTGCGGATGAATAATAATCCGGTACTTTTGAGAACTCTTTCGACGAAAAGAAATTTTTGTAACTCATTAAGTTGAAATGTTATGGCCAAACCTTCAAATCTTTCTAAACATTGTAAAATATTTTCTGCTGGCTTGCCAGAAAAAGGTGTAATTAAATTTTCGAAATCGATAAAGGAAATCGATTGACGCGGTGCAGAATGACTGTCACTTGGCGTATTTGGGACAATGGGTTGTGCGTTTTGGGGAGAAATTGCGGCAGTGTGTTGCAAAGTAGTACCGGAAAAATTCGATAATGAATTGAATTGCAAATTATCGTGAGAGTCATTGTCCTCGGGAATTTTAGGTTCTGAGTCAGATTGTGGTGAAATGGAGGACTGAAATTTTTCTAGATCTGACAGTGCTTCAATAATACGTTGGGAGATGTTACCTTCGTTCCCAGCAATGTCGAGGCATTATAAATTTGCTATTGAAATGAGTTGGGCTAAGGGGAAATTTTAGCTGTTTCCGTTATTTTGTCTTCAAGTTCTGTATCCCCAATTTTAAATTTAAATCCCGCAAACTTTCATAAATTTTTCCTATTATTCCTGTTTTCATCTGAACCGAATACAAGGGTATGTAAAAGCTTAATTCGTTCTGCGCGCGCCGAATTAACATGAGCCAAAACTGGAAGTATATCTTGTAAAAACATACTGAATGAAAAATACTTAAAGGCTTACTTGTACTTTTGTTATCCTTTAAAAAGATTTCTGAATGAATCAAAAATATCCATTGAGAGGGGAAAAACAGGCACAGATTCTGCTCGCACTTAGAAAAAAACAGATGGCTGGATAACACAGAAGTAGGTCAGTATTACGTCGTGATTTCGTCTTCTTCTTTTTCTCTTCTTTATCGCTGGAACATTCGGATAGAATCTTCGATATTTTACAAGCAGGATTTCAGTGACGTCTAGGGCTTTGAAAAACGGTTGGAGTTGCAGCACCGGCTCGAGCGCCCATATGAGAAATAGATAGCAAATATAATAGTTTAATGCAGATCTAGACTAATGTTAAAGACTTCAATACAATCTACATGCAATTAATATTTACAATTTTAGGAGGGAAAGGGCTTTCACTGAGATTTACTGGCCATCAGTTCTTCAGCACGCTATCCGAGCCTGGCTGGGGGCGTCTTACCATGCCAGTTCGAGAAAGAACTCTGTCGGGAATTTTAACCATCGCTTCTCAGGCTGGAGATGCAAAATCACTAAGCCATCAAGTTTATTGTCTTTTGAAATTTGCAAGCTTTGTTAGCTCTCATGAGAATTAGCTGCATCCATCATTGCGGTCAGGATGTTTTGGAAAGCGCAAACCACATCCACATATAGTATATAAATTTCATTGTGTTAGAAATAGTATAAGATCATTAAAATACATCGCAAACGATTTTTTCCTAAATAAATGCTACACTCTTCATTTTCAATAGTGAACATGCCATAGTAAACATCTGTAACATATATCAATTACATGGCAATCCAACATATATTAATGAAAGTTGCAGCAAAAACAAACATTGGACAGAATAACTTAAGTCATAAACAGTTTTCAACTATGTTTGAAGGAATTAAAAATTGAAGAATGGTTCCTGATTTTATTTTGCAGAGCGAAAAAGGCAAGGTCTTTAAATTACTGAATTTTCATTCTACTTTCTATTTTCATATGGCAACTTTTCTGTAGTGCACAGATTTAGGAGGGAGAATCTTTCATGTTTTTGCAGAATTCCACTTTTTTGTAATTTCCTGAAAATCCCCCCCCCCCCCTCCGTACACACACACTAGAAATTTTTGCTTAACCCTTCATCCCCACTCCCAGTACACAAAGTTTAAAATCTTTAAAACTTTTTTTTTTAAATCTTCTGTCTTATTTCTTGCTCTTCAGTAACAAAAAATAAATAATTCATTGTCTAAATAACCCCTCTCTCTGAACTTCCCTACCTCCTAGCATTAAAAATTAAATCTTTAAAACTTTTTAATAAAAAAATATTCTGCCATTTTTATTGCTCTCTAGTAACAAATAAATAATGAATCATCTAAATTACCTCTCCCATTCCTCACCTCACCCCCTAAAAAATTTTACTTCCATCCTTTGTCCTCCTCTGTATACAAGGTTAATAACCTTTAAAAAAATGTTTTTTTTTTAAATATAATTTAAAATATCTTTGTTGCTCTCTTATAACGATAAATAAATATTCAGTCATCGAAATAACGCTCCTTTCCCTCATAAATTTATGCTTCATCCTTCCTCTTCAGAATACAAAGCTTAAAAATTTTAAAACTCAAATTTACTCAAATCCAACAATGCAATACAAAACATATAGTTTTTCTTCTGGAAAACTCCTACATTTTTATTTCTAAAATTGGTAACCCATGATTTTTATAGACTTCACAAATGCTTCTATAGCTTTCAGAAGCATTATCTTCAAATGTTATGGTAAATTCTGCGACCATATAGAAATTTTAGAAAGGTGTAAATTTAAATGCTTTATACTAACTCGACTTTAATTCTCTTTGGTCATTAATAGATATTAGAAAAAACTGTTTCTTACCTCAGAATAAATTTACTGAAATGGAAAAATGACAACATTCTTTGAATAAAAAAGTTTTTTTTGTGAGTGTATAATAAAAAGTGAACTTTCATCTTGACCTTTAAAATTTATAAAGAAATTTAATCAACCCCTCAGTATTACTTTTAAAGTCTCTGCTAGTGATGATCTTCGTTAAACATTTTCAATGGCATTTTCTTCAACTAAGCATTTCAATGTAGTCCTGGTCCATAGCTCATACTCAGTTGACCTTTTTCAGGTACACTAAAACTTAAATTTTTATAAAACAAGGTCAAGTAAACTTTAAAATCATGTGCTGAAAATGAAAGTACCGAAAACATGTTATATTGCCTATGATGTAATCAATCTCAGCAACGATTGCAGAGAGTGATGACATAACAGGCACTGCAGAAAAATAGTGCTCCTGTGAGGAATGAAAATCAAAATGCTGACTGCAAAACACAAGCAAAAGAGAATCCCCACGTCCTATAAAACAAACAAACAAAAACTGTATACAGGCATCTCCCAATTTATGTAAGTAATACGTTCCGCAAACTTTTACGTAACTTGAATTTTATGTAAGCCGAATTTGTAAATTGATTAAGAAAAATTTCATAAGAAACTGCAATTAAATATTAACGATAAGAACGACAATAATTTTTAACAACTTGGGAATTTAGTACAGTATCTTATTTATGAAAATAATATATATATGTATATTATTTACACAGTATTATTTTATAAGTAAAGCATCATGCAACAGTATTTACTCTGATATAAACTATAAAAGTATGAAAAATATATAAAAAAAAATTTAAAGAACACTTTTCAAATAAAAAAAACCCTTATGGAATGCGTGATTTATAAATTTAACATTGATGAATTGATTCAAACAATTTCCAATCTACATCAAATGAACAGGTGAATCTAAAATAAAAAATACACTCGTTTTTCTTCAAAACTTTAAAATTAGCTTTGTTCTGGTTTGGATTTATCTAACATAATTGATATGGTTGAACCTCAGATTTTTTGTCTCATTTTAATTAGATTTGAGTTTGTTTTGTTGATTTGATTGTATATCCCAATTAAAAATATTACTCTCACTAATATATAAAACTATATTTTGGTTGTGGTTTTTATCTGCATATTTTATTTACAAAATAATTATCAAAAGTATGCAAATGCATATCAAACGTGGTAGTGTGTTCTTAAATGTAATTTTTGAGATTTATTATGTAACTGCGAATTTACATAAGTCGCATAATACGTAAGTCGAGGGATGCCTGTATATCTAAAAATGCAACTTTTCATCATCCATACGGAATGTCCTGTAAATGTAATCTAACTACAGTGTATTTAATAAATGCTAGGCCAGACACTTCGTTGACTTCCTATTTTATCATCAAACTCAAAAAAGAATATTTTCAAATGATTAAAAAAGACTGTGCATATTCTGAAATTGGCATGTGCAAAAATCTTTCAGAACTTTCCAGACAACCCATCTCTGTTCCACTGAGTTATTTTTTTCCTTAGCTAAGCGAAGCATTCATGCATTCAGTTACATTGTCTTAAAACTTATGTTTAATAGTATTTTTTAAAAATTATCTTTTCATTATTATGTCTAATGGATTAAATATGAGTTTTTATGTATTTATTAATTTTATTTAATTTACAGTGGTATTCGAGTGACATTTGATGAACCAGATTTTGAGAATGCACCAATTGATTTTGGTACTTTTCATTTAATGGATGAATCTTCAATCTCCTTACCAACTTATGATTATTTTATTGTTGCTACTCCACATTCTACACCACAAAGCTCTGGAGCATCAGAAGAACGAGCTAGAGCTACTGGTATTTTTTTTATTCATTTTTAATTTTGATGCATTTTTCTAATAATGTAATTTTTTCTTTCTTTCTTTCACTCTTTGGATATTCATTGATTTAGATTAAAAAAAAAAGAAAATGCATGTGGAAGGAATCTAATAGTTTGACATCTGAACTGGTGTCTAAAAGCAGTAGATTTTATGAAAAAATAAAGTTGTTTAGATTATATATAAAAAAATAGTGACATATATAATTTTGGAATGACTTTAGGTAACTAAATTTGAAAATAAATGAATAAAATCAATATGTCAGATATAGCAAAATGCCTTTCATTTCTTTGTTTTATATGGCTTCCCTTTTCTGTTAATTTTTTTTGGTACTTTACATATTATCTATGCCAGAGATATGTATCAATAAAAATGGTTGCTAATCTTCTGTCATGTTTATGTGTGTGCTTCTGTTTCTAATTAAATATTACTTTAACATTGCTCAGGAATTATTAAGCCCATTAAAAGATGTGACTAAATCTATATGAAAGATTATTGCATTATATAACTCTTGAGAAAAATAAACAAACATCATTGAACACGGCATTTTCTTATGTGAAATTTTAATAAGTACTTAATAGATGTCTGCGGTTCTCTATTAATTAATTTTTAAACAAGGATTCTTAAATATGGTAAAACTAAAATGCGACTAAAGGAAAAGCATATGAACAGTTACATTGTTACAAAGCTTATGCTTAATTCAGTGATGGAACAGCTGCTCCAATTGCGCCAAATCGATAATGCTGCGCATTTCTGCGCCAAAACAATCATTTTTCAACAAAATTGTGCCCAACTGCGCCAATTCAATAATAATTCTTTGGCCAAATCGATCATTTTCCACCCGAATTTCGCCAAAAGATTGCGAAAAAACATGCGAATTTGATCAAAAGATCGCGAAAAACACGCAATCTTTCTCAACTGATCACGAAAATAAGTGAATTTTAACAAAGGATCGCTAATTTCGTCAAAAAACGAATAAAAAGTGGTCAAAAGATCGCGAATAAAACGCAAATTTCGTCAGAAGATCACGAAAAGACGCAAATTTTGTCGAAAGATGGGAAAAACACGCGAATTTTGCCAAAAGATCGCGAAAAATACGCGAATTTCGTCAAAAGATCGCGAAAAACACGCGAATTTCGTGAAAGGATCGCGAGAAAAACGTGAATTTTGTCTAAAGATCACTAATTTCGTCAAAATACGAACAAAACACGGTCAAAAGATCGTGAAAAAATGCTAATTTTTTTTAAAAATAGAGAAAAAAACTGCAATTTTCATCAAAAGATCGTGAAAAACACGAGATTTTCGTTAAAAGATCGCAAAAGACACGCGAATTTCGTCAAGTGATCGCAAAAAACACGCGAATTTCGTCAAAGATCGCGAAAAAAACGTGAATTTTGTCAAAGGAGTGCTAACTTCGTCAAAAGATTGCGAAAAAATGCTACTTTCGTTAAAAGGCCGCGAAAAACATGCGAATTTCGACAAAAGATCACGAAAAACATGCGAATTTTGTCAAATTATCGCGAGAAAAAACGTGAATTTCGTCAAACGATCGCTAATTTCGTCAAAAAACAAACAAAACGAGGTCAAAAGATCATGAAAAAACGCTTTTTTCGTTAAAATATCGTGGAAAAAAACGCAAATTTCATCAAAAGGTCGCAAAAAGTCACAAATTTTGTCAAAAGATTTCGAAAAACACGCTAATTTCGTCAAAAGATAGCAAAAAAGCAAGCTGATTTCTACAATGGGTCCGAAAAATCTGCGAATTTCGTCAAAGGATTGCGAAAGAATGCGAATTTTGTGAAAGAGTTGTGGAAAAAACGCAACTTTCGTCAAGGAATCGCAGAAAAAAACGCGACCTTCGTCAAAGAATTGCAGAAAAAACGTGAATTTCGTCAAAGAATACCAAAATGACGTTTTGATGCTCCAAAATAGTTATTTTCTGTTCCAAAATGAGCATTTTTGCTGCTCTAAAATAGTTATTTTCTGCTCCAAAGTGGCTTTTTGCTGCTCCAAAATAGTTATTTTCTGCTCCAAAATGAGCGTTTTTGCTGCTCCAAAATGGATTTTTGCTGCTTCAAAATGAGGTCCATGCTGTTCCATTACTGTTAATTTTATTCTTTTAATGCTCTTGTGTTCATTATTATGTCTAATGGATTTAATATGAATTTTTCTGTATTTATTTATTTTATTTAATCTACAGTGATATTCAAGTGACATTTGATGAACCAGATTTTGAGAATGTACCAGTTGATTTTGGTACTTTTTATTAAAAACAAATATCTTCTGTGTAAATATTAGTTTAATAAGTTCAGATCTATCAAAAATTACACATAATTTGGATTTGTCACTGTTGAAATTAAAATTCATTAGAAGTCAATTCTTTGCTCCAGTATATAAACTTTATAATGCATTTGTGAATGAGATTCTACTTACCTCATATAAATTGTCCTTTCTTATTCAAATACTCTCTCTGCATTTATTTGTACTGCATCTTCACATAATATAATTATTAAGGTACAATTTTATTTTGTGCTAATCGGAAAACACATGTACTTTGGGTATAATAGTATCACATTCCTGAAAATAAAGAATAACTTCTGTTTCAGTTCTTTGAAAATCCTTCAAGGGCATTACTTAAAATGCGAAATATACAAAAATGTGAAAAGAAAATAAGTTAAAACACATGTCACAATTAAAAATAAAAAATGCAGTGAGAATGTAGAAAGAAAAAAAAAATGAGAGTTACTCTAATTAAGTATAATAGACAGCACTGTTGCATGGTGTAACTATCTGACCTGGCATGAATAATACAAAAGTATCACCTTTTCAGTATAGTTATTGACCTCTTCTGTTATGATAACTCTAAATCTTCAGTCAAGATTTGTTTTAATACATTTGTAGGAATCCTTTATCATCTAAATGTATATACAAGATTTATTAGAACAATTGAAAGAAAAAGGTGTCTGCTTTACTCAACCTCTTTGTGCTGCTATATGTCAATTCCTATGTTTTACCTCTTTTTATAACTAACAGTTTTATTCTACATGCATTTCTACTTTTTTAGCATCCTGATTTTTTCCCCCTTATTTTGTGGATATGGATCTCCTAGAATCCATGTTCGCAACATTTTTTTTCACTTGAAAGGAAAAAAATAACCTTGATTTTTTTTTTAATATTGTCTCCAAATTGAGTTTATCTAGGATTGAAATTCACTTGACACTAGGTGGTTTATCAGTGTAGCTGCTCAAGATTTTCAAAGTTTTCTTTCTTATTTCAACCCAGATATTTTAATAAATTATTGATTACCAAAATGCAGTTGAAACAAACCGTTTTGATTAGCTGTAAATGGATTCTAGCTTTATTCTTTCATATCTTTTCAAATTTCTCTAAATTTAACTTTACTATTAAATTAAAGTTCTGTCCTTATTAGGCATCAATTTGCATTCACTTATAAAATGCTTATATTGATCAGGTAGAGTGACTATGATTTTCAAAAGGATTATTTTTCTCATTTATTTCCTGATTTAAAATCTTCAATCCATACTCTTAAGTTTTCAATCTTGCTTATATGTGCTGATGCAATATCTAAACTTTCAGCAAATTTAAAATTAAAGAAATATTGCAAAATTATATTTTGTTGTTGTTCAGAATCTCTTTCATAAATATTAGACAGTTATTAAATATTTCTTCTGACATATTGCAATTTATTATATGCATCATGAGACCTTTAGGAAGGATAGAAATTATAAACGGTTGATTGGTGGATCCTAATCTTTGAAGGCTTATGCCAATGAAGGAAAAGTCACTTAGCATTTTTCAGAGAAAGAATTAAATGTGGTATATAATGCGGTCTTCAAAGAACTTGCACTGAATCAAAGGAAGAAGTAAAACTTACATTTCATGAGGAATTTGCTCATGGAGATTAATATTTAAATTTTCTAATAACAGAACTTTTTGACTGAACAAGAACTGTTGTCTGTTTGCAGGTTGCAGGAGATGATTTTAAAATGAACAAAAAAGAAAAATCATGTGTCAAGCATAGATTATGAAACACTTTCCAACATATTCACAATAAATGCTGTAACAAAACTTTTCATCTCCCCTCCGTAAAGACAATGTCTTTTTTCTAAATTCTTAACTTTAATTGTCAGTCTTTATCTAGTTTCCATTTATTTTGTAACAGTCTTTTCCTTTTATAAAATTAAGCTTTCAATTTTCGTCCTCCATCTATAATGCTCTAACCTCAGCGCACTTTATTAAAATAAAAGGAAAGATATCTTCTATCTGCCTAGTAACACTTTTCACATTTCATTCGCATGCCTAATTTAGTTGCTATGCAGAATTTACCCAGACCTTTTAAATCTATCCTTTTGACTGTTACTCCAGCTGCCTATATTTTCTGCAAAATATTAAATTATTTCATTATTGGTACTTGGTCTCTAACTTCTTATTTTTTTAATTAATGTTCATTTTCTGCACTTCACTTGCATGGGATTTTTGGCGATCCCTGTAAAATGTGGTCTTGTGGTTTGGCAGATATACTTTCTTCTCCAGTAATCCTTTGGCATTAAATTTTTTTTATCTGCCTTTTGTTTTCCCCATTGATTTTACATTAACGGAAAAATAACACATGTCTCTTCTCAATCTAACTTCACCATATAATATGTTATTGGCTATTTTTATGTATATCTATTTCCACCAAGCCCAAGTCCCCAAAGAGATGTAATGTTGTCACTTCGCTACTGATTGTGGTATTGAATATGTAACATGTTTGTCTCCCCTCCAGCATCGGCATTTTATGGCTGAAAATCTTGACTTGTGTTTAAAGAACCTTGTATGTAATAAATGTCTTAACATATTCATGTCTTTTCCTAAAATAATTAATATGTATCTAATAACACTCTGAACTCCGATTTCACTAAGCTATGTCGAGAATCACCACTGGGCAATTCCAAACCAATGTTACCATTTTTAGTATTTCATTTTTTACATCAAATAGGTAATATATATATTTTCTGATTGCATTAAAACTATATTCTTTTTTATTTACAATACATTTTATAACATTTTCAATAGTCAAAGCAATAAAATACTTTATAATCAGCATATTCTTTTTATGTGTTTATTTTTTTGTCTGTTAGATATTCAATATTGGTCTGTTACAAGTAAGATTACATATTTTTCATAAATATATTGTGGCAACAGTCAAATTTTGTGTAAGATGTATGTTTCTGAACTCACTCTGAATGAAAATACATTTTTGTTATAATAAATTATGTTATTTTATAATATAGATAAACATTAAGGTATCCAAAAAGCATGGTAATTCCTGTTTGTCTGTTACAATACCATTTTTTGAATCGTAATTATTTACATGAAGTAATATATTCATAATAACTATATTAATTTATCTTCTAATATCAAATGCTACTTTAGCTATCTTTGAATTACATAATAATTTTTATTTAAATAAGGTAAGGCCACTTTTCCCTCAGAACTGTTAGTCGGTTACAATGGAATTGCCCCACTGGAACAAATTACAAAACCACAAATGACATGTGCAGAAGTCATAGTAATTACTATGGTAAACACAATATTATTTATATTGTATTGTTGATACAATTGGGCAGTACCATTAAATCTGAATCAGCTTAACAATTTGCAAAAGAGAAAATTTTGAAGAAAAAATAGTGTTGTGATCTAATGTTTACATATTGCTGTAGTACAACATAAAATTATGTAAATCATAAAACTTTTTATTTATTACTACGAATTTAAATCTATTTACAGACTTGGAGCCCCTTAAATTTAGGGGTTGTGGGACTATGAATTAATCTAGCCCTAGCCATTTATACATGTGTAAGTGTTGGGTGTAGGGATCAACCAATTTTGTTATAAAAAGTAAGTTTCAATTCAGTATCAGGCTTATAAATTGTCTCTGAACTATTGATATAATTACCGTCAACTCCCTCTATTCTGCGACTCTATAATCCGCACACTGTTTCAGATGTAAACATTGAAAATTCAGTCACTGTTAACTTTGCAAAAGAAATTTAAAATGGTGGCAATTTGATTGAGGATTG
Organism: Maratus speciosus; assembly: GCA_963932465.1. Classification (NCBI taxonomy): domain Eukaryota; kingdom Metazoa; phylum Arthropoda; class Arachnida; order Araneae; family Salticidae; genus Maratus; species Maratus speciosus. The sequence goes on from OZ010795.1 coordinate 461,966,107, forward strand.
GTATTCAGTTTTTGCTTCCCTAAATTTTTGCATTTCATTGAAGTAAAACTTTATTTTTCAAATGTGGAAAAATAGGTTGAAAATCAGGAGTTTTTTTTTTTTTTTGATTTGTTTTGTTTTTGTGGCCAGCATTTAGACAGTGATTGTGATATTGACTTTAGTGGCTTCAGTTAGGATAATGCAAAACAGAAATCTGCAGATCTTTTATGTTTGTTAAAAAATCCCTAGCTGTTATGTCTGATTTCTTGAAAGGAGAAAATATGGATGGATGTCCTCCCAAGATGAAGCTCCATATACAGAAAATTTCATAGATGATGACATTAAAAGTACTACTCTGTTAAACTCTACTGAAAATCAGGATAATTCTCACACAGTCTGATGATGAAGATGAAAAAGTAACTTTTGAGCAGGGTTTGGCAATTGGGGATTTTCTTCAGTTTTGTTACAGAACAGGAAATAATGACTATACGTAGACTCCAGGAAAAAAACACTAGACCAAAAGAAGTTCTCAAACAAACTCAATTGATACTATGTATGATAATTATAAAAATAGACAAAAGCAATTGTAAAAAAATATACAGTCGAACCTCGATATCTCAAAACCCTTGATATCTCGAAAAATGAAATTTCCCCTTCATTTCCATCAAAATTCTTATGTATTTTCCACAGTTATCTCGAAATATATTTTCCAAAACCCTTGATATGTCAAAATATTTTTCACAGAAATTAGTTTGATTTTTTACTTATGGCTATTGTCAGCGGTAGTGCAAGTTTGATCTGGATACTGGTCTCACATTTTTTTATCCCTTTGTTGATACAAAGAACTTAAAGTGTAAGAATGGAAGGTTTTGAAACCGAAAAAAGGCATAGCACCGGTATTCGGAAACTTTGTAGTGAACGTGCATCTGGTGATGCAGCTGCCTGTGAAGAAGTAGCTTTCAGAACTTCCTTCTCTTTTAAAGAACTATAAAGCAGATGATGTGTTTAACGCAAATGAAGCTGGATTATTCTTCTAGGTTTTCCTAACAAAACGGCTGCTTTTAAAGGTAAAGAAAGCCGACTTTGTAAACACACTGAACTTTGTGTAATTGTGCTTTTGGCAGCAAATCAACGTGTTAAAGAAAAGCTTCCACCTCTTATGATAGGAAGATCTAAAAAGCCGAGGTGCTTTGCTAAAATTAAGTCATTTGTAATACTGTACAGGTCAAATATAAAGGATTGGATGACAAATGCAATTTTTGCTGATTGGCTGATAGGATTCGGTAAAACAATGGCTAAAAGTAAAATATGCATTCCCCTCTTCATAGACAATTGTAAAGCCCACTCTAATCTTCCAGCACTAAAAAATATCACTGTTAAGTTTTTACCCTCAAACACTACTTCGAAGTTATAACCATTCGACCAGAAGATAATCCATAGCTTCTGTTGAGAATGCCAACTTGGCGATGCTTGCCATTTTCTGTTAGTCGGCATTGTGGCAACCCCCTTTTTATTGTTTTCCGATTTTCTTTTCAGTGTAGATGTAAAGTTTGTTTTGAACCGGTCTGACGGTAATAATGGAACTCTCAAATGAGAGTAATAATAATATTAATATACCTATATATTTGTAAATAAAATGTACATAGTTGTTTTTTAAGAAAGAAGTTTAATTTGAACTGTAGAGTGTGTTTACTTATTCAAGTTACGAATTTTATTTACAATATATTAGAACTAAGTTATGAAGACGTTTTTATTCTTCGATGCATTATGGAATAATTTGGATTTACCGAACCTGCAGTCTCAATGACAACGCATCATTTTTTCTGGCGTCAAAGCTCCAGGATGTCTGGATTTCATCATCGATTGAGGTAAGTACCTCAAATTAAATTATATTGAATAAATAGAATTATGAATACATTTATTAACTGAACTGTATCGAATAAATTGAATTCTTTATTTTATGATGGATTACGAAACTTTGAAAAAAAAAAGAGCTACGATTCGTAGTCAAACTACGAAAATATTTGATAAAATAAGGGATTTATTAGATAATACACAAGAATTAGAGCTTGAGAATAGAAAATCACAACTGGATCTTTTGAAACAGCAATTGAATGACAAAATGAAAACTTTAAAATCATTAAATTCTGAAATTGAACCACTGGTTCCAAGTACTGAATTTGAAAAAGAAATCGAGAAATCGGAATCTTATAATGAGAATATTATTGAATGGAAATATAAAATTTCCAAATTTTTAAATGATAACACAGTTACTCCTGAAACTAAACAAGATTCTTCAGACATTGAAAGTGATAGTAGTAGCAACAATAGTTCTCTACTAAAAAGTCAGAAAATTCTGAATCAAAATTTGATTAAACTTCCTAAACTTAATATATCTAAATATTATGGTGATTCGTGTTTATGGCTCGAATTTTGGAGTCAGTTTTCGAATGCGATTGACAATAATGAACATTTAACTCCGATTGATAAATTTTCCTACTTAAAGTCACTTTTGGGCGGAAGTGCTGCAAATACTATAGCAGGCTTTTCGCTGACTAAGGAAAATTATGCTCATGCTATAGAATTATTGAAAAATCGTTTTGGTCGTAATGACCTGGTAATAAATAGTCACATGACTAAACTGCTAAATTTGAAACCAGTACGAAATTCTAGTAACATTAAGGCTTTTAGAGATTTGTATGATGAATGCGAAATTCAAATAAGAAATCTTAATTCTTTAGGTGTTGCCTCAGGTTCATATGGGCACTTGTTATGTCCGATTCTTCTGAAACTTATTCCATCAGATATTGCACTAGAATTTAATAGAAAACGAATTAAAAACACTGACTGGGATGTTAATGAGCTGATAAATTTCATTAAAGATGAAATTGAATCTCGCGAGACCACTGTCCAATTAAACCATTTTGAAAAAATCCCTGAGAAGCAGGAAAATTATAAGAAAAATTATAAAAAATTCATTCCATCAGCTTCTGCCTTAACCACAAATATTAAAAATAACTGCATATTTTGTAATCAAACTCACGATACTGAAAAGTGTAAGTCTTTCACCATTCCGGAAATGCGAGAAAAATTAAAAAGGGAAGGAAGGTGCTTTAAATGCTTCCGTAAATTTCACATCGCGAATTTTTGTAAAATTTCGAATGAAAATTGCAAAGTGTGTGGTAAAACATATCATCATACTATACTTTGTAATTCTAATAAAAAAACAGAAGAATCAAAAAATTCAGGTAGTATTATTTCCTCCGTATCTTATTGCAAAGGCAATATAAATAATATCAGTAGAGAAGTAATATTGCAAACAATTCATGTAAAAGTGGAAGCGGGTGAAAATTCAGAAACTGCTCTTTGTTTATTTGACTCTGCTAGTCATCGAACATTTATTACAGAAAATTTAGTTTCAAAATTAAAACCTGAGGTCATTAGAAAGGAAAAATTAATTGTCTATACTTTCGGTTCGAGAAAATCTGAAGAACGATGTTATGATGTCGTTAAGCTAAAGCTAATTCACTTGACGAATAGAAAACGTAGTATAATAATTGAAGCATTAGTCACACCGCTAATAACTAATTCTTTGATACAAATTCCTCCTCTTCCAATCAAAATTAAGAGAAAACTTTCCAAATTTCGTCTTGACACGTGGGAACATTTGGAAAATAGTGATGTTGATATATTAATAGGAGCTGATTATTTATATCAAATTAATGACAAAACATACCCCATAAATAAATCATTGTTCGTCTGTGAAAATTTATTTGGGCATTCCCTCTGCGGGACAATTGACGTAAATAAAAATAGTGAGAGTAAGCAAGCTGGGGTCTTGTCCACTCAGGTTATGAAACATATTCAAAATGATTTGAAAACATTGTGGGAGTTAGAAACTTTAGGGATGAACACTGAAGAAAATATTTCTGAATTAGATAAAGAGATAATCGAAAAATTCGAAAACAATTTGCATTTTCTTGAGCACCGATACGAAGCTAAATTGTTATGGAAAGATGATAGAAGAGATTTAGGAAGTAATTATAACAATGCTAGAAACCGATTTATTAACTTAAATCGAAAATTGCTTAAAGATAAGGAATTATTGCAGAAATATAAAGAAATTGTGATTGAACAGGAATTAAATAACATCCCAGCAGCAGAATTTTTTTCTGCAGTCTGCAACACAAGTAGAAACTTTAAAAACAGTCTGCAGGACTGAAGGACGAACGCCCTCTTTCCAATTCCTCATGCACTCAACCCCTCCCCCCCCCCCCCCCTCAGTATTTGTGATTAACATAAAAGGAAAGTACTATTTAAAATAATTTATCTTTGTCCCGAAAATTTTTAACACCACTATCTGAAAAATCTTTCATAAAATTTGTCAAAATTTCTGTGAAGTTAGAAAACAGAATAACAGTAAAAATAACATATGAACACCAATTTCTAAAATTTTTGAAAAGATTGATACAATGCGATATATCAAAAATTATATATAGATGTGATAATAAAGTGATGAAAGTGCACTAAATCCACTTTGAAGCAGCAAAAATCTAATTTTGTAGCAGTAAAATCCATTTTTATACAGCAAAAATCTAATTTTTTAGCAATAAAAGTTGTTATTGGAGCAGATTGAAATTCTTAGAAAATTAAATTTGAGTAATTCATGCAAATACTATAAGTAATTCAAATGCAATGTTTTATTTAGCAATTTTAGCTAGTTGTGCAATTCAAAATTTAACATGTTTTCACTGAAAACATGGCTAACTAATATTTGACCTGACACTCAGCTGTAAAAAAATCTCATGAAAACATCAATGTTGCAGCAAATTTTTCCGCGATTCTTTGACGGAATTCACCTTTTTTCCTTTATCCTTTGATGAAATGCGCGTTTTTTTGCGATCTTTCGACAATGTTCGCGTTTATTTGCGATCTTTCGACAATGTTCGCGTTTTTTTTGCGACCTTTCGACGATGTCCGCCTTTTTTTATCGCGGTCTTTGGACGATGTCAGCCTTTTTTCAAGATCTTTCGACGATGTTCGCGTTTTTTTCGCGATCTTTCGATGATGTTCGCGTTTTTTTGCGATCTTTCGATGATGTTCGCGTTTTTTGCGATCTTTCGATGATGTTCGCTTTTATTCGCGAACTTTCGACGATGTTCGCGTTTTTTTTCGCGATCTTTTGACGAAATTCGCTTTTTTCCGTCGATCCTTTGAAAACAATTCGCGTTTTCTCCGCGATCTTTTGACGATATACGTGTATTTTCGCGATCTTTTTGCGAAATCCGCGTTTTTTAGCGATCTTTGCGCGAAATTCGCTTTTTCCCGACATTTTTCAAAGAAATTCTCGTTTCTTCCGCGATCTTTTGACGAAATTCGCGTTTTTTCCGCAACCTTTGACAGAATCGTGCTTTTTCCGCGATCATTTGTCAAAATTAACGTTTTTTTCCCGATCATTTAACGAAACTCGCGTTTTTCCACCATCCTTTGTAGAAAGTTGCTGTTTTTCGCAGCCCTTTGACAATATTGGGTTTTTTTCGATCTTGTGACAAAAATTTTGCTATCTTTTGACGAAATTCGCCTATTTTCCACGATCTTTTGACGAAAATCTCATTTTTTAGCGATTCTTCGATAAAATCCGCTTTCTTTCCGCGATCCTTTGACAAAATTTGTGTATTTTCCGCGATCCTTTGATGAAATTTGTGTTTTTCCGCAATCCTTTGACGAAAGTTGCTATTTTTCCGCAGCCCTTTGACGAAGTTCTTGTTTTTTCCGCGATCATTTGACGGAAGCCGCATTTTCCCGCCAGCCTTTGACGGAAGTTGCTATTTTTTAGCAGCCTTTTGACGAAATTCGCGTTTCCATTCTTGATTTTATGACAAAATTTCGTTTTTCATTCGCGATCTTTTGACGAAATTCCCGTTTTTTTTTTCGCGATCCTTTGACGAAATTAGCCATTTTAACTGCAAATGATTGACGAAATTGGCTATTTTAACTGCAAATGATTGACGAAATTGTTTTTTCGGCGAACATATGTCGAAATTCGTGATATTTACGTCCGAATTTTCGAACTAATGACCGATTATTTTTTAATTTCTAAAGAGGTCACACCAACGAGGATTGACTCATTTAATAATGGGCGTTTCAGGATCGCGTGTCTAGAGTTTTCTCCGTGAATTATTTATATTTTAAAGGGAATCGGAGCTTCGTCAATCGCATGTGGCGTGGATCGTATTATTATGGCACATGGCAAATAATTTCTAGGAAACTTTTTTTTTCCTAAATTTTAACAATTGAAAAATAGTCTGCAGACCTTCTCAAGAGTCTGCGACGTGCGTCGCAGCGTTGCGCCGATTCTGCGCCCGGGAATAACATAGTGGAAGCATGTTCTAATAAAACTGTAGATAGCGGTTATTTTATGCCCCACCGACCTGTCTTGCGAGATGATAAACCCACAACTAAAGTTAAAATGGTATTTGATGCTTCCTCAAAAGAAAATAGCAAATCATTAAATGATTGTTTGTACGGTGGCCCAAATTTGAACCCCGATTTATTAGAAATTATTATTAATTTCAGAAAATTCAATACTGCGTTTTGTGCAGATATTGAAAAGGCCTTTCTTCAAATTTCTGTAGCTGAAGAAGACCGAGATTACCTTAAATTTCTTTGGTTCGATAATGACGCAAACAACTTTTTCAAAATTTTAAGATTTAGACGTGTACCATTTGGCGTTACATGCTCACCATTTATTTTGGCTGCCACAATTAAACATCATATAAAGAAATATCGAGATCAACATCCAAATGTTGTATATATGTTAGATAATTCCCTCTATGTCGATGATTTAATTTCCGGATCAGATTTAGATAACGAAGCTTATTATTTATCAGTTACAGCTTCTGAAATTCTTAAAGAAGCTGGGATGAATTTGAGGAAATTAAAAACAAATTCTATTAAACTTAGAGAAATGTGGGAATCTGGCAACTTAGGTATAAGTGAGGAAAACACAGGTAGTATCTTAAAAGTGCTTGGACTGATATGGAATACTGAATCTGATATTTTGATGTTAGATGCGCAGCCCTTTGAAGAATATTACATCGATGATCCCACGAAGCGAACAGTTCTTAAAATGTTACTGAAAATTTATGATCCATTAGGATTTGTGAATCCATTTGTAATACGTATTAAAGCCTTGTTGCAAGAAACATGGCAAAGAGGTTTAGAGTGGGACAATAAATTACCTGAAGATTTGAAATGCGAGTGGAACACTTGGTGTTCAGAAGTTGTACATTTACGCACATTTGAAATAACCCGAAAATATTTTCCTAATATGATAAACATTTCTGAAAATTCACAAATTCACATATTCTCTGATGCTAGTCCCAAAGGGTATGGAGCAGTTGCTTATTTGCGTTCCATTTCATTAACTGGCGAAATTCAAACAAGTTTTGTTTGGAGTAAATGTAGAATAGCCCCCCTCAAGAAGTTAACTATTCCACGGCTGGAATTGATCAGTGCAGTAGTTGCCGCTAGAATGTGGAAATATTTAAAACAAAAATTACATATTTCGAATTTAAATATAAAGTTATGGTCGGACTCAGAAATAACTATTTGTTGGATTAGGGGTTCTACTACAAACTGGAAACCCTTTATCTCCAATCGTGTAACCGAAATTCAGTCATTGACAGATCCAAAGGACTGGAATTATTGTCCCGGAAAAGAAAACCCTGCAGATCTGCTTACGCGAGGGGAAAACTTATCGAAGTTAATGGGTAATAATGTATGGTGGTGCGGCCCACCTTGGCTATCACTATCAGAAGATTTGTGGCCTTCAAAAAGGGCTATAGAAATGGTTCCCGAAGCTTTTAATGAAATGAAAGCAAAACCAAATTTAACATTATTGTGTAACGAATCAAACTCTATTCCTAAGCCAGTATTTGATATGGCAAAGTTCAGTAGTTTAAATCGCGTGTATAATATTACTGCTTGGATAATGCGTTTTATTCATAATGCCAATTCGAAAAACCCTAAAATTTTAGGACCTTTAACTACCTCAGAAATAGAAATAGCAGAAAAATACTGGATTAAACAAACTCAGGAAACTTCATTTAAAGTTGAAATAGAAGCACTTAAACAAAAAAAACCACTTAATAAAGATTCTTCTTTGTACAACCTTAATCCACAATTCGATGAAAATGACTTACTTGTTTTATCCGGAAGACTTCAGTTTTCTGAAGTTACAGAGCAGGAAAAACATCCGTGGATACTTCCTAATAAATCTTATTTTGTAAAATTACTAATTAAGGATGCTCATGAAAGAATGTACCATTTTGGTGTAGCTGTCACTTTAGCCCACCTTCGTGAAAGGTATTTTATATTAAAGGGAAGAAGATTTGTAAAATCCGTCTTAAGATCGTGTATGATATGTCGAAAACTTAATGCTATTCCTGGAAAGGTGGAAATAGCACATTTACCGAAAGATAGAATCATCAAAACACCAGTTTTTGAAACCTCTGGTGTCGATTTTGCCGGTCCGATTTATTATAAAACTTCTGAAGGCACTGGGAAGGCTTATATTGTCGTATTCACATGTGCTGTAACCAGAGCGATTCATCTAGAGTTAGTCACCAATCTAAGTACTGAAACCTTTATCTTAGCACTACGAAGATTTTTCTCTAGGAGAGGTTTCTGTAAAATAATGTACAGTGACAATGCCAAGACATTTTCTAAGGCTGATTTGGTGTTAAAAGATGCTTGGGAAAGAATTTCTAAGCAAGAAATTTTTGATTACTTGAGAAAGAATAAAATAATATGGAAGTTTATAATTCCCAGGGCTTCCTGGTGGGGCGGCTTCTGGGAAAGGATGGTCAGATCAGTTAAAACACCTTTAAAAAAGGTTCTAGGAAAAACTTGTCTCCGTTATGAAGAGCTAGAAACAATACTTACAGAAATTGAAGCTCTGATTAATTCACGTCCCTTATGTTATCTCTACGAAGAAAATGCTGAACCATCACCTTTAACGCCATCTCATTTTTTAGTTGGTAAACGATTAATGTCCTTACCTTCTTATGGATTACCAGTCTGTACGCAAGAGAAATCCAATAAGATTTTGTTGACGAGAAAATATAAATATAAGCAACAAATTACTGACCACTTTTGGAAAAGGTGGAGAAACGAATATTTGTTAGAACTTAGATCTGCTTTTCAAGTGAAAAACATAAATTCATCGCCTCAGTTCAAAGTTAACGATATAGTGATAATTCATGATGAAAAGCTCCCAAAACATATGTGGAAGTGTGGTCGTGTTAAAGAACTCATATTTGGTCGTGACTCTAAAATCAGATCATGTGTATTACAGACTGCAAAAGGCGATCTTAAACGACCTGTGCAATTGCTATATAATCTTGAATTGGACTTAGTGGACTAAAAGACACTAAAACTCTTACACTAAAAATAAGAACTATTATCGAACATTTAATTTGTTTTGTTACTCATATTTACCCTTATTATTGTTTAATTTTCATACAATTCATGTGTTTTATTTTCTTTCGTAGATTGCAGCATTCTTATTATTTTTGCTTTTATATCTGTAGCTGTATGTAAGTATGTATCTGAAAATTTGTCATGTATGTAAGTATATTCTTATGTTTATTAAATTGTTTAATATAGATGCTGAACTAAGTGTTCAGCCCGGGGCAGGATGTTGAGAATGCCAACTTGGCGATGCTTGCCATTTTCTGTTAGTCGGCATTGTGGCAACCCCCTTTTTATTGTTTTCTGATTTTCTTTTCAGTGTAGATGTAAAGTTTGTTTTGAACCGGTCTGACGGTAATAATGGAACTCTCAAATGAGAGTAATAATAATATTAATATACCTATATATTTGTAAATAAAGTGTACATAGTTGTTTTTTAAGAAAGAAGTTTAATTTGAACTGTAGAGTGTGTTTACTTATTCAAGTTACGAATTTTATTTACAATATATTAGAACTAAGTTATGAAGACGTTTTTATTCTTCGATGCATTATGGAATAATTTGGATTTACCGAACCTGCAGTCTCAATGACAACGCATCAGCTTCAAAGTTGGTTAATGAGCCCAAATTGTGCGAGAAGACTTCTGAATAACATTGGTGAAAGTAAACCACCTAGCACACCTGTCAACATCTTACAGTCTATACGAATGGCTGACTATGCATGGAAAAATGTTACAGAAACAACAATAAGAAATCGTTTCATAAAATCAGGATTTTTAGAATATATAACTTCCAACGAAACAGGGGAAGTTGATTCCATTAAGCAAGCAACTGAAGTAGAACTGAATCTAGTACAGTGGGATTCAATACAAAAGGCATGTAACTGAGATTTCATTCCAAGAATTCTTGAATATAAACAATGAGCTTAAAACTTGCTGCACTATGACAGATGAAGAGACTGTTTTGAGCATTAATGCAGAAATTTCTGATGAAGAAATTTAAAGACCTACAAGATCAACAAGAGCATGAAAAAATTACAGTGAAAGAAGCCGAGAAGGCAGTTGGCCTGCTGGGGAGATTTCTTGAATCAAACGACCATTGCTATATGTTAGAGAAAACTGTGAAATTGCAAAATTATTCTGCAAGACGGCAGACTTCAATTTTTCTTCTGAAAAAACTGAATGCATTTCTTAATTACAAATTGGATATTATTTAATCAAAACAAGCATGTGTATGCAAAACAATTTTGAAATTATTAAAACTGAGAAGTGCAATTTAGTAATTATTACTAGATTATGTGTAGTTTATGATGAATCTTATTTTTTACAGCAAAAAGCAGCTTGTGCGATGAGATTAAAAAAAATTTTTTTCAAAACCTCTATATCTCGAATTTTTTTCTCTTCCCGACAGATTTGAGATATCGAGGTTGTACTGTAATAATAATAATTTTCCTTAAGTATGCTTTTTTTTCAATTAAATAACCCAATGTGTTACAATATCTATCTTTTTTACTAATTAATTTACTATAAATTTATAGGGGGAAAAATATGACAAAGTAATGGCCTATAATCCACAAAATTCTATAATCTGCACAACCTTTGGTCCCAGGCTGTGCGGATTAGAGAGAGTTGACTGTATTAGTATATGCCAAAATTTTGTAGTTGTTAATCATGTAAAAATCATTATATAGTTATTTACTTTTCATTTATTGTTTGTTTAATAGATGTTAGAGATGAACATACTGTTAGACCTGAAGAAATTACTATGCAAGAAGCGGCTCCTATCCCACGGCAAATTCAAGTTCCAACAGTTGATGATGTAACTAATTTATTTATTTCAACATGGTTTTAGAAATTTGTAAATTCCTTGTTATTTTTTGTATTTCTTTATGAACTTTATTTGAATAATTTTTTGTTAGAGAAAATAAATTTAATCTCGTTAATGCGAAGCCAATATTGCAATTTTTTTTCATTTTAATCAACAAAACAGCAAACTTAATGATTTAAAAAATAAACCCATATAAAATAATAATTAATTGATTTAGAATAGTTTATAAGATCTTTTTAAAAATAATGAACACTTATATAAAAAAGGATTAAAAAAAAAAAATTATAGTACTTAGACATTTTGAATTGACTGAAAAGCAAAATAACAGGCAGTACATATTTACTAAGGCATACTTTTTTCCAAAATTATAGCAAAGAGGAGGGAAGGATTGTGAATTTCAGAGGTAACAGAATTTAGATGATTGATTATTTATGCATTAATACATGAGAGTAACAAGTAAAACAATATTAAAAATAGGCAGAAATTTTTAAAGTAAAACTTCAGAAATTTAACGATTGTCAATTTTGTCTGCTTGGAGAAGGAGTTGAAGGAAGAATTTTGGGTATGGGGCAAAATTTTGCCAAAATGCAGAAAACTGTTACTCTTTATCATTATCTTTGCAGAACTGAAATATCTGAAGAAGCTCTTTGTGCTTTTGCGTGAATTTTCTCCCCTTCCTAAAAAATTAATTTTTTCTCCAAATAAAAATCTTTTTGAGCTAAATCTTTGCCATTCTAAGACATTGTTGGCATGTCACCACAATCTTGCTACAGTTTATGTGAAATGTACAAAAAGCAGTAAAAAACAAATTATAATTCTGGTACCTTCTCTCTATACCAGCTATCTGTGATCCCTCCATTTATAAATGTTGAAGGGGAGTCTCCCCTCCATTTAAAATGAATTTTATCCCCTTACATAAGGAAAATAATTGTGCTTTTATGTGCATAGTTGGTGAATTATATGTAATTATGTGATGTAATGTAACATATGTAAATATGTAATTATACCTCTTCTGGTTTAAATGTTATGAAATTGTGTCTAAACAATTTGGTATATATGTGCACTTGCCAAGTCTCCCAATTTTTAATCATTCTCCTGATTTTCTCTAAATTTCTCCTGATTTTTTGCTATATCTGAAAATTCTATTACTTTTGCTTTTATGTGCATAGTTGGTGAATTATATGTAAATATACATTAATTATACCTCTTCTGGTTTAAATATTATGAAATTGTGTCTAAACAATTTGATATATATATATGGGCTTGCTAAGTCTCCTGATTTTTAATCATTCTCCTGATTTTCTCCAAATTTCTCCCATTTTTTTGTTATATCTGAAAATTCTGTTACTTTTGCTTCTCATTATATTGTATAAAATGGAACTAACCAACGAACCCATCTTTTTGGAAGAACTTGTGAAAGAAGCATTTGTGATTAATGATTGGGTTTGATGTCACATCATAAATGGGTGATGCGTGCTTAAAAACATCATGATCACACTGCCCGATGAGCATGAAGTGCCATGATTTTCTGCAGGCAATGGACATAACCTATGTTCATTTCAGTTTATTGGTATTTGGTAGTAAGTTTTGGAATCTCTCCATGAATTAATGTTAATTTCATCATTTGTTTTTCGATTTATATTTAAATATGGTGTCAAAAATGAAATATGTGTAAACTTTTGACTCATCTTTTTCGTATGATTTTGCTTATATAGTATCATCCTTGAAAGGAAGCTCACATACTAAATGCATGACATGTTGTTTCGGTTTCACAATTTCTCATGGTGGAAGATAATTTACTACACTCACAGAAAAAAAAGCTTAAATTTAATGTCAACAAAATACATCAAAGAATGGATTAAAGGGAAATGTTTCTTCTAGTCATTTTTATTAGATCATAGTTACCACTAAATTCTTAAGACCATGCAAAATGTCTATTTAAAAAAGATGTTCCTGGATTGTTCTATAGCAAAAAAATATTCACGTGCAAGGGCACAAACAACTGCAACTTTGAAGGAAATGGTTCTAAATAGTACCTCTACACAGGGTTCTCGCTGCCGCTCGCCATTGCGACAAAATGCTTCATTTGGCGAGTAAACGAACAATCAGATTCGCCAAATTGCGAGTGCTCAATTTCTGCTGTTTTTAAGTGTGTGCCAGTCCAGTCCAGATTCTTATCTGCGTTACTGAACGATTGATGTCACTTTTCATCTTCAATCGTACCGTGCCATTTACATTACTATATTTATAGAGATACTCAGTCAACACCAATTCAGTCTAGCAACAGCCAAAGATTCAGAAAGGATTATGCGATAGGTATTTATTTCCCTACTGCCAGTTGATCACTATCTATTCACCGGCATCGGGCCGGTAAAAACACAAACAAAATTACTTGCATAAAGCGCCAAAAAAGTTTTGCTGGAATGCGGCTTTGAAATTAGCCATTTACCATACTATTTATTAGTTGTGTGCAAAGTAATATTGGCAGGTCAATCTTTTCTATCTGTTAGAGTCGCAATTTTAGCAATTTTTAGTGTTCTATTATTTTTATAACAGTAAATCAAAGATCGTCGCTGTTTTATTTAGACTGCTAAAAGAATGTCTGAAACATTTACACATTTAGGAGACATTTAGAATGTACTTATTTTTAATAGTTTCTGTAGCGGATAGTCAAATTTCATTTAATAAACAATTACAAAAAATTACGTTGTTTTAGAACATATTGAAAGAAAGATACAATAAGGGGTTAAGGATAGATTTTTCAGTGTTTCACACCAAATCTTTTTTGCTAACATTTTGTTTCATTTGGTTACTGTTTTTTATTTCTTATTCGCCAAATCGCGAACGTTGGTCCAAACCCAGCGAGAACACTGCCTCTACATAGCAGAGTTTTGCATCTAAAAGCTTCCAAGTTTACTTGAACACCAAATACATTCTGTAGAATTTTTATTTTCAAATTCCCAAATTTTCTGCTATTAAAATTAGTATATTACATCTTATATTTTTGTTTTTAAAATATCTATACTTTTTTTAAAGTTAAGTATTCTGTATTACAAAGTAAATAAATGAATAAATATGTACCTTGGAACAAAAAGGGCCAATGTCCATTTTTCTCAAAGGGCAGGAAACCCAATTTAAGTTTGACACATTACATTAACAGTAAGTAACATTGGCCTCAACAAAATATTTTGTTTTCAATGATCTAATATTGGGAGGACTTTGGCCCTTTTAACAATTACTTTACATCGTATCCTGAATTTATTTGTACATTTAACTCAAATTTCTCAATTTTGGACATTGGCCCTTTTTGTTCCGAGGTACAGAAATATTGTAGAGTGACATTTCTAATCTTTATATGAGGTTTTGAAAAATGAATTAAAAATCTTTTATTCATTTTTTTTCCAGGCTCCAGAAGATCTAGGAATTACTGATTTTACTGAACCACTCCTTTTGCCTGAAACAGATGTTACTGATGTTCTTCAAAGTCTTGTTGATAGGTTAAATTTGGTTTATTGTAGTTTTTTGTATACTATATGTATGTTTTCGGTTAAATTTTAAGTAATTGTACTCATTAGCTCATTCTTTTATTAATTACTCATTATATCAGAATGCCCGTGAATAATTAAATTATTATAAAGATATAAGATTATATTTAAAATTTTTTATTAACTTTTCACTCTTAAAATACACACACACATATATATACAACACAAAGTCTAAAGTTCAGACATCCAAAGTTTGGAATTCTCCAAATTCAAGAGAGGAGAGAAAAAACAAAATTGTTGAAACGAACAAAGAAAAAAAAGGTCTTGAGCAAAGAAGCTTTATTAGTGAATCTTTACTCATGTCTATGTACAGAATAAAAGAAAAACTTCTTAATGATAAACCTAAGTTAATAAAGCAGCGCACATCAACTGAAATGTTCAGAAGTTATGTAAGTTGCAATTTGCTCGTAAATTTTATGTTCCATTAAATAAATGTTTTGTTTTACTTTTAATTTTGTTATCATTTATTTAATGAAAATGATTGTTTAATTTAGTGTTAATAGCTGTTATAAACAATTTTTAATACATGAACGTCATATTTTGCCTTTTTAAGTTGTGAAATTTATTTTCCTTCTTATTGGAAAGGTGATATTTTTTACCTAAAGTTCGGAAAAATCCGAAGTTTGGACTTGGTAAAGTTCCGAGGATTCCGGTCTTTAGACTTTGTACTGTATATCAATTGGCAAGTATATTATGTCCATCATTTCCATTAATTCACGAATATTTTGTTTTGATTTGTTCATTTACCCTCAAAAGTTTGAAACTTGAGAAACTTTACGATTTGAGAACAAATTCCTGAAATCCTTCAATCTAAGCTGCATTTTTGTTAAATTATAGCAGTTTCTGGCTGGCGCTTTTCCGTTTCAAAAACGAAAATTTTATGTATGTATCTTTTCCTTCAAATCACAGAAACTTTGCACCTCTAAGCTTAAACTTTCTTGAAATCTTTGTGTCGAAAGACTGAAATTTTGTCAAAAAAATTTCTGTAAATCATAGGGGTGTTCCAGAAACTGTGCTGCCAGTATTTTTTTTTTAAATTAATTTTTTCAAGAGCAGGTGTTTTCAACCAGTGTGCTGAAACAGGATGTCAAGTTCATACCTGTTCTGTCAAAATTTTAGTAATTAACAGAAGTACTGTAAGAACTGAGTGAAGTGCCGCACAAACGGAAAATGCGTAGAAAAAAAAATTATTTCGCAGAATGGCTACATCCATACATTAAAAAGAAGTGACAAAAGATTTGATTATTGAATCACCGCTAAATAACAATAAAGCAATAAAATTTAAATAAATAAAAACAACATAATTACTGAGGACTTTAAATATCAATATCAGCAAATTTAATTAATTAAAAATAAATGAAGTTATAAAACAAAGCCTTTGAATTTTTAACCATTTAATAAAAACAAAGTAAAACAGAGAAGAAAATAATACATAATCAAAACCAGTAAACTCTCTGTAAGGTGGACTCTGTGTAAGACGGAAATCTGTCTAACTCGGAAAGATTTTCAAGTCCCTGTGAATCCATAGACATAGAGTAAAATTTCTCTAAGGCGGAATATTGTCTACCATGGAAAATTTTCTTGGTCCCGATCGATTCCACCTTAGACAGAGTTTACTGTATTAGCAATCTTAATTATTTAAGAATAAACAAAATTATAAAATGAAGTCATCAAAATCAGATTCCTCGTTAGCAGAATCAAATAACTGTAGCAATTCACCATCAATTTTATCTGAATCATCATCAGAAATGTCTATTAAATTGGAATTTTTTGCTAAAATACCGGCTTCTTTAAATCTCAATATATTGGGATTTAAAGAAGCCGGTATTTTAGCAAAAAATAAGCTTGATTATAATCAAGAACAAATTGAGATAAAGAGACTTGAAATTTGGTGTGTACTTAGGAAGTAATAATGGGGAGAAGCCTATTGAATATAAGTAACCTCGATTATCCAGAACTATTTTTTTCGGGCTCTCGAAATATTCGTTCTGATAAAAGGTACATAAAATTTTTCAAAATTGTTTATTTGAAGGAGTGAATATAAAATACAATAAAAAAACATAAATTTTGCATAAAGAATGAAGTCGATTAGTTGCCGAGATATTTGTAATCATATTTTTGACACTCTTTGATTTTTCATGACCCTGTATTTCATTCAAATTTCAATTCAAAGATATATTTTAATTGGAAATGAGACGTTTAATCTGATGCAGTAAACTGTTAGTTTGTATGATTATAATTTTTCGAGTTACAAGGATGTTTCTTTTACACAATTCGATACTGCTTGATTATCCCGCTAGCCATAAAACTATCGCCAAACTATAAGATTAAATGCCAATAATGGCTTATCGTAAATGTCAAGCATTTAATGCATCTCCATACCTATAAGGGGGGTTACCATAGGAGGGAACCTGTTCTGTTGCCAAATACTGCCACGTTTGGCACCAACTTGGCGATATATTGCCAAATTTGGCAACCAAAATGAGTTACCAAAAGTGGTGCCAAATTGGTGGTGTCTCTAATATTTTGCCAAATTCGTATATACTTCCATTGTAAACCAGTAGTGTTTATTTGCTTACAGAAAATCAACAAATTGAGATATTTTAATGCAACAAAAAGTAATATTGGATTAAGGGATTATATTAATTAAATTTAACGGAGTCCTATTAAATTATGAATAAAAGTAACATGATACAATGCTTAGCATGTATCACATGTTTTATTTTCAAATTTTATATTATTTATATCCATGATGGGTAAGTATTATGGTGGCCCCCAACGACTAGTCTAACTGTCAGCAAAAAGATGTCAGTCAATCCAAAATGGCTATGTGATTTGCATAAGTCAGACAATTAGAGTATTGCGTATTTAAAATAAAATTTATTAAATGTTACTATAAAATTTAGTAGACTCATAAAAATATGTTAAATGGCCTAAAAAGTTACTTTTAAAGATCAATTAAATTAAAATAAGATATAAATTACAAAAAGGACGAGTTGCAATTGCAAAAAAAATGGCCAACTTTGGCATATGAGCAGTGCTGCCTTTGGGCAGTTTAACTGAATATGCCAGATCAAAACAAGCTTTATTTCAGTGCTTGAAACTTTTAATTAAAATATGCAGGAAAATCGCAAAAAAGTTCTCACAACTACAAAAAAAAAAAAAAAAAAAATTATGGAAAGGAATATGTTAAATCAGAAAATGAAGGTGAAATAGTTGAACTAGTAGGAAATGTAATTTGGATAAATTGCTTATTGAACAAAGTTTAAAAAATTTAGATTTGTTGTATGTTGAACAATATATTGGCCCACCTAATAGAGCTGGACAATATCAGAAATTTAATATCACAATATATCAGTGAGTTAATATTGATATCGGTGATATATCACAATAACTATACCTTGAAGTTTGTGGTAATAGGCAAAATGCTAAATTGTGAAAGATAGGCTGTAGGTAACAGTAATTTATGTGCCAGCAGATGTAGAAAATAACGAATCAATGTTTTATACCTATTTGCTCACACAGCATCTTTTAAATATATATATATATATATACAGTGGAACCCGGTTAAGACGCTCACGGTTAATACACAAAATTTCTCGGATTCCTTGAACGTAACCCATAAGGCTAATGCAAAAATATCACGTTTAATATGCAAACAGTTAATATGCGATCCCGTTTAATACGCGAGAGATTTTCAGCCCTTTGAGGCAAAAACATCAGGCTTAAGAAACGAATTAATTGATCAAGATGTAAATTCATTGTCTCTTCTCTAGTGTTGCCAATTTACCGGAGTTTTTGTATCCAAACAAAAAACACTGTTTCCGAATAGTAATATTTACTTTATTTAATAACATATTAATTAAGGGGGACATTACTAAATGGAAATAGTAGTAGATATTTGAATTTAAAAAAAAAAACCCGCTAAATTAGCAACACTGAAATTCTTTGATCCTACGTCTTAACATTTTTTGTCTCTCGCTTCCTGTATGTTTTTATTGTACTAGAGAGAGATAGACGAATTCAGGATACTCAGATATGTCATAAAATTATTATGATTAAGGATGATTATACCTATTGTTAGTGAGGTTTTAAATATACATTATATCTTATATCCTTACTATGTTTTATAATGTATATTATAGACAAAAGAATGAAACTCATATAAACATTAAATAAATACGACTGCGGTTGTTTAATTCTTTTATGTTTTCATTACTTTTTGCTATTTTAACACTATTTTTTACACAGAGATTAATAAGGATAGTTTTTTTCTTATAATGAAAAGAAAGACAGCTTATAATGGTACTCATTATAACAAATATTAAATATGATCTTTACAACTGAATTATTCTTCAAAGGTTTAATAATTTTTCTAATCTCCGTTAAAAGAAACTAGTCTAGCAGGAAGTTATTATTTTTATTTTTGGTTGCAACATATTAATCAACAATAAAGCAATTTTAAATTCAATTTTTAATTTCAGTTATGATCCCAGTCGGTCGTATAAAAAAACAAATCAGTTGAAGCTGAATAAAATTAAAATTTTAATCTAAATATTCCTAAAAGATGCATATTTCGAACGTAAACCTATAAATGAAAGCTCTAAAGTTCATTTGGACAATTAGGTGTGTAAATAAGCCTAGTACATACAATATTATACAAATCATGTTTCATACGCAATTCCGCTTAATGAGCGACTTTTGTCCACTCCCTTGAAATGCGTCTTAACCGGGTTCCACTGTATTTATACAAAATAGACATATCATAGAAGAGGGAACCAATGTACGATATGTATTTGCACCTATACCATTACTATCATACAGTTTTTCTTTGAAAATAATGCATTTTATACATTATTCATTAATAATATTTTACTATTATATTTTCCTCATGTATAACTGAGTATACTATGAAAAATAAATTAAAATAAAATATCTTTAAGGACGTTGCATATTTTAATATTATTAAAATAAGTGAAAAGCAAAGGTAAAACCTAAAATAGATTTAATGTCACATGTCATGCTAATATACTTATAATTAAATGGGTTTAATTGAATGGCAGATACAGCAGAAATGTTGTTTCTCAATCTATTTCTAAGGTATCAATGCATTCTTAATATAAATGAATAAATAAAAAATAATAAACAAATTTCACTGTATTTACATCTTTCTCTCTATTTACTACATAAATAGAACATTCAAAACTTTTTTGAAATATGTCTTCAAATCGCATTTGAAAATTGTTTTATACTAATTAAAATTTAGTTTAAAAAAATACTCATTTTAAGCAGAAATGTCAAGACACGATATAATAAATTCAGTTTGGAAACCTTCACTTTACGGATGATACTACAAAGAAGATAAATATAATATAAATGATCATTGAGCATAGTGTAGGCGTTACTAGCTATGAAGCTCAGTTCAAAAGCAACCAATGAATGAACGGAGAGGCTTCGCCAAAGTAATGAAAAAAGTAGAAAGAGAAACTCTACCATTAGCAGATTCTGATTGGTTGCTGTTGAGCCGAGCTTTTCAGCTGCTAAGGAATAAGTAATACTAGGGGACTCCATAATAATCAGACATATTTTAATTAATGTTATTCCAATATATTAATGCCTTGATATATTGCAATATGTCTAGACCAATAGCAGCAGCAGAATTGAAACACAGGCGATAACAGCATTCATTATTCAGTAATGAACGGACAGTGAAATTTGTGATTAAAACAAAAGAACACTGGGAATGTATTTGGATATATTAGAATATTAACAAAAGACAGATAAACGATATTGTGGTTTGAATGAAGAGGGGCATGGATCTCAGAAAAGTATTGATTGGAGAAGAAGATATTACAATATTGGTACTGAATATTCGGCACTTTTTTTCGTTGTTTGAAGTTGGGATATATTTTTAGTCAGAGCTTGGATATTGTTATTGCGATAATTAAAAAATATCACTATTTGACAATATATTAATAAATAATCCAGCCCTACCACCTAACATAACTTTAGCTGATTGGGTGAGAAATGCATTTTAGTGCATGTGCACCAAGTGTTAAATATTTCATAAGAGTATCTGAAATAACTAATGGATAATTAAAATATAATAAGTAAGAGGAGAGTAATAAAAAATTCAACATCAAATATTACAATCTATTGGTTTTTTCTTAATTGTAATTTAACAAATATTACGGAAGAAATTCTCAGTTCTCAATGTTATATGCTTAACACTCGATTAACGGAACCTGATAATTGGGCGAGTTTCCAATTTTATACTTGAAATCATCCAAAAATATAACTTATTTTTACAGCTGTATGAATTTGAAGGTATTATGGTGCCTACTCCATTTTTTCATCCGCTGTCTAATTTCATGTATCTGTTTAAAAGGAACTAAAGTTATTACAAAGAATATGCATTTTAATGTAGTCCCAGAAAATGTAGTGATAACAAACTTCTCTGCAATATACATAAAAAATAAGCATAAATGTTGGCTAGGTTATTGAAACGTATTTAGAAGTTTTCTGTACCATTCAAAAAATTCCATCTTGCAATAAAAATATTCACTAATTTTAAAGTCAGGCTCTTCTGCATGATTATTAATCACATATATTAAATGAGCAAGCAATTTCTGGTGTCTGGACCATTCAAAAACGGCCAGAATGATTTTAACAAAACTTGCCTTCTATACTAAAGCAAGCACTGAAAAACAATCTAGCTAGGTCTCAAATTCAAGGAAATTTATTTTGATAGGTTAAAGCAAACTCAACACTGAGAATGCTGCTTATCATAGATCGAAAAATGCTCTAACAAATTTCACAAATCTATCATATCTCCTATACTAATTTGAGCATGAGAAAATGAATCAGTACTTCATTAAGGGATATGACATCCCTGTAGAAGGGGTTTAACACCATTTAATTACCAAAATTACCAAAAATTACCTATATATGTTCAAGGGTCTGTCCAAAGATAACTTGAGGTCGTTTTTGGACCTTTTACAAAATTCAATGTCAGAAAAACAGACCCTTCACAAAATCCAGTACATGAAACACCCATGTGGAAACACCCATGCCATTAGCTGGATCAACCCTTGGTTTATATATTTGTTTAAATACAGTCACTTATTTTTAACTTTTTTCTGAAACCTTCATTTTGAATGAAAATAAAACACAGGATAAAACCTCTAACTAACAAAAATGAAGTTCTTTTAAAGAAATTTCTTTCAAACCAAATTTCCCGAATTCTAATCCAAATCAAATTTCAATTTGATTAGAAAGCTATTTTCTAACCATTCATTCATTCATTAATTTTTTTTTATTTCCAGTTTTTCATAATACACCATTAGTACTTTCTATTTATAGTTATTTATAGATTTGCTATCCAAAGATCTGTGTGTGTTTGACTGAATTAAAATAGAAAGGGTTGAAAATCATAGGAAAAGTTGAAAAGGATACTCATTTATCGAATTTTTTGAAATTAATTTCAGTAGAGTCACTTCTGAATATTCATCAAACAGTGAAATCCTACAAAACATGATAAAAACCAACGCTGAAAAAAACTTAATTAATGAAGATTATGTGGAAATAATTCCTGAAAAATTCATCTCATGACAAATGATTAAAGTTTAGGAACTATATACAATCTCAGTTGCATTTTTCAAAAAATGTTCATGAGATTATCTGAGAGGAACAATGAAATTTGTTTAATAGAAGTTTAACTGTATTATGTGACATTTATTGGTAACAACTACATTTGATTTGAATACTTATTGATTTATTTACAGTGTACTTGAGAGGGAACCAGTTGTAGCTGTTGCTGAGCCTGAGGTTCCCTCTGAAAATGGAATAGATGTAGCTGTTCCTGAAAGAGATGGAATTGCTGCAATACAACCTTCTCCTCCTGAACCTGAAGCTGAGCTGCCTGTTGAAGAACAGGAGGCTCAAGATTTAAGAATTCCACAGGTTCCAGTAGTTGGACCAGATGCAGCTGCACCTGGGGGAGAAGATGATGAAAGGCCAAGGCAGAGGTATCATACGTTATCACCGTCACCATCCCCTGAGCCAGATCAAAGACCTATGCGAGTAAATAACCAACACTTTTTTATTTAACAAACATCAAGGGTCTGTCTTTTAATCACAGGTTCCATTTTTGTGAACTTACTATATTTTCTGATGTATAATGTGCACCCTTTGTTTTTGATTGGGAAAAACAAGAAAATAT
This sequence comes from Maratus speciosus, assembly GCA_963932465.1. Taxonomy (NCBI): domain Eukaryota; kingdom Metazoa; phylum Arthropoda; class Arachnida; order Araneae; family Salticidae; genus Maratus; species Maratus speciosus. The sequence goes on from OZ010795.1 coordinate 461,989,152, forward strand.
ACATATATACTTCATATAATGTGCATCAGGTTCTGTTAATGGCAGAAATATTAATAAAATTTTATCAGAATATCTACTTCTTATATTCAGTAAGTCAAACCATGTGTTGTTCCATATGGCTTTCTGAAATATTCTGTGTATAGTGTGCACTCCACTCTTTAGTTGTAAATTTTGAATAAAAAGGTGCTAATTATATAGGAGTAATTATGGTATTTGTTATTTTTATGAAAAAAGTAATTCACAAAAAATCAATTAAATATAAAAATTTGCCTCAGACAAAATTACCTGAAATTGTTTTGTAGTTCACTTCAGCTTTTGGTGCAATGAGGGGTTTGAGGGATGAGGGTAAAATCCATTTCTTACTGGTATTAAAATAAGAAAAAATCTCACCAGTTCATTTGAGATTCCATTAATGGAAAGTTAGAGACATGTTTGTTTCTATGCATGTGCTGTTAAACCTACATTTTCAAAAGAGAGTTCTTTCTGAGTTTAAAAGAGGGGTTGGAGGAGGGGACATTTTATATTATTTACGTTTTCTCAGGAACTTTTGGTCAAAATTGAAAGTTTCATATAGATCTAAATGTCAGAAATTAAATAGAACATCACTGTCATAAGGGCCCTTTATTTTGTTTAGATATATTTTCATTTCAAAATAAAAACTCCTGAAAATTCAACAGTGTGCACTGCCAAAGGCAGTGGGACACCCAACATTAGGTTCATTTGGAAAAATTTCATTTAAATATATAAACTCATTCAATGCTAATTTTAGGTAAATTTAAGAGACTATGTGGTCTTTTGTTAAAAAATATATAATCTAAACAGAACGGAATCTTCCCAGTGTATGTTGCCTAAGGCAGTGGGTCCCCTAACACTAGGTTTGTTTGGATAGATTTTCATTTAAAAGTATAAAATCATACAAATTTGAGGGTGTACGCTGTTGAAGGCAGTGGGCCTCCAACATTAAGATCATTTGTAAAGATTTTTTAAATATATTAAATCATTCAACATTAATTTTAGATATATTTAAGTTTATCATGGGCCAGAGCATCCACGGGTAGGTCAGCTAATAAGTGAATATACGGAAAAAGGTTGAATTTAAGACTACATGCTCTATTTTTTCAAAACATCATAAGTTCTAATTCCATCTTCTAATTTGCTTGGGACTCTAATGATATACAACTAACAGCCATTCATTTTAAAGATTAAATTTTGAAAACTCCAAAAAAAAAAAAAAAAAAAAAAAAAAAAATCATTTTCCATAATAAATAATTTACAAAATCAGTAAAATATTTTCAAAATAAGAACCAATATCATTTATCAGATCACTTTAGATTAATGTGATGTATTGCCACATGGGTGTTTCATGTACTGGATTTTGTGAAGGGTCTGTTTTTCTGACATTGAATTTTGTAAAAGGTCCAAAAACGGCCTCAAGTTATCTTTGGACAGACCCTTGAACATATATAGGTAATTTTTGTTCAAAAGTTTTGTGTGTAATTTTTCTAATTTAAGCCCTATTCTGTCTGATATTTGAAAGTTTTGAAATCAAGAAAAAAATCATAAGTAAAAGAACTAAATTTGTTTAAATTACCTTAAAATTTTAAAAAGAAAAAAAATGTTGTTTACTTTTATGCCATGAATATATTAAAGTTAAAAATATGTTACTTTGTAAGTGAATATAATCAAATTAATGAAATAACTTTCTTGCTTGCCTACATATCTATTTGACATTGTAATCAATTGAAGGTTTTGCAGTACAAAGTTATTTGTCTTTTATTTTATTAATGTAATTTCTTCTAAGACATTTGATTTGAATGGCTGTATCACACTGTAGATAATTTGTAAGGAGATGAAGTTTCATCTTAGTGAGATTATTTTAAAACTCAGTGTCATATATTGATTAGGATTTCTTATAAAATTAGGATTTTAGATTTTTTTTTTTTTTTTTTTAAGATTTAAAAAAGGCCAAAATTATGATTAAACTTTTTTTTATTTGATTTTGTTAAGTTTTCAAATTATTCAAACACAATTCTAATTTAAAAAGTACCTTTAGATTTTGAAATGACCCTTTTCTATTGAAGCATTTAAAAATTATTAGTATCTTTTAAATCTTTAATTTAAATGTTATATGCTGAAACGAATGTTATTTATAAATATTTGTTCATCTGGACTTTATACAGTTAACAATTCTTGGATGAATCAAAGTGTTCATTTTTTAATCTATATTATTTCTATGTTGTTATACTCTGTTAAGCAATTTAAAATCATAACTAAACTTTTAAATGTTATTTTTCTTACTTTTGTCATTTATTATGAGGAAAAGAGATTGTAAATAAACATACAACTTTTCTCTAAATTAAGCAGTGTGTCTAGCCACCTGGAAAACCTGGAAAAGTCAGGGGAATGTCGGGGAAATTTACAAATCCTGAGGAAAATTCAGGGAAATTTGAAAATTATGAAAAAAATCAGAGAAATTTGAAACTTTCGAGAAAAATTCAGGAAAATTTTTCTGAATATAAAACTAAGGATTTGAAATTGTAGCACCAGGAAAATCTAACTTTGCACTTTTTATGTGTTGTAAAAAGTATTTCAACCTCTCATGCAATTCATTTTGCCCACCTCCGTTCGGTGCTACCTTGTAACTTGGAGATTTTCAATTCCAGCCAGGTTAGTTCCAGAGCAAATATATTACTTATAATTTTTTATTTTTAGCAATAAAATATGTCTAAGCAATCTAAGAGAGTAAAAAAAAATTGTCGTTCAGAAATATAGGTGCAATCAAGCAATCATTAAAAATGAAATAAATATCTTGGTGTTAAACAATTTGTAATTTTTTTGAAAAATCAGTAGTTTGTGCTTCACAATCAATTGTGAAAATGCTGCTCTCAAATTGACAATTCTAAAGATTTTTTGTATGTAACATCATAAAATCATGATATCTGGATTCTTTTTTTTTTACCTGAGAAAGCCAGAGAAATTTGTAGCTGAGCTGTGCTAGACACCCTGTTGTATCTTTTGATATTTCTTCATATAACTCGGCAAAAGTTCAATATTTGCAAATTTTATATTATCGGTATGGAAAAGAGTCGGGAGAAAACCTGGAAAAGTCAGGGAAATTTGTGTCTGAGTTAGAATAGACACCCTGATTAAGGTAGTCGTATGCTACAAATATTCTGGAATACCAACATATTATTAGCCATAACTCAAACCACAAAAAATCTAGAAAGCAGCTTAATGTAATAGGCTGTTACATCTTACATAATACCACAGTAGCTCAAAGCATAATGACAAAGGTGTGGAAAAATAGCACTTTTAACAATTTAGCATAGATCTTATTGTTTTGAATTGTTTACCTTATCTGTAAGCCTTTAAAACGTCAATTTCGATCAAAATTTGAATTCAAAAGCTTTTTTTTTTAAGAAAAAAAGAGGATGATTCTGGAGTTTTTTAAACATTTATATTTCTTACAAACTTTAAAAAACTAAGTTGAAAGTTTTTTTTAATTTTTCACAAAAGTAATTTTTTTTGTAAAATTTTGTTGTAAAAATTGTCATAACTGAATAAATAATAGTTCAATTACCACAAAATTTTTAAATCATGCTTTAAGTATATATTCAAAGGAAGTAGACTATTCTTATGCTGATTTATTGAAAAATTTTTGAGTTACACAGTTTTAATTTATAAATTATTAACTTTTTTGCAAGAATTTTTAGAGTTGTTTGTCTTTTTATACCTATAACTTTTAAAATATTCATGTTATTGTCCTAAAAATAGTCTAGTTCCTGTATAATATTATTATATTTATTATGGAATTCATAAAATGTATTTATATTTAATAGTTTTAAATTTAAATAATTTTAAGAAAATACAATTTTTCGGTTTATGTTATTTTTAAAAAAATAAAAAATTAAAAGATAAATTAATTACTTATTTGTATGTTTATATCTCATTTTTATGACATTTTAAATAATAACTAGCAATTTTAAACTTAAAATTTGCAAAAATTAAAAAAAAGAAATTGCTCCAAAAGCATACAGATACCCACTTGTTACGCTTCAGTTACACCTATAGATATCTTTGAAACTCAGTGACTTGATTGACCTTTGAATTTTTTGCATTTATACCATCTGGTTTTAATTCGGTAAGAAAGTCATGCACATTATCTCAGATTATCTTAAAAATTTTGTGTTCTCATGCAAACTATACATGTGTGATAAACCAGATAAGAATTTGGCACCTAAATTGTTTCTGATTACAAAGTCATCATGTTTGTCTTTGTCACCAAACTAATTGTATCTGCAATGTCCATAGTATAGAATATACCCAGACATGGAAAATATGAAAAGAGCAGGGAATTTTGTTAATCTGAAAATATCAAGCAAAGTTATAAAAAGTAATTTCAATTCTCGTAATGTAGCAGTGATGGTACTCTGGAAAAATTTTTAAAAATCACAATTAATATAAAAATATGACTAATAAAAGAAAAGTTTTTTTCAGTTGCTTATCGTATATTCATCACCTTTTTAGAGTTAGAAGACTGCTAAATCTGCATTCCTGAAGACTTGATATCTTCCATAAAACCCCAAATTGTTTCCAGTGATGAATTCAGAGGTGATTAGACCAAAAAGCTTCCCTTCTAGATGATTTAAAGCAGTGATTCCCAATGTAGGGCATGCATCCCACAGCAAGGGAGCAATTTAAGAACAGCCAATTAACCTGTGTTCTATCAACTGTGACTTTTTTGTCTGTTTTTTAGAAAAAGTTTAATGTTGTACTCTAAAAATAAAAGCGATACATGCAAAATGAATATTAAAATGAAAATTTTTTATTCAATTTAAAAAAGTCCTCATTCAAAAGTAAAAGAAAGTAGCAAGTTATAACTGAAATAATTATATACACACATATATTATATATATAATAAAGATGAAATCCCAAATATATGAGCAAATGGTAAAATTCTAATAGATGAACAAAATATAAACATAGGAAACCAGTATGTAAAATAAAAAACTATGAATAACCCACAGAATCATCAGAGGTGCTTGTTGATTATATTATATAACTTTTTGATGCTCTGTTTTTTTTATTTATATTTACATAAATTAGACAAATTTTCTGGTTGTTACTGTATTTTAGAATATTTCACAACTTTTTAATTTGTTTAGTAACTGGGCCTTGTGTTTCTGTTCACTCTTCAATACCTTACAGGAAGAAACTTTTACCAATGAAATTTCTTAAAGATATATCTAAAACTGAATGCTTCAAAACATTTAATCTCAAAGCATTTAAAATTTCTAAAGGAAGCACTTAGAAAACCTTAGAAAATAATTAAATCCCGAAATAGGCACCACAGCTGTTTCTTTGAATTAGAATGTTTCAAAGGGATGTTGCTATATACTCATAGTTTTTTTTTCTTCTTATTATGATGCTGGATTTTTTTGGGCTATGTGTTTTTATTTATTATTATTATTATTTTTTTTACTTTGTCATTGCATTTTTAGAAAATGAAGATTTGGAAAATATTTTTATTTCTGTGATTTTCTTTTACTGAAAAAAGAAAAAGAAAGAAAGAAAATAGCATCATATAATTTGTGAGAGCACTTAATTTTAATACAACTGTAACTAATTTGAAAAACATATTGAAAATTTACTTGGATAAATTGCATTTAATTAAAAGTATATAAATAATATTTGCATGTTCTTGTGGGATTAACTTTGGATATGCATATAGATATGACAGCAATGAAGTCGGAATCAAATTTCAATTTTCTACAAATCGTGTTGTTAAAAATGTGTTTATTTTTATAGAGTGTCTCTTTTTATTGTTTACCACAAGCCAAACTCTAAACGATCAGTTTTAGAGTTCTAATTGCAAAAATGTCACAAATTGTGTTTTGCATCACATAAAAATCGATTAATGTTAAAATACTTACTTTTTAAATAATTTGGAAATTAAACATTTTATACAATGCGTGGATTTTATAAGTTTTATTTAGAAAAAGCTTCTCCACATTCTAACAAATAAAAAAATTATTCTTCTATTACTAAAACTTACTGAGTTATGATACTTAGAATTTTATCAATTTTCAGCATTTTAGTCACCAAAAATGAAAAAAAGTGTTTTTAGTGCCTGAAAATGCATGAAATTCAAAGTATCCTAACTAGGTAAGTTTTTGTCATGCAAAAATTGAGTTTTAAACTGATTTTATTAGTGTGAATTCATCTCAACAGTAAACAGTGCTTACTTCCCAAAATTATTCTCAAACATTATGTTTAAAGACCGTTAAATTAAAATGTTTTTTGGCAGCATACATACCAATTAGTTATATGTTACAAAAATACCTGGTTGTTGGAAACTGTTGCGCATCAACTGTGGAACGATGAAACCTGTTAACCAAAAGTAACTCTATTTCCCTTCTCTTGAGCGACCTATTATTTTCTTGAGCGACCTTTATAGAAAATTATGGTAAAATAATGGTTAATATATTATATTACTTGACAGTTTATTGTGGGATATGAAACAAATTTCAAACTTTTCTTAACCAAAATAAGTAATTTTTGTCTGTTTGTTTCAGACATTTTTTATATAAATATTTTTTTTTTTTGATAAATCTAATTTTTAGATAATGAATTGTGATTAATGAATTTAAATATTTTACTAAATAATCTGTAAATATCCAAGAATAGTTTCTCAAAATTTCTAAATAGTATCTAAACATTTTAAATATAACTATTAAATAAATATATATATATATATACAGGGTGATTCATAAATATCGAAACAATAGGCTATCTCCTTAAATATAGCCCCTAGGTACATACTTCCAATTGCAAAGTTTCACAAAAAAAGGTGCAAAATTTGATGAGATAAGTTTCAACTCCATGGGGGGTCTGTATGAGAAAATACAAAAATTAAATTTTTTTATACGGCCCCCGTAGAGTAAAATTCCCAATCAGGAAATTTTTCCTCATCCATTCCTGAATTAAACACAAAGAAATTCCTCTCGATATCTTCAAAATTCGCAGAGATATCAAAATCCAAAATTCGTGACTTACACCATTTATCCATGCCTCTGAGCGACGAGTTTTTGACTCACTTTGAATGCAAGATAGGGATCATCCACAAATTGTACATTATTAAAAGTCGATATAACATAGTGCCTCTCCTTCGGACATAAAATAGGCAGCGTATAGATTTTACTTTAAACCTTCCTTCAAAGTATGATGGTGGTCTGTACAAGGAGTCTGAACGGGTCGAAATATCTAGGTCCGGTCCCAAACCGACCCATAGGGAAAAAAGTTCGGCCCTGCTTGGAAAAAGTTCAAAACCTAACCTGGCCCGGTCTGACTGGATTTCTACATAGTTTTTTTACATCGATATGGTTAAAAGTTGTTTCATATGAAGGAGTTATACAAAATCCTTCATACTGACCTTCATACTGACTGATACTTCATACTTCATCGTCTGACCAAAAATACTTATTATATTATTTGTTTTTTTCATGTTTATAACTATTAGTTTTAAAGAAGCGCCAAAAGCTGTGATTATTTGTTTTATTAATGAATCTCAATTTATATGTAAACGATTCACTTCTCCTTTAATTTCGTTAATCCATATTCCATGTGTTGGAGACAATGAAAAATGCTATAAAGTAAAATCTTGTAAGATGGAATCACATAGGAAAGAAAAAAAAAAAGCGTTATAGACAAGTTCCCTTCTTAGGAGTTCTAAATGTACTAGTCTATTTTTCCTCAGGTATTATTATATTCAATTTCCATGGATCAGCAGATTTTTCCGTTTAAGAAAGGATTCCATGATAGGCAGATTTTTTTCACTAGTTTTACTGTAATTTAATTTTTTTGCCTTAAAATCTACTATCCTTTAAAAATGTGAATTTTAAAGTTTTATTGTAGAATAATGGCCATTTAAAAATATATGCATTTGTTGTAAAAGTTTTTGGGCTGAGCCAAATTTTAATTATTTTTGCACGGATTAGGTCAGCCAGACATAATGATTTTAATACGGGTTGTCTCGAGACCGGGAATGAAAATTTCGCATAGAGGTGACCTAGGAATAAGGAAGCCAGTCCCAGTGCGGTATAACCAGTGGCCGAGAGGTTCTGTTCTCAAAGCTGGAAGACGGGAGGTGCTGGGTTCGAACCCAATCGCGCCCTTCGGCTCAATCGTCAGAGTTTTCAGTGGTTTTCTTCGAACCTTGAGTATCCTTGCGTAAATACAGGTTAGGTTCTCTTAGAAAGACCTCCACGGAAGGCACTCCCCCCCCCTTCGGGCCCATATCCTCATGTAGATAATTGGCCGTCATAAATTGCACCAACACCCGGTTCGGTATGAAAAAAATACGTTAGACCCGGCCTGACCGAGTCTTCAGAAAAAAGTCGCCTAGCCCGGCCCCCGAATATAGACCTTAAGGCCTCGCCGGGACGATAAAAAGCCTGAATTTGTGAGGACTAAAATTATGAAAAACTCTTAATCGGCATGTTAGAAAAAGCATTGTTTCAAATTACACATTTGACATTTATTTATGGACATTTAATAGTGCAAAAAGGAGGTGGAGACGGCAAAAGTTAAACTGAATCGGAAGTTTAAGTTACAGAAAGAAGTTACTTTTCCACATGCAATTTTTAAAAAAGCATTTAAACATTTTATTAGAATCAATTATTATAAGTCAAGAATCATAAATAAAAAAGGTGCAAACTTGGAACATGTCTGTTTTGATTATATTACATTAATTTTGTTTCGGCAAATTTGAAAAAAAAAAAAAAAACTTTTGAAATTATAATTTTTAAAAAAATAAATTACATAATTTTTTAAATAAATATTTTTAATATTTTTAAAATTAATATTTAAAAAAATCCTGAAGCAAAACTAAAATTATACTTTCCTCTTTAATTAAATGAAAAAATTTGAAATCTGATAAATAATGTTTCGAGTTATAAAGATTTTAAATTAAATCCGCTTAAAAAATACTGATCATTTAATTTTTTTAAAAACTTTATGAGAAATATTAGGATGTGATTTTGTTTGCAAATTATATGGTTAACCACCACAAAAAAAAAGAACGAAAAATCAAAATTCTAACTCAACAAATATATTTTTTACATGTTTCCTAGAACTCTTAAAGTAACATTGTTTCTTGGATTGCACGCATTTCAATTTGTGTCTAATCCCTTAAAACTTGATGAATTATTTAAACGGCCATAACTCTGCGAGTTTTTCAGATATGAAGATGCAATTTTTTGTGTTTAATTCAGGAATAGATAAGGAAAGTTTTACTGATTGGAATTTTTACACTACGAGGGCTGTATAAAAATTTAATTTTCGTATTTTTTCAAATAGACCCTCCATGGAGTTCCAACTTATGTCATTAAATTTTGCACCTTTTTTTATGAAACTTTGCAATTGGAAGTATGGGTCTAGGGGTAATATTTAAGGAAATGGCCTATTGTTTCGATATTTATGAATCACCCTGTATATGTATATATTTTACATTTATTTATCTTAATGGCATATGCATATTTTATAACAACTTACATCCATATTTATCCAAGTTGCTATATATATAAAAAAAAAAAAAAAAAAATACTAAGTGTGTTTTTTAACTCTTGCTGCTTACCACATTGTTTTCAACATTGCTCTTGTTCAGCAGCAACCTTGGTGACATCTGATTACAAAACTTTAGTCAAGTTATTTTAATTATCAATAAAATCTTTCTGATTTGTCCCTCAATATTCTTTTTTAGAGAGGTTCTTCAGTTTCAGACATCGCTTTTGTTTTACCACCAGCACCTACTGGAGATAGGAGGAGAAGACGACGACGACGACATTTGGTAATAGACACACAATTACAGATTCCCTCTGATGTACTACTACACAATATGCAAAGAGCTGATGAGCATACAAGGCCATTGGTAACTATAAATGAATTTATGTTTTTATTCACATATTTGCACTTTAAATTTATATTTTTGTAAGTACTTTACAACCTGTGAAAGTAGAACCTGCCAATAGGTTGTCCCAAAAAGTTTGAAACCGGCTTTAACTTTGTACCTCTTATAGACCTGTAAATAGGCAAAGTATATTGCAAAAATGTTCAAATTAAGGTAGGAAATAAGATTATGTTAATAAAATAGTCCTCCCATTAATTAAACAAAAGATACAGTTTTTAAATTTTTATGTGACCTCCGAAACCAAATGTCATTTAGAAAAATTTTCTTTTTCGTGTAACATAGGTTCATAACAAAAAACTGCATATCTATAACTTTACAATTAACTGAATTATAATAAAAGAAAAAATCTGCCTTACACCATGTTTTTGTATCATTTAAAGTGCTGTTTCATTAATGTAAACAGGGACTATATACAAATTGACAATGGCATTCTTCAAATCCAAAATATTTTAACAAATACAATTGATTGCATTATATAGGCAGAGGTATTGTAAAATGACAAATGTAGCTTTAATTCTTAGAAACATTGTTAAAGAAAAAGCAATTGACAAAGTGTTTTCCTTGAACTCCAGTCTGTAATTTAACATTTCTAATAATGTTTCTATTAGTGTTTGAACAAAAAAGTGTTTTTAAAACCGAAGCCGAACTGAAATCAAATTTCAGTTATCTGCCTAGTTTCGGCTGAAAACATAAAGAAATATAATAACATATCTGATAAAGTTTCTGGGACTTTAAGGTCTTTCAATGTTGGTGTTTCTTTTAACGAATTAATAAGGTGAGTTCATTTTTTAATAAGCCAAATTTAAATATGATAAGTCAAAATTAACCGGTGTTTTGTATGTCATTCCCTGCAACAATTGTGATAGCGTTTAAATTTGTGAAAGGGGTAGATCAATGGAAATTCACCTGAAGGAACATATTAGTGCTTTCAAAAGAGGAAATCTAAATTAAAAATTAGTCCAGCATTCTCTTGAAACGAATCACATCCTGCTATTTATGAACGCTTGTATTTTGAAATCAGGTTGTAACAGTTATCATAGTAGATTGTTCTAGAAGGCTGGTTTATTCAGTTACATTTGCCAGCATTGAATGAAGCCTGTTCCATTCCTGTTGAATAATGTTTGTTAAAAAAAAAAAAAAAGAAAAAAACTTTAACTGTACTTGATTTGTTCTGTTGTTTGTTTTTACAATTGTTAAATTGTACTGATGAGACCTTGCGGTTGCTTGGCGAATCGTTTATTGAATGTATTTTTAATGTTTTTAGTAAAACTGTATTCAAGTCTGTCTTATTTTTTAAAATTTTATTTAGTCTTGTAAAAGTTAGTTTCAAATTCAGATGTTAAATGTATGTATATTGCAAAAACAAAGCTATCTTAATTTTTTTTTAATGAATTGATGCATACATATATAATTATTAATTAATTATACTTATAAATAAACACATTTTTAAGAAATATGTATACATATATGTGCCCTTGTTTGGAAAATTTATCTCCAAGTTAGTTTTCTGTGCCTCAGACCAGAACTTCAAATTTTCGTATAAAATAAGATGTAGTTCGTCAATAGTACAGAATGTTTTCTTAATTCTACGAATTTCATTTAATTAAAAAATGTTTTAGGTATACATACTGCATTTTATCTTTTATAATGACTTATGTGAAGGATCATCAGCTGTTTTTTTCTATACTTTTATTATACAGTTTCCTTAGAGCACATTCAAAACACTCCTGTGGTATTCAAACAAAATATTTTCTGCATTATTAAGTCTTCAGATTTCAATAAACACATGGAAAGTGTTATCAAAATTTTGTCATATATGTATTGACATGATTATTATAAATAGGGAAGTTCTTAGCAGTAAATAAACAGGCTTTCAGTTAAGCCATTAACAGCTCAAATTGATGAGTGATGCTGAAAATTCCTGAAGGAAGAAATGAGATTTTAGGAATGCAGATAGTTTCGGCCCCGGCTGAATATTCAACAGTATTTTCAAGAAGGAAGAAAGGTGTATACAGGCACCCTCTTTTCTTTTTGACTTAAAGTGGCTTTCATTAAAAAATTTTTTTTTAGATTTTTGATCTTCATTAACAACTATAACCAGTTTACTAAATGAGAGGAGGCAAAACAATGATTAATATCAATTATTTCAATTCGAAAACGAAGATTTACAAAAAGTTTTAAAAAATGGGGTGCAAATATGGGCCCTCTCCAAAAAAGGCCACAAAAACTAAATTTAAAATGTTTTAAAACAGGATAAAACAATACAAAATGGTAGAGAATTTATTTATTACACAAAAAAATTATTTGCAAAAATCGAAAAATAAGTATAATGTAGGTAACACATTTAACCCACACTTCTCCATGAATGTCTTCACCGAACTTTCCATCACAAAAGATGCAAGTTGCATCCAGGGTTGTAGTGGGTAGCTGCCCGGGTACCCGCCCAGCTGCCCGCCCGGGCTGGGTTTTTTATAAAAAACCCAGGTATAAAACCCGGGTTTTTTAAAATATATTTCTGGAAAAGAACAGATGATGTATTATTTAACAGTTTATGGTTTTTTTGTTTTATTTATTCACTTCTTTGAATCTTAGAACATATATTTGTACTAATTTACTTGCATTTTTAGATTGGAAACAATTGAAAAACATACAATTGATAGCTTTGCAATTTAAAATTTGTTATTTAAATTAAAGGGATCATATCTATATACAGGGTGTGTTCACAAAGTTTCAAGACTGATCTGAGAATACAAAACATATTAAACATATTTGTACAACAAACTAAAATTCTTCGAAATATGACCCTTGGGCATCAACGCACCGCTGCCAGTGTTTTTTGCATTATTCATAGGCTCCCTGAAAGTCTTCGTGTGCAAGGCTGTTAAGGGACCTCGTCAAAGCTGCTTTGATCACTGGAATCGAATTGCTTTTCTTTCAGATCTTTCTTGATCCAGGTGAACAAAAAAGTCGCTGGAAGCAAGGTCGGGGCTGTAGGGAACTTGTGGCAGTATTGCCACGTTAAACTTAGTCAAAACTTCAGCAGTGGTGAGCAACATGTGAGAGAAGCATATTGTCGTGGTGAACAATCCAATCGTCTCTGATGTCTGGGTGGGTGCACCAGACTCTTATCCTTCAAATGTTAGTGCATTCCAGTATGAACAGAACACATCCGCCCAGACACCAAATACGATTGGATTGTTTACCATGACAATGCACCCTCTCACACGTTGCTCGCAGCTGCCAAAGTTTTGGCTAAGTTTAATATGGCAATACTGCCACAAGCCTCCTTACAGCCCTGACTTCACTCCCAGCGACTTTTTTTTTATTCCTCCGGATCAAGAAAGACCTGAAAGGCAAAAGATTCAATATGATTCCAGCTTCGACGAGGTCACTTAACAGCCTTGCGTGCAAAGACTTCCAGGGAGCTTATGAACAATGGAAAAAACACTGGCAGCGGTGTGTTCATGCCCGAGGGTCATATTTCGAAGAATTTCAGTTCACTGTACAAAAATGTTTAATAGCTTTTGTATTCTATGAACAGTCTTGAAACTTTGTGAACACACCATGTATAAGCACAGAGAAAAATAGCGAGATCATTATTAAGACTATGAAGTCATTCCCATTTATTAGACTATGAAGTGTTCACAAAGATTGTATTTGAGATCAGGATTGCCACTTATTTCGGCAATCAAATTCCTTGCGCTTTCCTAAGCAAAAAATTAAATTGTCCCAGAGTAATTCCTCTGAGAATTTTCAAAATTTTGCAAAGTACCAAAGTTTAGTAAAATTCCTTGTTTTTAATACTCATTTTTAAATTCCCTCAGATTTTCTAGTTTTCTCTATATAGTGGCAACTGTGAAGATTATTAGGTACTTTTGTAATTATATTATGTCTATATATGTATGTATATATACATATAAATATACGTGTACGTACATATACAATATGCATATATATGTATTATATATATATATATATGTGTGTGTGTGTGTGTATATAAATATGTATATAAACACTGGTGCCCGGCTAACCAAAAAGTACCGATTATTATTTGTGAAGAAGGTGGAATCATCATCCACATTTTGGCATTTTAATTTGCCCGGGGAAAATTGCCTATTTAACCCGGGTTTTTTAATAAAACCCGCCCGGGCTGGGTTTTTTCTAAAAAACCCGGGTTTTTTACAACCCTGGTTGCATCGCTCGGTACTGGTTTATTCCCATTGTTGATATCCAGGTTGATATCATCATCACTGTTCACAAGGGGAGAGTCAGAGTAGTCTGATGAATCCGAAATTAATCGTATTGTTTCGTGGGTCGAATTTTCTTTTTTTGAAGTCCTTGGTCTCCCCACTCCTGCCCCCTGACTGGTCTCTTACTCCGGCAAAACTCAAAGGCGTCTGCTTGAGAGGACTTTTGTCAAGCGACTTGGTCAACTGATCCTTGCATTGTGATCCAGTGATGATGCTGAACCTTGCTGCTTTGCTTCCACGAGTAGTGGTTCTCTTCTTCATGTTGGGGACAGGAGTTATGTCGACCAAAGAAACTCCATTTAAAGTACTATCTCATACCAACAAGTGGCATTATGTACAATCCTGGCAGGCAGTCTTCAGTACCTCCCTTGACCACTTCGGGAGGGATGCCCATATTTACACCTGTGCCCATTTTACGCCTTCTCCTCTATATATGTACCGTAAACGTTTTTTGAATGAAGCAGTAGACTGTATACACTAACTTTTTCACACTATTTAATTGAAAGTTTTCACAAATAAAATATCCACTTAGGGATCACAATACACACTCATTGAGTATCACACGCTCAACTGGTAAAGAAAAAGAATATCAACAACAAATTCCCTTCGCAGAGGGAAAAACAGAGTACGTGTTTTCATTTATCCCTATGCAGAGGGAAAAGGGGTGGAATATTCAGCATCACTTTAGCACAACTGAAATATATGCAATTAAGAATTATAAAAGCAATTTAAAAACTAAACATTCTCCTGGCCTTGAAAGCCGAAAGGGTTTCAAAAAATTTACTCTAAAGGTAGTTTACATAACTTAGTAATTGGCCTTTTAAATTCACTATTTTCAGTTCTCAGGGTAACTACACAAACCTTTTCATCAGGTCCAGGATGTGTTTTAATCACTCCAGATAATTTCCATTGTAAAGGGGAAAGACCTTCATTTTTTATTATAACTAAATCACCTATCTTAATATTAGGCTCTTCTATAAGCCATTTTACTTTCTGTTGTAGGGTCGAAAGGTACTCATTACTGCATCTTTTCCAAAAGTGTTGGAGAATTTTTGCACTAATAGCAGAACTACACTAATTTAACTCTGAAATATCAACATCTGGTACTGAAGTAAGAAGAGCCCCAATTAAAAAATGACCAGGGGTTAAGGCCTGTAAATCATTAGGATCGGAACTTAAAGGACAAAGGGGTCTAGGATTTAAACAGGCTTCGATTTGAGATAAAAGAGTTTAAAGTTCCTCAGATGTTAAAACTGAATTGCCAACGGTTCTTTTTAAATGAAGTTTCATCGATTTAACACCAGCCTCCCAAAGTCCACCAAAGTGAGGGGCTGAGGGTGGATTGAAATGCCAATCTATTTCTTCCAAACTTAAGTACTTTGCCACTTCTTCATTTTGCTGAGAAGAAGTTGCAAATTTATACAATCCTTTCAACTCCTTGCTTGCACCAACAAAATCTTTGGCACAATCACTTACAATTTCTTTTGGTTTGCCTCGTCTGGATATAAATCGCTTGAGACAAGCTAAAAAGGCCTGAGTAGATAAATCAGTCACTAATTCAATGTGAATTGCATGGGTAGAAAAACATATAAATAATGAAATATAATACTTAAAAGATTTTGTACCTCTACCTATTCTAAATTTACATAATATAGGTCCTGCATAGTCAGTTCCTGTAACAAGGAACGGACAGGTAGGTTGCACTCTAGTAGAAGGTAAATCAGTCCTGATTTGTTTGGACATAGAAGCAGAAGCACAAGCACAAATTACACAATTCTTTACAAACTTTCTTACAACACTTCTTCCACTTAAAATCCAATATCTCTGTCTGATAACACACAATAATAGTTGATGGGCATCATGAAAGTGAGATAAGTGAAAGTATCTAATAATCAACACAGTCACTGGATGATTTTTTGGTAACAATATTGGATGAATTTGATCTTGTGTGAGATTTGAATGATGAAGATGTCCTCCCACTCTGAGTATTCCTTCTCCATCAAGGAAGATCCATTGGAGAAAGATTGATCAATTTACTATTGCGAGGTAAACACTTACCAGAAGCCATACATTTAATGTCGTTAGTAAATGATGACCTTTGCACTTGTTTGATTATCACTTTTAAGGCACTCTGAATTTCTGTATTCGTAAGAAAACCGAAGTTTCTTTTTGAAACAGGTAAACGAGAATTCGTAAGAAATCTCAAACACCAAGCAGTTACATGTTTTAGCTTAGTAAAGGACGATATATTTGAGAGAATAGGCATTTCCTCACTTAACTGAGTTGTAGCACAAAAATAATTTTTTCTTTGCTTTATTAAGGCTTCGTCACACATAGAGATGGGAATGCTTGGAAAAAACCTGAAAAAGTTGGGAAAAAAAACGGTTTTTTTCAGTTTTTTTCCGAAGGGCTGTTTTTCAATTTTTCCAAATTGGAAAAATTGAAAATTTATTTATAAAATAATGTAGTCAAAATTTTATAATTGCTATATTCTGTTACTTTTATTTATATTTTTTTCATGTTTAGCGTCCCTCATGAAAACCTTAACATGGAAAATCTTATCTGTAAGCAGGGATCTCTTTAGAAAGAACTTGAGTCTCTTAAAGGATCTTTCACAATTTTTTCTCCTTAAAACATATGACCTTTAACAAAATTCTTTCTCTTAAAATATACATTTCAGAATTTTTTTACCATCTCCAAATTAAATCCTTCACAAATGTAATGATTTTAGAATTAAAAAACATAACCTGTTGTATAAAAGCTGCTATAACCAATGAATCTGTTATCTAGCTGTTTATATGTACAAAAAACTATCTCAATAATGTCTAAATAAGAACTTAAATATGATAATTTCTAATTTACAAAATTCTGGTTACATTTTTTACATTTCATTCACAGTTTTTACAAGTTCACAATTTCGCAAAAACATGATTGTGTGAAAAAAAAAAATCCAAGCAAATCCCTGGTAAGATAATTAAATGCAACTTCTCTCGTTAAAAATGAAAATTCATGTCACAATCATATCCATTTATTTTATTTGCATGGCTGTAATTTTTCACTATTGTTAGAAAAATTTCTTTTGATAATAACATGCAGTTGAAATTATGTATCATTTTTTTTTCTTTTCTTGGAATATAGATTCTTAGAGTTTACTAAATGTATATTCAAAAAATATAAATACATACAAACTTTGCAAAGAAAATGTAAGCAAATCTCTGTGAAAAATCTAGTTGAAAACAACTTTTGAACATATGGAAAAATCCACCTGTTTTAAAAGTTTCATTTAAAAAGAAAATATTACTTTCAATATTAAGGATCAAAATCTTACTAAATCATTTTTTGGATTTAGTCTGGAAAGCTGTACCAAAACTACATATACAGGAAATGAAAATTGTAACTGTAGGGGGGGGGGGGGGATAATACTGTAAAATAATACCAATTTTTAAACAACGGAATATTTTAAAATGATAATAGTATTTATAATAATACCAGAGCTACTATAATTTGTTTCTTTTACACTGGCATCCTTTATGTACTTGAAAATCAGTACTATGTAGATGAGATGTACAATACAGTTCAAAACTGCTTTAAAACTACAGTGATATTGGTTGAAACTAAAGATTGTTTTGTTTGTTTATTTGTTATTTAAATTAGCTCTCCTGATGCTACTGAAAAATCATTTCAACAGGCACAAGATATATTACAAACACTGGTGTTAAATTAAGCAAAAAAAAAAAAAAAAAGCTACTGTCAGAATTCCGAGACTGAAAGGATAAACTTTTAAAAGCTGGCTTTTTCTCTCTCTCTCTCTCTTTTAATAACATTTACATGTAAAGGGAAAATAATTTTTTTTAGTGTGCATAAATATTGAAAAAGTTTATTATTGTATACTTTTTAAGAAAATATCGCTTATTTTTGAGAAACATTTATAGGAAATCAATTTTTCCAATTTTTTCTCGAAAAAAACTGGGAAAAACAGTTTTCTTTCTGCCACTTCAAATTTTCTGGAAAATTTGCATCTCTAGTCACACAAAACACTCCCTAATTGCGGTTCTGGAGAGGTGAAAGATGGATCACTAAGCCAACTCTGCGCAATCCACCATAGATCATGCAAGAATACTTCTGAGGGTGATAGACCTCTTGATGCACAATCTGCTGGATTCTCTTTTCCTTTTACATGATGGCAGCATTCTGATGGAACAAGTTGTTGTATTTCCGCGACACGATTCACTACAAAAGTTTACCATCTTCTTGATTCTGTTGATAGCTAAGAATTATTGCTATTGTTGAATCGGTCCAACAGTTAATTTTATAGATGTCCAAGCACAATGAATCTAGGACAGTTTTTACCAAACGGGCTGACAGCAGGGCAGCACTCAGTTCTAATTTAGGCAAAGATATTGTTTTTAAAGGTGAAACTCTTGTTTTTGCAGTTAATATTCTAACTGATACAGTTGTATCATCGGATAAGGATCTTAAATAAACTACTGCACCATATGCCATTAAGGAAGCATCACTAAATGAATGAATTTCAAATTTGTTAGCTGAAGGAATAATTGCTAGAGGAGGCACAGTGATAGATGTTAAACATTCAAGTTCTTCCCGAATTTTTATCCACCAATTTTTTATGAGCAGTGGAACAGGATTGTCCCATGCCAGATGAAGACTCCATAGTTCCTGAAGTCGAATTTTTGCAGAAATTATAAAGGGAGTGATCCAACCAAGTGGATCAAACATTTTGGCTATATGTGACAATATAGATCTCTTTGTAACTTCTTTTAATGTTGGTTCTATGGTTACACTAATTTTGAAGACATCGCGATTTGAGTCCCATTTTAATCCTTCACTTTTATTGAATTATCATTTTCAATTGATAAATCAGGTTTAGTCTGAATTAAATTTTCAGGAATGTTTTTAGTACACTAATGTCGTTTGATGCCCACTTACGTAATTCAAATCCGACTCTTTTCATTAATTCTTGTAATTCAGATATCAATTTAATAGCTTCTTCAGGCGATGATGCACCTGTAAGTAAGTCATCAACGTAATAATCACGTAATACAATTTTTGATGCTAAAGGAAAATTTAATTTTTCATCTAACGCTAATTTTTTTAGAACTTTTGCAGCTAAATATGGGCTAGATGCTAATCCATATGTTACTATAGTGAGACGATATTCACTAATATCATCAGAAAATGTATCTTTCCAGAGAATTCGTTGAAAATCTTGATCTTCAGGATATATCTTAATTTGACGAAAAAGTTTTGCAATATCAGTGTTAATAGCTATAGCGTTGTGCGGAATCTCAACAAAATAAAAAATAACTCTTGTTGAACTCTAGGTCCTACAATTAAATTTTCATTAAGAGAAACATTATTTGTAGTTTTTGCACTCTCATCAAACACAACTTAAGACGGGTTGTTGTGCTAGATTCTCTAATGACTGGATGATGTGGAAGATAATAAACTTCATTAACAGGTTTTTGAATTTCAACTTTCGGTATTTTCTCCATGTGTCCCATATCAAGATATTCATTCATAAATATACAATAATTTTCATACAAATCGGGTTCTCTATTAAATCTTTTTTCTAAGTTTAGAAATCTTTTCATAGCTAGTGATTTTGACTCCCCTAATTCTTTACATTGCTTCTTAAATGGTAAATGCACAATATATCTTCCATTTGAATCTCATGAATGGGATGTATAAAAAATTTCCTCACAATATTTTTCTTCATTTGTGTATATTTCCTTCGAGGAGATATTTTCTAACTCCCAGAACTTTTTTACATAATCTGTTTCAACATTTGCAAAATTAACTATAATATTTGGTTTATTTTCTGAAAATGTATCACTATCTCCCGTTATTAACCATCTGTAATGTGAATTTACTGCAAAAGGAAGTCCTGGTTTCCCAAATATTTTTTCTCCTTTAATTATAGATAATGATAGAGACACGCCAAATAATAAGTCTATTGGGCCTAGTTCATTCCACTTAGGGTAAGCTAATGTTATGTTCTTTAAGAGACTGAATGAATTAATATCATATGGTACAACTGGTTGATTACTTGTTATCTTTTTCAAAATATAAAAAGTACCTAATCGTGTGTTTTGTGTATCAAAATGTGGAGAAAATTCCAATCTTACAACGCCACGAGTTTCTTCGGAATATCCCATTCCCAAACATTTAATCTGTAAATTAGCTGAATTTCTTTTAATTCCTAATAATTATATAGCACGCTCACTTATAAAATTATTGGTACTGCCAACATCTATAATGCAACGCAATAATTTATTGCTTCCATAATTATCTTTCACATTAATCAGCGCAGTTGCAAGTATGCCAAATGATTTTGAGTATATTTCACCAAGGCAAGAATTTATTGACATGTTTACATTACTAGATGATTCACCAACAGTCTCACTATTTTGATTTGAGGATTGAGGCGCTACTTGGTTTTTTATATCTGGATAATTTGTTTCTCGCCTTTCATAATGTAATAAGCTATTATGATTCTTCAAATTTACATTTCGAACAAACTCTTTTTGACTGACAATTAATTAATTTATGTTCTGCAGATAAACACGCAAAGCAGAGATTTTTTAATTTTTACAAATTACACTCTTTTGCGAACAGATAACTTTAGAAACTCACTGCATTTAGATATTTTATGACTATTCGAAGAACAATATTTACACTCAATGGTCATTGCAGTTAATTTAGGATAACTATTTTTCTTATAATTAATATTTCCTCTAGCAGATTGTAATGAATGAGCATAATCTTTCAGAAAATTTATCAATTGAACTAATGTTGGAAGCTCGTTATTTTTTAACTGGTGTTCCCACCATAATTTAATATTATGATCAACTTTTTGCAATATTAAATAAATCAACAAAGTTTCTGAAAAGCCACTTACCTTCTGATCCAATATTTCAAAGGAACGGACACATTCATTTGTCATATCCACCAAATTGAGTATTGCTGTGGGTGCATCACCTTGCACTAATGAAAAATTTAATAATTTTCTAATGTGGCTGTATATTAATTCACGTTTGTTAGAATATCTTTCAGATAGCAAGTCCCACGCGGCACTATACTTCGAGTCTTCAATAGGTATTGATTTTATTATTTTCAAGGCGTCTCCTTGACAAGATAATTTCAAGTATTGCAGCTTCTGAGCTGGCAATATATTTCCATTATTATGGATGCTAGCATTAAATTAATCTTTAAAACTCAACCATTCATGAATATAACCACTAAATGATGGTAGAGAAAGTTTTGGTAACTTTATATCATTAACTTCCTTCTTCGGATTGTCCATATTTATTTTTCTAGCTGTAATTGCATGTTCAATTTTTACTATCAATTCATCAAAGATGTCTTGCAGTTCGTCTTCTTCTTCTATAAATGAATCGATGTCTTTTTCTTCACACGCAGAAAAAATTGTTTTAAACAACGCCTTCAACTCTTCCTCTAATTTTTCCATTTCTTTTTTCAATAGTTGAAGTTGTTCTAATTCACACACATTCAGATCAGTTTTAATGAATTTATTTTTCAATCTTGTTATTGAAGATTTCAACACTCTTTTATCGGTTGCTACTTTTTTATCCATTTTTATCTCACACTATTCGATTTTGGCACAGTTCCACTGAGCACACGCTTTCACTTTCGAACGAATTTTAGATACGCATTATTCTTTGCACTTAGTTTGTTTTAACTCCAGCTCGACGGGCCATATGTACCGTAAAGGTTTTAAAGGTAAAGGTAAAAAGCTGCAGTAGACTGTATACACTAACTTTTTCACACTATTTAATTGAAAGTTTTCACAAATTCACAAATAAAATATCCACTTAGGGATCACAATACACACTCATCGAGTATCACGCGCTCAACTGGTAAAGAAAAAGAATATCAACAATAAATTCCCTTTGCAGATTGAAAAACAGAGTACGTGTTTTCATTTATCCCTACACAGAGGGAAAAGGGGTGGAATATTCAGCGTCACTTTAGCACAACTGAAATATATGCAATTAAGAATTATAAAAGCAATTTAAAAACTAAACAATATATTAACACATACATATATGTCTGCATACATGCATGTGTTTACTAATTAAGAAATGTCTGAAATATTTAAAGTTATTTTAAAGCATTTTTTATTAAGTTGAAAATTTCTTTTTAGATATTACCTAGTCGCCAAGAAACTGCTGAATCAATGTTGTCAAGATTTGGATTAAGTAGGTTTTGTAATAAAATTTTTATGTTAGTAAAATATGGTTTGTTATTCTTAAAAGCATTTATTTGTTGGTTATACTTTAATAAATGTATGTTATTAAGTATATTTTATGATATCTTTATGAGACTTATTTACATGTTTGATGTAAATAAGTCTTATTTAGTATGTTTTATAAATATATTCATTATATATACGAATCGGAACCTGTCGCATTCGACGAATGAAAATACTTGCTTAAAAGACTTGTTAGACTGAATTTATAAAAACTTACAAAAATAATTACAGTAAAAAATCAATCTTACATTGGCTGGCCTTACTCTTAAAACAAATATTATTTTAAACTAAAGTTAAAAAACTGCTGTTTCCTTTAACCTAAATTTTCAAATTCTTTTTAACTTAACTTTTCATATTTATTCCTATAAGTAATCAGTAACATATAATCAAGATAAGTAATTATCAATTGAGGCTTTGATCTTTGATATTAGGAATTCAGAAATCAGAAAATTATTTTTTTAGACGCATTCATAGTAAAATATTTAGTTTTATTAAAGAAAAACTAATTTTCTTTTTACTATGACATCATTTTCACTCAGTGAAGCATTTCGCCTCCCTCTGAGATTACAATCTCGCAAAATTAAGTTGTGTCTGGAAAATTTCTTTTCATAAATTTATTATTATTTACTATTTTATATTTTAAACACGGTTCTGAAATAATGCATAATATTTTTTTCTTGCATTTTCTGTAAAAATGTATTCGACTAGGAAAAAAAAGTCTTTTTAAATATTTGATTTGCTCTAAATATTTAAAAATATAAATGTTGGAATACAAAAGTGCTTATCATTACTGACGTTGGCATTTTAGTTTAGTAAATATGCAATTAATCAGGTGACACATATTGTAAAAATGTTTAAAATGCTTACCTTGTAATTGTCTACAAAAGAAGCTAAAAGATATCAGTAACAAGAAATTTTTATTTATTATATTTATTTAATATATGTATTTCTGATATTATTATGAAAGTCCTACTAACAATTTCTTAAAAAATATTTTTTATATTATACATCATAATAAAACACACATACACACATAAATAACGCCTGCATTCAACACTTAAAGGTATATATACAAATATTATACAGACACATATACAATAGATACAATAAACTCAACTGGAGTCAAAAATTAGCCAGAGCCAGGAATCGAACCTGCGACCACAGCGTACTAGGCTGTTGCTCTAACCACTGAACCACTCCGGCCAATACCTGGGTCTGCAATTTAATTAATCTAATAGATAACTGGTGACCTTCTGAACAGGGTTTATTAGTGGAAAATTGCAGACCCAGATACTGGCCAGAGTGGCTTAATCTGATAGATGGCTGGTGACTTTCCCAACATGGTTTATTAGTGGAAAATTGCAGACCCAGGTATTGACCAGAGTGGCTCAGTGGTTAGAGCAACAGCCTAGTATGCTGTGGTTCCAGGTTCGAATCCTGACTGTGGCTATTTTTTCACTCCAGTTGGGATTATTGTATTTATTGTATATGTGTCTGTATAATATTTGTATATACCTTTATACATCATAAGTTTTATGAGATGATATTTGCATTTCCAGTTGACTATTTTTATTATTATTATTTGTTAGGATGAAAAATATTTGAATTATAATTTGTTCAATTTTTATTCATGCAAAGGAAAAATGATGTTGCATTTGAACTTTACAGATAAATGTATTTAGAGAAGATAAAAAAATCATATAACTGTTAAAAATTTGCATATGAGCGTTACTGTTTTAACATTTTATTTCATTTTGAAAGATGTTCTATTGGAAATATCTAAATAAAACTATTTGGGATATTTGATATCAGAATTAATTATTTATAATTTACACAAAATAAAAGTAAATTTTCACTTTAAAATTCTTTAATGTTAAAAAAAAAAAGTTATTTCAGAATTGTGCTTAAAATATAAAAAGGGTAAATAATAATAATAATAAACAATTTTTCTAGATATAAAATAGTTTGGATTTTCATCAATAGAGATGTTAGTTTGAAAATTACAGATAAATATAAATTTTCATGACTAAAAATTCTAAAACTTAATTGTACATTTTTTACGATAATATAAAATTTTTTAAAGCAGAAGCAATTCATAAATATACTTAAAAGTTGTAAAGTGTCAAAAATATCAAATTTATAAAAAAAAAAAGCTCAGAAAGTAGGATCGAACCAGAGTGCAAACACTTTATCTCGACGTCACAGAGACTGCGTTTAAAAAGAAATAGGTATTTGAAACACATGCTGAACTTTCACCCTCCATATTCTCAAAATCTCTGGCCCATTTGAAGAAAACCTGTCACCAGCATATTTAGGTGTATGATCCCTACAAGATACTTTAAAATAATCAAAATTTGTGTGCATTATGTTTTCTGGTCCCTTTATTAGAATAATTTTAATTAAATATTTTGTGCAGAATATCATGCAGGTAAAAATATTTAACATATATCAACTTGTATAAAATACTATGTTTTCTTTCTTTCTTTTTTTTTAATTGCTTTTTTACCTTAAAAAAATAATAATAAAGGTTTTGAAAGATACAATAGGCATTATTCGAAAGTTGCTTTTGTTGATGGAATTCACATTGACTATTTAAAATAGTGCAATATTATTCACTGTCATATTAGCATTGCTGATCTATGTGACTAAGCAGTCTCTTGTAAGAGGGAAGAGAAAGTAATTTTGTTGCAATAGTATGCTAATAAAAAAAAATCTTTTATTTTTCCTGTCTATTTGCTCAGAGTTTGATGTTAAAATTCAAAAGGCATGCAGCAGATGGATTTCATATAAAGGCAATTTCATTTAAAAAATTATAAGTAAATATGGCTTTCATACATTGAGTAGATTTTGTATTTTTGTATACACAAAAAGCAAATGAAATTTCATAGAGTGATAAATTAAAATCATAAGTAATTTAAAATCAAACGATTGTACTTCACAAATTTGAAGATTGCTATTTTATTTATTTATTTCCTATGCATTTTGTTAATAAAGGAATGGTATAGAATTTTTTTTTAAAGAGAAAGAAAGAAAAATGCAATGAAAACTGCTTCAATTCAGATTACATTTATTGCGCCAGAGTGGGTTAGATTAGAGTAAAAAAAAAAAAAAAAAAAATAGCTCTGTGGCCGGAGCATAAATGAAAACTAAAAATATTGCAAGTTTGAATTTCTGATATCTGTGATGTGAAAGGCCGACATTTTAATTCTGCTTTAATTTTAAAAAACGAATTTTGCCTGAGTACGTAAAATCAGCTTATAATCTAAAATAAAAGCTTATAATTCAATCAACTTATTTCCACTGTGAATTTAAAGATCCCAAATCACCCCCCCCCCCTCTTAATAAGCTATTGCAAACTTGAATAATATATCACATAACAAAGAATCGTCTTGTACTATACAGTGGTGGCCAAAATTGTGGACTCTTTTAGGTAGCTTTTATTACAAAAAGTAAAAAGCTACCTTTGCAGCCATCCGAAGGAAAACACTTTGGGAAATTTTGCTATATTTTCGCCGATCATGCCGCCCCCCCCCCCCCCCCCCACAGATACCAAAATCACCTTCCGTTGAAATGCTGACTTATATATATATATATTCATTTATATCTCAATTTTGTCATGCTATAACTCTTAAATTTTTTAACCGATTTGGATGAAATTTTTCATATGCATAGTACATACTAATGTCTCGACTGAGTTCGTTGGCCAGCATCATCTGCCATCTCATTTCAAAATGGTAGCTGTGGCAGCTTACTCTGCAACATATCCCCCCCCCCCCCCTGTTTCTCAAAATTTACTTTGAACAAGTAAATTCATTAGATTAATTCTTTTTTTTTAAAAACAATGTGTAGTTCTACCTTCATATATATATATTTTTTCTTTCTCCCTCCTTTTCACAGCGAACGTAAGTCAACACGTACAAAGACTTATAATTTCATTTTTTTTTTTTCACTTATTCAAAATTCTCGTTCTCGCATATTTATTTTTCTTTCTTAACGGTTTTTGTTAAAAGCAATCAAGGACACATAAACTCAAGTGCATCTGCACTTTTTAACATTTCATTTTCTTTATCGTATTTTATCTGCATTATAAATAAGCCACTCTTAATTGCAGTTAGAATTTGACGGGTAAAAAGAAATGAAGGAAAAAATAAAAAAGTATTTTATGGGAATTGCGGTTTCAAATTATATTTCATTTATCTTAGCACATATGCCTTCTACATTTTACATACATTTGTTAAAGATTTCACAATCACATTTAAGCACAATCTGTTAAAGTAAACAAAACCAGACTTCATGTCGCTCTTATTCATGAAATATGTAGGGCTGCTTTACATCCTGTGGGTGTGCTGAAAGGGGGGCTGCTACATTATTTGCCTGCTAAACCTGCCGCCAATGCTTTGTCTCTGTAATTCCGGCATCAAAAACTTTGTAAATTGGCGATAATGTAATACACCAAGTCATGTGATTCGGTATGCAAAAAAATAGAGTTGGCTCCCGACCTCTGTGCTGTAGGGTCCGAGAAAGGGCCGCTGTTATTTTTTTCTTCTGTTGACGTTATGGGGCACTTTGCCATGGATAATTTTATATCTACATATCTTCATATCTGATGCCCTTTTTGCGAATTGTCTGTTTTCATTTGAAAATGAATAAACATAGACTGCACTTCCTTTCACCTATAATGTTGGAGTTTTTTTATCTTACCATATCATCGAACCCCTGAGCCACTGCTGCATGAAGAATCAAATGACTCCATAGCAGCCATTTGAATTTTGTGGACATTTTTGGAAATTTTTAGCTTTCCTAACTTTCTCTTTAAAATGAGCTATGTTGTTAACTTACACTGTGTGACTCTTTAAAATATCTTTTAATGTTTCTAACATTTTGTTTAAATAAGAGAATTTGATAATAGAATCGGATCTGCCAACTGCTACGAAAAAAATTGTAGTTGCTACAATTTGGACTTATAAACTGTGATGCTATGAAAATCGGTCTGAAACTATGATTTTTTGCAAAGAACAGAAACGCATTTTTTGTTTCTAGTTGCGATTTTTGTTGCGCGCAACATATTTTTCAAGCGTGATTCTCTTCTGAAATTTCCAAAATTTAAAAGTATTCATTTCCGAAAGTTTAAAAAAAATTGGCCATTTTTCTGAAAATTCGGACATCAAAAAATGCTCATGGGAAAAAAAAATCTGTGCTGCAAAACAAACTTCTTAACATAAAACACTATGTATATTAACCACGAGTGAATCGTGTTTCTGTAAATATTTATACAGGAATTCCCTTCCTTAGAAACAAGGGCTCCATTTTAAGAACTTCTGAAGGAGGGGGGGGGGGGGGGGGGGGCTTTGAGGGCAAGGTTTGAAATAGTGTGCAAAATCGCACGATTTGCGATAAACTATCGCGAATTTCGACAAATGACTGTGTAAAAAAAAATCGATTTTGTCAATTGGTAGCAGACTAAAATAAAATTCGTCAGAGTGGTAAAAATGTGAATTTTGTCAAAATATCGCAGAAAGAAAACACGTATTTCGTCAAAAGATCAGTAAGAAAATGCAAATTTCATCGAAAGATCAGTAAGAAAATGCAAATTTCACCGAAAGATCACAGAAAGAAAACACTAATTTCATCAAAGGATCGTGGTAAAAAACACAAAATTCATCAAAGGATCACGGTAAAAAAAATGAATTTCGTCAAAAGTTCAGGGTAAAAAGTGTGGATTTCAACAAAGAATCGTGATAGAAAAATGTGAATTACGATTGGGGAAAAAAATTGTGAATATCCTGAAATGGTCGTGGGAAAAAAAATCGCGATTTTCATCAAAATTTACTGCACTGGACTGAAAAAATGGAACCAGGCTCCTTTTACAAAATCGTATAAAATTTTCAGAGGAAAAAATTTACTATATTGAGTTGAAAGACTGAAACCTTATTCCTTTTACGAAGGCCAAAAGATGTCTGCGAAATGTGAAAAACCAACCAACCTCCAGATTAATTTTAATTTTGCATGCTACGATTTCTCATTTTCAAAGGTTGGCAGGTCTGTAGAATGAATGACACATAAGAGAAAATTCAACTTAAATTAGTTGAATCATTTATATGTAGAGGAATAAATTAATAATTTACCTTTTGCACAAAACATTAAATAAATTTAGAAAAAGCCTTTATTAAAAAAAAAACCTGATTTGTTTTGTACGTTACTTTATCTTATTTTATATATGTAGAATAAATTTCGGGCATATAAAAGTTTATTAGTAAAAATTAATATCTGACTGTGTTCATGAATTACATTATGTTTTCCAACTTATTCAGCATAAGCAAAAATAGCGAATCTTTTAGTAGTAGTGAGAGTTAATTCTAGAAATAGTGAAATATTTAACTTATAAGAAGACAATAAGATTTGCATTGAATTCAGCAAAACATTCCATAGGATTTGGATGGAATCAAACATAGGTTATTTTTGTATAAATACAGTCGAATGCGTTTCAAGGGGCTAAACAATATTGCATATTAAGCAAGATCGCATATTAAATGTGATATTTTTGCATTAGTCTTTTGAGCGATGATTAATTGACTGGAAAAAATTGCGGATTAAGTGGAATCTCCTATTAACCATGAGTGTCTTAACTGGCTTCGACTGTATGATTGTTTTTTTATGTGCAATTTTATGTATGACTATTTCAATAAAAATACATTAATTACACATTAATTATACATACATTAAACACAGAAGTATTTTATTGGTTTTAATTATAATTTCGATAAGAAATACATTATTGTCCATTTCAACAACACATTCAAATTTTGTTGTGATCTTGGAATTTTTTTGAAAGTTAGATGGATAAACAAGCATAATGTCAAGAATTTTAAAGTATTTCTGTCTGTTAATATGTTTCATATGTATGTTAAATTATATTGATGATTGTGCTGTATTACATTAGCTAATCAAATTACATCACCAAGTCTGGAAATAAAAAATTGCATATTGCTGCATTGAAAAATCACAAATTTAATATAATTTTTTATCACATCACCGATATTCAGTGTAAAAACTACTACTATATATATATATATAGTTTTATAATAAATAGAAGTTTGGAAACAGTAAGATTTCTGGAATTAGATATGTAGAAAATGCTATTATGACATCTGGTTGGCATTATACTCACAATCAAAAAAGTTCCTCAGAGTTTTGGTACAAAAAGTTTCAAGTCTGGATGAATGATAAAATTTCACAATTGCTTATTTCCAAGTTATGTAATTAAAACGTCAATAAATTGAAGGCAATCAAGAATTCTTAAATCTTGGTTCTTAATTACTCACAGGAAATTAATCGAAATTATCAAAATATTTGCAGAAGGAGGTGTAACAGAGCAGAACTCCCTCCCCTTCCCCACGCACTATACACCCACATACCAATAGTTGACTATTATATTCAAAATTTGGGAGAGGAAAGTAATTTTTTTTAGAAATTCCGCATTGAATTGTATTCATTTGCTTCATTCTCAAACTTTAAGGCAGGCTGCGTACTGAGGCGACTCGAGCAACATGTCATTCCTCTCAGTTCTAGTTCCATGGTAAAAACAGACTGAAACAAAGAAGAAACCTGTTTTTTTTCTCCTCAGAGGAATGACATGTTACTCATGTTGCCTCAGTGCGCTACCTGCCTAACAGTTCTATTATAGTAATTAAAATTGCTATGGAAATTCTGTATTTGAATATGTTAGTATACAGTAATTTTGTCAGTAGCCATGGAATGTTGTGTAATTGATTTTTGTTCATTTAGATTAATTTTTTTTCTTTTTCTCTAGATTTCAGATAAATATTTCAGTTTTTAAATCTCTAAAATTGATCTATATACTTATGAAAAAGTTAATGTGTAAATATTTTAAAAGTTAAGCAAGAAATATTTTGTTATATCAAGCTAAAATGCAAAATTTCTTAAAAACGCCATTAAAACAAACGGAAGCTACATGGTTAATAGGAATGAAAACTTAGTTCGAGGAAAAGTAATACACAAAATTGTCATTAAAAGAGAAGATGGATGTTCTTGCTGTAGTAGTAGTTGTTTATTACCATTTGAACCTCAAAATAAGGAATTAATTCCTTGAAAAACTGTCTTTTCATTATGCCCTCTTCTCCAAAAGCAATAAAAGTAAAAATAAATAAAATAAAATAAATTCAGCAATATGTGGTATTGTTCTACCCCTCAATTTAATAATACTTGGTATAACTTTCTTTTAAAGAGAAAAACTATTCTGAAAGCATTTTTTAGTCAGAGTAAATATGATTTCTTTAGTATAGAAGCTTTGAGCAGAATCATAAATTTTCTTCGCACGAAAGTAAGGTTTCTTACAATAGGATAAAGGATCACACTGAAATATTCTTGGAAAAGGAAAGGGTGAAATAATCAAAGCTTCTGTCTCTTTAATATTACCATCATGTGACTTATCAAACTGTCAACAAGATTATTATGCTGATTGGAAAAGATGCAAAAAAATTTACTTTCTCAATGTTTGAAGTATAAACCAAAGACTAGAATTTTAAGGATTAGGCATTTCAGAAAAGTCCAACAAGTGTTGGAATTTTTTGTGGCAATCACGTTCAAAGCAGTTATTGAGATAATGAATTTTATGTGACAGTTGCTCAGTGGGGTAATATCATTTTGAAACAAAAAGCATAGCGTCCAAACTGAATGATCATATTATCTATTATGTTTCTTAAATTAAAGAAAATTATAGAATTTGAATTTTACAAATGAAAATAATTTTTTTAAATGTGTAAAGTTAAATTTATATTATTATCTCGTTAGAAATTTTCAAAGATAAGTTCTTAGGCAAAGTTTTAAAAGTAATAATTAATTTTTATTTTATTTTATTTAGATAGAGAAATCTATGCACATTTTTTTTGTCTACTTTCACCTCATATATTAAGAATGTTTAAAATTTTGTTTGTGTATCTGGTGAATATTCCAAATCGGAATTTGAAGGGTGGATGGCAATCACACACACACTCAAAAAAAGCTTAAGTTTCTAAAAGGCAAATAATTTAAACTTAACGTTATACATTTTAAAAGTTTCTCTTCATTTGGAAAATTTAAATATTTCTTTCATTTAAGAAACTTAACATATCTGTTAGGTAGGATACTTTCAGAATATCCTATCTATCAGTTAAAAATGATAAATCTGTATATCAGTATATCTGTATATCAATACCATCTGTAAAATTACATTTGTATTTTTATATCATTTTACTTGATATCTAAAATCTTATTTTTTATAATTTCATTTTTTATGCTACTTTTGCTGTATATAAGATTTTACTAGTTTCAGGAGATTTAATTTTCACTAATTGTTGTTTGAGAATACAATCCTGAAATTTCATGATTGTCTAAATCTCTTAATGGCAGTAATTTTTCTGAGCTTTCAATTCATCTAAAGCAAAATAGTTATCTCCATGTCATCAAAACAATATGTTGCAAACTTCCAGTGTATCACTAACAGCATTGTATAAAATACAAGTGTGATCCTCCATACTGAATTCATGAATTACAAGGAAGCACTGTCTGGCGTCGAACATTCTTACTGAGTAGAGAAACTAAGACATTGATTGGGAAAGAAGCGAGATTGTGTAATATTTTTAAGTTCACTGTAGTTTCATACTCTTGGCTGCAAACCAACAACTTGGACTGAGCTTCTAATGAGTGATCACTAACAGCATTAATGTGTTAGCAATGCAATATGCAACTGCAATCCCCCATATTGAGCTGATGCATGACAAGGAGTGATTGAAGTTGAGACTCTGTTTAGAGAAATTAGAAAATTGAATGTGAAAAAAAGGGGAGATTCTGTAATTTTTTTTAAAGTTTGCTTTAGTTCTATAGTCTTTGATTTGTTGACTGTAAAAACTATGGACGTACATATAAAATGTAGATGTTGTAAGTACAGTATACTCTGTCTAAGGTGAAATTGATTGGGACTGAGAAAATTTTACGCCATATACAGTATTCCACTTTAGATAAACTTTACTTTGTCTATAGATTTGCTAGGACTTCAAAATCTTCCTGAATTACATAAAGATTTCTGTCTTACTCAGTCTGCCTTAGATAGGGTTTATTGTATAGTTATTTATAGGGCCCTTGGCAATTTCATCAACTTTGGTTACTGCCAAAACTCCTTCACATACACATTCGTACCATGCATGATGGTCGCAGGCTTATTCACTCTCAGACAATACCATTTTGTCCCTCATAGAAATCCGAATTCAAATACCTTTCATATTTTAGATTCCAAAAATTTCCATCTTTTTTTTTACCTTGTGGTATTACTTTCAATGTAATTTCATTGCAATATCATAATATCTTTCAGGAACTGCTGCACATGGAAGCAAAAGATTGTGGCCCAATCCTCGAACATTACCTGAACCTAATGACCCTGCTAGATTTGGATTTTTTGGAAAAGAACCCACTGCAGGTTGATTCAAAATCCTTCATATTAGTGTTTACTCTTTATATTTGTATATTTCTTTTCAGTCAGTTTCTATAAATCATAATCCTCATTTTTGACAATAGTAGCATTTATTTATTTTATTTTTAAGATTACCTTTTTAGGGAATTAATGTATAAAACAGTAGAAATAAAAAGTTACAGATTTATTTTTACTGTAATCAGGTACTGATTTCTTACAGAACAAACAGGGCAAGCATCTGCACCTCCAGTTGAAAGGAGCCCCCCAAATTTACTAAATAAAATTAAAGTTATAATGTGATTGTTTTAATTTCCTTGCACATACCTTTCTATTTGACAAAATCACTTTTAAAAATAGCCATGAAATGATCCAAATATTAATAATATTTAAAAGTCTTTATTCTTTTATTTCTAATTTTATGTTATAATTGTTGAGTGAAATGTATCCCCATTTTCAAAGTGCCTGTTTCTGTGATGAGACTACCCTATTTTGCCACATCATCGTACATTGCTAAATGAGTAGTCCCCAACAAATGTATTTGGCCTCAATTTCTGCAAGTCGCTCCCTGACTGTAATCGCAAAATACTTGGTAGGTTTAATCTTTCTTCACTAATGTTAATTATTTTTCACATGCCTCCTCTTGGGATATGCTTATCATTAGTTGAGAAATGCTCTTTATTTCATTACAGTATTCTCAATCCTTCAAGGATTTTTTTCTGCTTATTAAAATCAGCAATGAGTCATATTAATAGATCTCCAAAAAAAGTATGTTCATCCATTTTTTTTCTCAGAATTTTGAATAACTGATTTCAGTAAATAACATGCCATAAACTATATATATATATACTAGGGGGTTCTGCCCCATAGAAGCTACGCTCGCCAACCCCCGTTCAGAGGGGCCAACCCCCGTAACGCTCGCCAACCCCCGTAATCTGATCGGTTTTTAAAAGATTATAGAAGATTGAATTATAATGGAAAAAGCTGTAGCAATCTCCCTGTAAACGGGTTTCCATTCAATTCCCTTTGATTGCGAAAATTTAAGACCGGATCAGTTGCTGTTAAGACATCCAATGGTTGTTTTCATGTTTGATTAAAGAAGATCAGTTAAACATTTGAAAAGAAGCTAAAATAAAATGAATTAAATAAACAGAGTCTTTGCCTTCCGGTATTTTTTGACAGCGTTATACAGTATGGAACCATTTATCCGGAAACCAGTTAACTGGAAAACCAGTTATCCGGAATGATATTTCTGATAGACTGATTTCAGAATCTTTGCAGAAAAAGGTGTCATACACTGCCAGTTTGACGTAGGCTTTGCTTGAAACAATTGTATAATTTGATGACAACATCTAGTATTTGAAATGAAAACATATTTAGTTGTATTTTAGATGTTTTAATTTTTATGTAGAGGAAACAGGAGAATTTTTTTCCTAAGGGATTCCCATAAATTACCTTCTTTTAAACTCTGGTTAACTTTTGATCTTTCTTGCAGTGACTTTTAATCCAAGTAATCTAATAATTTAGAATCAGAAATAATGTCACAACACACATATTCCACAAAACTTATCAAATGGATGCTGCCAGGGTTGGGTTTTTGACATGACAAGCGTCAAAAACTGGTTTAAACTGTCATAAACTGGTTTAAACCGTCGAAAACTATCATAAACTGGTTTAAACCTTCGAAAACTGCCAAATACATGTAACACACTAAAACATTTTAACAATAGGTAAACATTAAATAAGTCAATGATTTATGTGATCTTTTATTGAAATTTAATAATTTAAAAAATATATTATTTGCAATAAAATATATATTTTTTTTTGATTTTTCAACCAGAAGAAAATAATTTTGTACAATTAAATAATGCGGATCAATTTTACCCCGCAGCATGCTGCAGCACACCACGTGTTCAGCACATTTATTTACACCCAAAAGATTTTTGAGTTTAAAGTGTAGGATTCGTTAGAAAATAGTCTATCTCTTAATTGATGCTTTGCTAGTAGGGCTTGACAGCAAAAGCATTGCTAGATGAGCAAGTTTTGAAGCAGGCTCAAAAAGCTGTTGCATTTAATACCTTTCCACCAAGCAATGGATTCCTCCCTATAGCACTGAAATAAGAAGACGGGAAAGGGGATTCTTTAGCTTCATACACAATCAGTATGGGTAAGTATCCATAAATTTTCTCTGTAGCTCAAGCGCGAGCTGAATCAACTGATACAGCAGTCAACCTTTGCCCCTGATGGTTAGGATGCAAAGTATAAGCCAAACAATGGTATGGTTTCATGATTTGATTCCTTCTATTATGCACTTTTTCAATATGCGCTTAAAGGAATTTTCTTTTAGATGACCGAGCCAATTTTGTTCAGTTTTAAAATCGAAAACATTTTTATATATTGAAAGAAAGCATGTTTTAAAAAAATTTTGACTTTAAGCTTTTTTTTTTAATTACTTCTCTTATTTTGTAAATGTTTAAAATTAATAATCCAATTTCAATTTTGAATGGAATGGTTATTGCCTAGAGTAGAATAACATTGATGCACATTATTTTGTTATATATACAAAAACATCTGCACTTTTCTAAGTTTTTTTTCCCCGTAAAAAAAGCTAGCTAATGCTTTAAGCTCTCAAAAATAAGAGAAATTAAAACGATTTTAAGTAAGAGAAAAAATGTATAGCTCAGGTGAGCTTAATATCTAGTTTTTAGAAAAACACAATTTTATAAAAAAAAATTTAAATAAAAATTTTACCCTGTTAAAAAGTTGTACTTAACAATAATACTTTTTTACTATGTACTAATTACTGACATACAGTAAGAGTGAATTTAAAATATTACATGTAATGTTGTCATGTGTGACATTTAATTTGAATTTTTACAGATCAATTTAGTATTTGAGGTTTTTGACAAGAGGTTTTTGACATGACAGTTTAAAGTACGGTTTAAACCCGACATAAACTGACACATGTCAAAAACCTGCCAACCCTGTAATTATTACTAATACTATATACTAATTATACAATTACAGTAATAGTGAATTTTAAATATTACATCTAATGTGTGACATTTAATGTGGAATTTTACAGATCACTGTAGTATTTGAGGTTTTTGACAAGGGGTTTTTGACATGATGGTTTAAACCGTCAAAAACTGACACGTGTCAAAAACTTGCCAACCCTGGATACTGCCTTAATGCACAACCAGTTAACTGGAAAAACCAGTTATCCGGAATATATCTGACACCAAGCATTCCGGATAAATGGTTCTGTACTGTAAACGATTGACATAATACAATTTACTACAATTACTACAATTTACTGCTTTAACCCCTTCAAGGGCGGTGGTTTATTTTTGGACCACTTAATTTTAATTCTTAAATGCCACATTGGCACCAGAATATTGGAATGAAAATTTTCTTTTTATTAAGTAAGTGAACAAAAACATTTTCATATTTCAAAATTTGTTTGTAAATTCTGGTGCCATTCACTGATTTCAACATTTTATGAATAGAAGTACCTTGCCTCTGAAAGGGTTAAACGCATATTAATGTATTTATTATTTTAAAGTTTCCTTTCTCTTATAATATTCATGTGTAAATACAATTTTCAAGACATAATTTTCAATATTTTCCTGCTTTTAACACATACTCATTTAATAGTAATTTTAAAGTTTTTTTTTCTGTTTTAAAAAGTCACGCGTAAATAAATTTTTAATCGTTAGGAAATATGCTTTGTACTGTTTTTTAGAATTGAAAACAATCTCTATAATAATAGCCTAAGTCATGTGACTATTATCAATAGTTCCGGATGGATCCCTTCGCCTTTTTATATTCCAGCGATCATTTAGGTACTTTAATGTTAGCCAGCCACAGGTGATAAGTCACAAAATATTATTCTATCGCCATCATTTCACTTATATTATAATACTCCAAGTCATGTAACTGCCATTCGCTTTTCATAAGAAAGGTTTCCATTCTGATTAAAGAGTCAAAATTATTTTTTCAAATAAAACTACATAAAAGTTGCCATGATTGCAAAGAATTCTTGGTACTTTTATGTTAGCTGGTGCAAAACTCGCCAATAGCTTTTTTTTTAACTCGCCAGTTAGCATTTTTTTATTTTTCGAGTGGCAAATTAAAACGGTACTACATGGTTATCCCATCGACCAAAAATCTATTGCCAAACAGTAAGATTAAGTGCCAATAATGGTTGATCGTAAATATCACATTCACTTGACTTTAAGGAAGTTACATGTGTGTACGCCATCAAGTGATTTTTATTTCAACGTTTTATTTGTATTTTTATTGATGTTATACTAATTTATTTGTTCTTTTGTTATTTAAAAAAAAAATTATGTCAATTTGTATAATTTGGCAAGTGGTTTGGCTATTTATATAATTTGGCGAGATTGGTCGACGGGATAACTAAGTAGTACCATTAAAACATTGCTTTGAAGTTGAAATTAAATGTCATGATTTGTTGCATTATTTCACATATGTCATATACGTACCGGGTTTGGCGTGATTTTTTTTTTACGACAATTTGGTGAAAACTTCGTTTTTGAATATCTGTTACATATGTATTTTTAAATTATTTTCTATTATTTTTAAAATGAAATAACAATAAATAAAAAAGTTTAATTAATAACTATAGAACAAAACAATTTATAACATTTTCTTTTAAATTAAAAGAAAATAAATGCAAATAAACATTTATTAATAAATAAGCAGCAATAGCCGGGTTACCATGTCAGGCAAAATAAAGGCATTTTGGTGCCAATTAGGTACCCCGGCGCGTATATGACATCTGTGCCTAATATTTTTCTTTTCGTTTCGTTTAAAAAAAAAGAAAGAAGTGAAAGCCATTAATTTTAAATGTTTCAGTTTTAAATGAAAGTTTTGTATTAAATAAAATGATAATGAAACACAAAAAGAAAAATGCATTGTTCTTAGCACATATTTAAAAAAGGCCAAACTGGTCGCCAAATTAGTTTAAAATAATAATCTTTTCTAAAATATGAAAAAAAATATCTGCCATGATTAAAATTTGAGTTGCCATCATTAGAGAAAAGTATTTAAAATTAGAAAAGAATTAATATTTCGGAAACTAATTCGAATTTAAAAATTGTAATAGTAGTTTTGGGATCTGCGGATCATTTTTGGTGATAATTACATCGCAAAATATTCCATATTTTTTGGAGAAATCGCTATGAAACATCCTTTGTTTATTCAGTCGTTTCATAAATTTGTTTCTTGAAATCGTTTCATAAATTTGTTTCATTAGTATTTTATGTATATAAGGTATATATATATATATATTTATTTGGTAGGTGTGGTGGTGTATAATAGTATATTAATATACAGGGTGTCCCAAAAGTCTCTGTACAACTTCAAAAATTGATTACCAAAAAAATAGTAGGCCTACAGCAAAAATAATTACAACAGTACATAGAGTAACTCAAAAAGTTGTTTTCTACTACCTTAGTATACTTCTACATGAGATCCTTTCGTTGCATGCGACGTTTCTATGTGATGAAGCATTTCAATTGCAAATTCGAAGCGTTTCGCATAATCAACAGTTTGTAACGCCTGCACAGTCTGAATTTTATAGGCTGAAAGTTGTAATCGTTTATGAAGCACTCTGTGTGTTGCGATTTTTGACATAATAAGCTCTTGCGATGCTTTTCGAATTGATTTTACAGGGCTCCTAGAAAAAGTTTGATGTACTCGTTCCACACTTGTTGAACTGCTTCATCGCATGGAAATGTTGCGTGCCAACGAAAAGATCTCATGTAGAAGTATGGTAAAGCAGTAGAAAAAAAACTTTTTGTGTTTCTCTATGTACTGTTATAATTATTTTTGCTGTAGGCCTATTATTTTTTTTGTAATAAATTTTTGAAGTTGTACGGAGACTTTTGGGACACCCTGTATGTTTCACAAGCTTTTGTTTAATTTTTAGTCAATTTCAGTTTACTGAGCAGTCTATTAAAAAGAAATAATATTCGTCGCAGAATGTTTCATATTTTGCAGTGAGGCATCAAAATCATTAAATTTTTTACATTCTTAAGCTATTCACAAAATATCCACTAATCAGTATTCTTTCAGTCCAAAGATGATTTACTCTTTCAAGTTTGAATATTATTTCTTTAAAAAAAGTTTGCTCATAAAATTGTGTATAATAGTTTTTTTTTTGTTTGTTTAACAGCTACTTCAGATGTGCTTGCTGAAGACACAGTATTGCCTGATGTGTCTGTAAGTATATTTTAAAAAAATCCATAGAACTTACATTCTAAAGCTCCTTTAAAATTGTTTCATATAATAATACTAACTATTAACTATGCCTCTTAGATAGATACTTTAAAACAAGGTTGGCAAAACACACACACACACACACACACACTTATATATATATATATATTAAGTTCTGAATAAAACTGGATTTTCTTCAGAAAAAAATATAGATCACACACACACACACACACACACACATATATATATATAATATCTGTGTCAACTTAACTGCTAAAATAACCTTAAAGTTATCATGCTTTTGGATACCATGTGCAGGAGTGTATTTGGATTCAATAAAAACTGGGATTATATTAGGTATGTTGTGTAATATTACTATTTTTCATTGCTATAAATCAAATATTTAAAAGGTTGTATTGCTTTTTCCATTTCTTGGCATTTAATATTACTGTTTTCATCTTGAAACTATTCTGTTGGTTATATTAGTCGTTTGAGTACAGGAAAAAATTTTCTTTCAGTTTTTAGCTTTTTTTCTCACAGAAAATGACTATTTTGCTTATATAATTGAATTCTGTACTCTTGATAATGTAATTCAATATATAAGCTTTTCAATTATTTTTATCGATATCCATATTTTTCTTTTTTTCTTTCGTATTAATTCTCGTAATATAGTACAACGTACTATATTTTATACATAGCAGCTTGTATATTCTATGTTTTTAGTATCCATGTTAAGTGTGTTGGGGGAAACTGCATTATTGTCATATTCATATCACAATTTTTGTGTGATAATGTAATGTTTATTTAATGGTTATATATATATATATATAATATATATATATTTTTTACAAAGCCACGGTGAAATTCAATCGTTAGAAAAGTTAAAAAATGAAACATTTATGTCCATATCTGTTGGTATATTTATATATTATTTGATAAAGAATTAAGTTTGATAAAACTAGGAATTTGTTTCCTTTCAATAGCAACCATAAAAGTTTCTTCATTAAATTTAGTATTATAATTTTTTTTACTTTCTTCTATCTTTTCAAGAAGAAAGTATTGGATTCGTGAAAATTTTCGACATCCGGTTTTCAACGGATTTATACGTTTTAGAATGTTCTGAACACGATTTGATGGTTTTTAGAAAATGTCTGTCTGTCACTTTGTGAGTCTGTATGTGACAAAAATTTTGTGGGACCTATCTCAAGAACTAATGCACGGAATTTCACAAAACTTTAGATTTAGTTAGACCTTAATATAAACTGGACCTGATTAGATTTTGGTGAAAATCGCCCAACAGATGGCGCTGCTATGCGTCATTTTTCCCGATTTCAGCAATAGCTATATCTCAAAAACTACTGCACGGATTTTCATAAAACTTCAGATACAGTTACTCCAGGATATAGTTAGCTGCTGATTAGTTTTTGGTGAAAATCGCCCAACAGGTGGTGCTGCTATGCTGCATTATTCATGATTATCGCAATAGCTCTAACTCAAGAAAAAATGCACGAATTTTCATCAAACTTTAGATTTGAATAGTCCCTGATGTAAATTAATGCTGTTTAATTTTTGGTATGAATCGCCCAATAGGTGGCGCTGCTGTGCTGCATTTTTAACGATTTCCTCATTAGCTGTATCCCAAGAACAAATGCATGGATTTTCATCAAGCTTCAGATTCAGTTAGTCCCTAATATAAACTGGTGCTAATTAGTTTTTGGTCTAAATTGCTCAACAGGTGGCGCTGCTATGCGGATTTTTTTACGATTTCCGCAATTGGTCTATCTTAAAAACTAATGAACGGATTTTCATCAAACTTCAGATTCAATTACATGTTAACATAAGTTGTTGATAATTAGATTTTGGTGTAAATCCACCTATCCGGTGGCACTGATATGCTGCATTTCGCATGATTTAAACGATTTTAGCGATGGTCCTATCTCAAGAACTAATGCACAGAATTTCATGCCTTTAGAATCCTCATGATGGGCATAGATTGCCATTTAACTTTGGCTCTGTACTAGAGAATTTTGAAGTATTAACATGTATGAGGTAGAAGAAAGTTTAGGGATTGACATATACGACTAGTTTTATTTATTTTTTAAATATCTATTCAATGTTATATAATATTTAGTCTCACTGCAGTTGTTTTAGTGGCCAAACTTAGCTATTTTTTCAATAATAGTAAAAACATTGGGTCCAACTGAGCCAGCCCTGCTTTAAGTGTGTTCAATGAATATCATTTAAGGTAAAGTACCCAGTAGTTGACACCTTAAGGAATTTTTCGGCGTTCGTCGCCTTTGGTTCGTGCAGTTTTCAATTAAGGGAAACAGTTTGATCATTACTAGGGGGTTTGAACATTTTTCCACAAAATCATAACGTTTAATGTCCCGAAATGAATACATTTTGTAAAAATTACTAGGGGATATGAAAACATGATTTTTGTCCAGAAGTTGACACCATCGATAACGTGAGAGTTTAGTAGTTGACACCTTTGTGAACTAGTAATTGACGCTGACTGCGGCGGGGCCTAAA
Source organism: Maratus speciosus (assembly GCA_963932465.1). Classification (NCBI taxonomy): domain Eukaryota; kingdom Metazoa; phylum Arthropoda; class Arachnida; order Araneae; family Salticidae; genus Maratus; species Maratus speciosus. The sequence continues at coordinate 462,030,902 of OZ010795.1, forward strand.
TTAATAATAATAAATACTCTTTATTATTATATTACTCTATTAATTGCCCCATATGAAGACATAACGATAAGAACCGTTAATTAGCAAAAATGTTTAAAGAAATCAGAAGTTTTAATGAAAGATCAGAAGTTTAATCAGAAGTTTTAATGAAAATAAAAAAAGTCCCATAGATCTGAAATTATAACATAAAACCACTTACTTAATTAATCTCAAATAACAAAAATGAAAGATCGAGTGCAAAATCAAGCACTAACGGCCGATATTTTACCTTTTCATTGGGGTTTTTCCCTCAACTTTGTATTTCAGAGTTATTCTAGGCACGTTGAACATTTTAGCCGCTGTTTTGTACCCAGCTTTGTTGACTTTAACGTATTCTACAGCAGCTCTCATGCTCTCTTCCATGTAATTCCTAAAATTTCCCTTCATAGGTGGCATCTAAAAAAATAAATAATTAATTTTAGTAGTTGACACTCCCTAATTTCAATAATTGACACCCTGTGCCATCTATTGGTTTAAATGCATTTTTAGTTTTTCAAAGGTCAGTCATGAATTTATCTGGTAGATTCCAGCTTATTTTCATTGCACTGAATTAGATTAACAAAACCCCAACATGAGCGAGTAGTTGACACTTGGTGTCAACTTTTGAAAATCTGTTTCTTTTCATATTCAATAGTTGACACTCACACTCACTCCCGCTATTTTGCACAAAATGCATCAATTTTATTCCAATACAATTCTTGGACATCGAAACAATCAATATCAATCAAAACATAACCAGAAATTAATATAAATTACGGGTTTTAATACTTACTGTAACGTGCGATCCTTATCACTTTTCTTAAGATAAATTCGAAAAATTCAACTTTGCACACATGCTTCTTTGTTGTCTTCCGCCATATTGGAATTGGGCTCGACTGTTTATAGTTTTAGTTCTCAGTTTTGCCGCAAGGTGATAGATTAAAAAAATTCTGTGTCTCTCATGTTCCTACCTGTGACGTTTTCTTGTTACACTACTGTTTCTACAAAAGTGTCAACTATTGGTCCAGTGTCAACTACTGGGTGCTTTACCTTATGTAGAATTTATCATTAAAAATCTCTTATTTTTTATAAATTGACTTTTTCTAAATCACTTTATAAAATCATATTATAAATCTCTTATTTTTCCTCTTTTTTTTTTTTAATGCAAGCTGATCTAAGAAACAAGTATGTATTTCTTAATATAATATATACATATAATAAAACTTTTTGTATTTATTCACTATAAATCTTATGAAAACTCGACCATAGATAAATATATATTTTTATCTACATTATATTTTGATTTCAAGTTTATTTACCTTACAAACCTTGATTAAAATTTCGTATATTTTTCAAAGTAAACTGTGAAATATGTCCCAAAATTTGTCAAATATGTTTTGAAGCACACACATTGACATTGACCTGTAGACTTTTCTGGATATCAAGAATCTGACTACACAAGAAAATTAAATAAAAGGTTTATAATGTAGGGCTCGTACTAGTTTTTTGCTCGTATACATGTTTCCAGACTTTGGTATATACCAGCATAGCCATTAAACTATAAGCAGATTTTCACAAATGAGGTAGTGTTTGACTTATCTTAATGTAACAAATAAAAGCTGATTAAACAAACTCTGATAGATGCAAAGTCCTTGAGATGTCCAGGGTATAATAAACAGGAACCCAATGAGGTTTCTGTTTGACTCGGGATCTACATTATGAGAACACTTGTAAACTTTTATTAAACTGTGTTATTTGTACAAATCGCATGTTGTGAACATGTAAATAATGGTCCAAAAGTTTTCATTGTTTCCAATGAAGTTAGTCTTTTTAAATATCATTCTGGCTTTTTCTATCAGATTGAAAAAAAACACAGAAATTGTGGCCAAAAAATAAAGAAAGGGGTGAATAAGTAAAACTTCAATGGCAAACAATCTGTGCATTTTAATTTTCTTGTATATACATATATAATAGCAATCACAAAAATAATAATGTGTGCTTAAGAATTGATTTTAAAATAATACCAAAATAATTATAGTTGTCATTTTTTTTCTGGTGTTCTCAATTTACCTTCAAAAAGTTTTTCAAGTCAGTTTTCCTTCCTTGCAAAAGTAGAGCAGGAGGAACTAAAAATTTTTTTAATTGAGATTTAACCAAAGTTTTTAACTTGTGCTTTGGGAATACAATCTATGCTCATGTAGCAATTAGAGGTCTGCACGGGGCGGAATTTCCGGGCCCGGCCCAGCCCGAACAAAAGCTATCCTGGCCCGGCCTGGCCACGATAGCTTGGACACATTTTTTAATTAATTTCTTTTTGGAAATGCGTAAGATTGGCAGGTATTCATTTTCAGAAACTATGTAAATGCCATTTTTTCATAGATAAAAGAAATACAGTACAGAACCATTTATCCGGAATGCTTGGGGTCAAATGTATTCTGGATAACTGGTTTTTACGGTTAACTGGTTGTGCATTAAAGCAGCACCCATTTGATAGGTTTTGTGGAATATGCGTGGTTGTGGCATTATTTCTGATTTTAAATTATTAGATTACTTGGATTAAAAATCAATGCAAGAAAGATCAAAAGTTAACCAGAGTTTAAAAGAAGGTAATTTAATCCCTTAGTAACAAAAATTCTTTTGTTTCCTCTGCATAAAAATTAAAACATCTAAAATACAACTAAATATGTTTTCATTTCAAATACTAGATGTTGTCATCAAATTATACAATTGTTTCAAGCAATGCTTATGTCAAACTGGCAGCGTATGACACCTTTTTCTGCAAAGATTCTGAAATCAGTCTATCAAAAATATCATTCCGGATAACTGGTTTTCCGGTTAACTGGTTTCCGGATAAATGGTTCCATACTGTATATCCTTCTCTAAAAATACTGCCAAAGTTAGCGTTTTGAATCGAATTGCCAGAAGCGATAGCACAAGAAAGGAGAAAAATGTATAGTCACGTGACAAGAATCTCTGTTATCTCTGTAAGTAATTTATCAAATATGGAGAAAGCTATTCGTTTCCAAATGCCTTCAATAGTCAGGCCTGTCAATTTTATGCCTTTATAGTTAAAAATGAGTCTCAAAATGTGTCTGAAAGTTTCACATTGTTGAGCAGTGAATATGAGAAAACCACCTTAAGGTATATTTCCATAGATACTGTTAACAGAAGTTCATTATCACTATTAATACTTTTACAAAACATAATGCCTGTCCTACTCATCCTGAGATCGATTAAGACCAGTTCCGTCCCGGTACAAGTTTGCTGAAAAAAATTAAAGCTGGAATCAGACATCTTGTAACTGTACGATGCTGATCTCTATGATGGACATGTTACATATCTGTATTGATGTTATTAAACTCGCATCGACTCGTGACGCACATTTATACTTCTCGAGAAAATCATATTCATTGAAAATGGCTCGTAATTTTTTATCAGCCTGGCCCTGCAGACCCATTCAATTTTTTTGCCGGCCGTTGATAAAATTGTCCTAATTCTGCCGGCCTGGTCCGTTGGAAAATTCACCTCCATTCCGCAGGGTATGGGTCTCGGGCCAAGCCCGGGCCCATACATAACCCATGTAACCATAATACCCCATGTAACATTTTAGCCAGCATGTTCACATGCACTTATATTGCAATGACTTTATATCACACATATAGTTAATTCTTTTCAACAAGCTTATATTTTCATGTATATTATAAAATTCACACTAAACCTCAGAAAAGTTAATGTACCCTTTTAATAATTTTTTTTTACAATTTCTTGAAAAACATTATTTTCTAACCAAAAATAATTAATTTGAAATGAGTTTTTTGTCATAGAAAATTTGATGTGTTTAAAGATTTTTGTAGTAAAATTTCTTTTTCATCTCTTCTCGGTCAATTTTAATAGACAGTATGAGGTTTGAATCCACTACAAACTTTTAACTAACTTTGGCAATTTGGCTAATCCGCAAGGGAAAATTATAGCCAAATGAAAATAATGTTAATAATAGATTCGTCCTGAAACTCATATTCTAAAATCGTTCTTTAATACCCTAACGTATCTCTTTTCAATATGCTTTCTACTTTTTTAAAAGTTTTTTAAAATCAGTTCTTGCTTTTATTCTGCTGTTGACTATAAAAACTAATGAAATAAGTTATTCTAGATGGTTTGCAAGATCAAGGAAAATTGTTCTTGCCTGATTTATTTCTAAACTGTGTTCTGAAACAAAATCTAAACTAATTTCACAATTGTGATTAGTGAGTTAAATAAAAAGAGAAAAATTTGATTCGGTTCTGAAAATTCAAAATACAAATAATAATGAGCATTGGCATGTAATGTCAATGACCCTGGTTCAAAAGGCAAATTTCTATATTATATATATACTAGGGGGCTCTGCCCCCTGCAAGCTACGCTCAATAACCCCATTCAGACACTTCGGAATCTAAAAGAACGCTAATCTGATCGCTTTTAAAAAGATTAGAGAAGATTAAATTATACTGAAAAAACCTGTAGCGATCTCCCTGTAAACGGGTTTCCATTCAGTTCCCTTTGATTGCAAAAATTTAAGGCTGAATCAGTTGCTGTTAAGACATCCAATGGTTGTTTTCGTGTTTGATTCACAATGTGTTGCCTGCTATATCTAAAATCTGTCGCCAAAATATAACATTAAATGTCAATAATGTTTGATCGTAAATGTCACATTCACTTAACTTGAAGGAAGTCACACGTGTTTACGCCATCAAGTGATTTTTATTTCGATGTTTTATTTGTATTTTTATTAATGTTATACTAATTTATTTGTTCTTTCGTTATTTAAAATAAAAAGTTATGTCAATTTGTAAAATTTGGCAAGTGGTTTGGCGATTTATATAATTTGGCGAAATTCGTCGAAGGGAGAAGTAGTACCATTAAAACATTGCTTTGAAGTTGAAATTAAATGTCATGATTTGTTGTATTGTCATATACGCACCGGGTTTGGCATGCATTTTTTTTACGACAATTTGGCGAAAGCCTCGTTTTCGAATACCAATTACATATGTATTTTTTAATTATTTTCTGTTATTTTCAAAATGAAATAACAATAAATAAAAAAAAGATTAATTAATAACTATAGAACAAAATAATTTATAATATTTTTTGTAAATAAAATAAAATTAATTAATAAACATTTATCAATAAAAAAGCAGCAATAGCCGGGCTACCATGTCAGGCAAAATAACACCATTTCGGCGCCAATTAGATACAGCCTTGCATATATGAAATGTGTGCCTAATATTTTTCTTTTCGTTTCGTTTAAAAAAAGAGAAAGAAGTGAAAGCCATTTATTTTAAATGTTTCAGTTTTAGATGAAAGTTTGTAGTAAATAAAATGATAATGAAATACAATTTGAATTATGAATAAAAGTAACATGACACATTTCTTAGCATACATTCAGGGATGTAGTGGAGGGTATACGGGGGTATACGCCGTATACCCCCTGGATTTTTTTAATGAACACCGTATACCCTCTGTTTCTCAAGAAAGATATAGTATATATATATACTAGGGTATACCCTCTGCCTTGAGCGTATACCCTCTGCTTAGAACGTATACCCTCTGTTTTTTTTACGACTACACCACTGCATACATTTAAGGGAAGCCAAACTGGTTGCCAAATTAGTTTAAAATAATAACCTTATATGAAAAAAAAATATCTGTTATGATTAAAATTTGAGTTGCCATCATTAGTGAAAAGTATATAAAATTAGAAAATAATTAATATTTCGAAAACTAATTTGAATTTAAAAATTCTAATACCAGTTTTGAGATCTGCGGATCAATACGGATTTTTGGTGTTAATTTCATTGCAAAGTATTCCGTATTTTAGGAGAAATCGCTGTGAAACATAATCAGTTGTTTAATGAGTAGTTTCATAAATTCGTTTCATTTCAGCCGTTTCATGAAATCCGTTTCATAAATTTGTTTCATTAGGATTTTATATATATAGGGTAGATATATATAAAAATAATAAGTTACATAAAAAGGGAAATCTTTTAATTAATCATTTAATAACATGATTGAGAGTGTGACAGAAAAAAAAATGTATTTTTCTTCCTCTCACAATTTGGAGATTATTTTGTTACACCTTTTCTTATTACAGGTATTAAAAGGTATTAAAGAAGCATCATGCATTGTCTTTAAAAATTAGCTGAGAAACATACCCATACAGTTTTTTTTATAGTTCTCCAAATGCTTAATTTTCTACATCTTGAAACGTACTAGAAATTAAACTTAAATGTTGTAAAAATTTTCGTAGGATGATAGTTAACGTGAAAAAAAAAATCCATAAATCAAAGAAAGACATATAAATTAATGAAGTGAGAAAGGACTTCAAGCAGAAATACAAGAGTTTGGCGATGGCAAGAGCTTTTTATCGTTTCTCTCAATTGTATGGATATATCAATTGTTTTTGATTGTTTCAATTGTTTTTCGATGATCCAGTTAACCAGTTGTTATTCGTATCTAATCCAATCTTATCTAGAATCATCTGTGATGGATGAATCTAATCTATGAATCCATCAGATAATAATATATTGATGATGGATAAGAGCTTAGATTGTTACAAAAAGAATAAAAAGTAGAGGAAAAAAGCACCTCCGGTGGGCCTTAGCACCAACCAACAAAGTATATAAAAAATGCACAATCAACCCAAGAATTATATCAAAGACAGGGCTTAAGACCATGAGTCCTACAATTAAGAAACTCATTAAAAAAATTGTGAAGGGAAAAAAAGGAGGTGGTAACAACAGAAAGTGAAAAGAGATGTGAATTAGTTTAACCAATAGGAAATGAAAAACTAATACCCACATAAAAATGGGTAAAAAAAAAGAAACTAGTGAAATAAAATGATAGGGAATGGGTAGCGTAGGGGTGGAAACTAAGCTAAAATTAAACAAACACACACACACACACACACAAAAAAAAAAGAGCAGGGAGAAGGGAAGAAGAAGGTCAGAGAGAAGAAAAAGAAAACCTATAAGGGAAAGGAAAGGGCATCCAAGGAATGGGATCCAGAGACCCCAAAAGAAAACTGGAGATCCTAAAAAACGGTCACCAGCTGCAAAACTGAAAATAAAAGGTCACTACTGAACTGAAGAACATATATGGGGCATTCTCACAATCTTTTGACTTTCTGGAATAAAAATCTGGTGAAATTAAACTTGCTAAAATAACATTTTAATCTGATAGACGAATGCCTTAATGATTCAAAATGAAGAACAAATGGTCAGCAGTGAAAATTTTTTTATTTAACTGAGGTTTAAGTTAAACTTGTGAGTTTAATTTTCCTTACCATTTTACCACTATAACTTTTTATTTTCTTCTAAATTTTTACTTATAATGAATTTGCATAGTACCCACAGGAGATTCAAATAAGAAATAATAAAAATGTAGTACTTTTAATACAGAATTTTTGTATAACATTGTTTTAAAGGGGTGTTAAAGAATGGATGGTAAGGTAAAAAAAGGGAACGACATAGGAAAAAAGGGACGGTAAGGATAGAACGGTAAGGAAAATTACCACCTATTTTTTAGGAAAAACATGTTAAGACTAAGTGATAGCCACAATGTTCATTGATTTTTAGAAACAGTAACAGTTGTTAACATTGGATTAAATTAAATTTTTTTGTAAAATTTGCCTTGAAAAGTGCAGGAATAAACCTTGGGGACGGTAAGGCTACCAATAAAGCCACGATCTTGAAATTGATATTTAATTGCTGATTTAAATTCTGCAGTAAATTTCCTATCAAAGAATTTTAGACATTTTTTCTCTAGCATACTTCTGAATGAGAAAAAACTTGAAAAAAATTCTGTGGCTGCATCTGAAGTGATTTTCTGTATAAGTTTAGCAAGAGGAACAGTAAGGATGAAAAACCCAGGTACAGAATTAAAAAAATAATATCAACCGTAAAAATGTGTGCAGGTTAACTTTTTGCTACATATTTATATAAAACAACTGTCCTAGTTTCGGAAAAAAATTACATCGAATTACTTTTATTGAAACAATTTTATACAGACAGCTCCAAACTTAAAAATCGGCATCAGGGACATGGGACGGTATAGGAGTTTTCCTGATATTTGGACCCCCAACATCGTCCAGAACTTATTTATCTTGTAAATATTGTTATGCAATCATGAAATGGGATGTTCCCCAGTATATGAAATAAAAAAAAAAACACAAAAAAAATGTATTAAAATAATTATTCAGGGACATAAAAGTCAAAAGATTGTGAGAATGCCCCATATACTGTGCCAGTGATTCAGTGTTAGGTACTAACAATGACTGAAATAGATAATATAAGTCTGTGAGAAATTATGACAAACTAATGTTCGACCAAAACATGTTTTTAAGACCGAAACTGAATTTTGGTATTCTTCCTAGTTTCGGCCGAAAACAAAAACAAAATTGTCCAAAACAAAATTTAATGTATTTAATGCATACATAAGTATACATATTTATTAATTAATTATACAGATATAGAAACACATTTCTACAAACATACACGCACATATAGATATATGTATGTATGTGTGATAAGTTTCACACAAAAGTAAAATAGGAATAATAATACAATTTTTATATTTTATTACTTTATGACAACCAATAATCATAGGCATTTATCGATAATTAATTAACAGTGTAGTTAAAAAATAGAGAACAAATTCAATAATGAATATTTAAAATGTTATAAACATATAAAATGACTAAAAAATAATATAATTAAAATATAATGAATTTGATCAGTATTATTAATAGTAATACCTTCTAGATTTACCTCCTTTTATGCAAATACATATGCACGGTTCTTTGAAGGTGCCATTTGGGAAGACTGGTGGGGGCAGTTGCCCTCTGAAAGAATATTATAAGAATATTCTGAATGAAATTCTTTTAAGTTCTGATTGTAGAGTAACCTTACAATTGCCTGTCACTACGATAACATTTCTCGTTCGGATAATTACTAAATTTTGCTATTGTGGTTTTATAGCTTCTCAGTTAGACAATAGATTGTTGAACTCAATTGTAAAATTTAAAAATTAATTTATGACTCTCTCGATTGTTATTTCTAAAATAGCAATAGGTCTTGATTGTAGATAATATAACAATTGCCTGTCCTTAAGATAAATTAAAGAATGGAATGGTTGTGATTTCATGATGTAATGTTTTCTTCAGTCCAGAAGCCCTGAAATCAAATTCCAAACATGACAAAGCTACAAATAAATCTAAATTGCAGTAAATTAAAATTAAAGCTTACATTTAATAAATATTTTTATAGACTGTTACTTCCTAGCTAAGAATGTAATAATATTTTGTTCACCAGGGCTTCTACTGTTGCTAGACAACTTCAGCTCCCCCAAGATGAACACCCGACTGATGAAAATAAATCCTATTTCATAAACAGAAGAAACAAATCATACATTAAATGTTTTAAATGTTACGTTCAATATCTTCAGTGGTGTAGTCATAAAAAACCAGATGGTATATGCTATAGCCAAGAGGTATACACCAGAGGTATATATTGTAACTATGGAGGATGTAGCAGAGTTATTCAGAAGGTATACATTGTATACCACTGTATGCCCAAATGTTATGTCCCTGAATAAATTACAAACTATTGCTAGGCAACATCTTCTGTTATAGAAATTTTTATTTCAACTTTATGTTTATAAGAGTATAAAGATGTTCAGATATTATAAGCAAATTTTTGGGATAGGAAGTTTTTTTTAATTTTAATTTCTTGACAAAGTGAGATGGTGGGAGACAAAAAATCTTACTAAAGGTAAAAAATATATGTATATCTATCTACCCTATATATGTAAAATCCCAATGAAACGAATTTATGAAACAATTTTATGAAACGACTGATTATGTTTCACGACTATTTCTCCTAAAATATGGAAGATTTTGCGGTGAAATTAACAGCAATTATCCATATTGATCCACAGGTGTCAAAACTGGTATTAGATTTTTAAAATTTCAATTTGTTTTCGAGATACTAATTTTTTCTTTTAATGAAATTTTTCTAATGACGGCAATTAAATTCCTCCATTTTTGTGGAAACAGGGGAGAACAGGGAAAAGCTATAAGGATTATTACATTTCGTCATTTTCAAATTGAAACTATCTTTTTTTCCAATCAATAGTGAAACAATATTGTAATTAAATTCTGTTTTTCAGGAAAATTTGAAAAATTAAATTTGTCTTGTCGTCATTTTCAAATTGAAATTCTAAAAAAAGAAAGAAAATTTAAAAATAAGAATTAAATGATCATGTGTTAAAAGCACAAAATAGGGAAAATTACGTCAAAATATTTACACGTAAATATTAAAAAAGTATGAATTCTCTAAAATAATAAAATTATTGCACGCAAAACACATTTAAAGGTGATAATTGTGTCTTATGTCGTCACATTTAAAATGCCTAAAATAATTAAATTATTACACATGAAAAACTTTTAATGGTGAATATCAAGTCATGCTTAAAAAGTTCATATAATATTTCAAAACACTTTTAAATTAAATAATATATGTACCTGTGAATCTTAAAATAGAAAAAATGTTTAAAATAAATAAATTATTACATGAGAAATGCATTTAATAGTGAAAATGACGTTATATATTAAAACGATACATTTAAAACAATTTTTATTCTAGGCAATTTTAATGTAGCATCTCATGGTATAAAAGTAATGCGACTAGCAAATTTGTTTACACGTTACATCACTTGATTCAGCGTAAATACAAGTAAAATATTTTTGTTTTATTTTGTATGAATTACTATTCGATAAATACATTTTAGAAAATTAGGATATTCTTATTAATTAATATAAACAATATACATTGTGAAATATACATGATGATGTATTAAAATAAAGAAAAGAATTCATGAGCCTATACATACCTGTTCCTGAAAATATCTAAAACTCGATCAAAACATAAGATATAAGCTTCAAAATTTCAAAACAATGCATTCCAATACTGTAGTTCTGAAAGCTATTCCCAAGCAGATGGAGTATTTTAACCTTGAAACTAAAGGAAGGATATTCTCCATAGCATCATTATAAAGCCAGAAAGATAACGAGATTTTTAACCTAACCATTTTATATAAGCTGATTTTCAAATGTGTAATTCATTTTACTTATCAATCCTGAAAACAGCCATCAGTTATTACGACAGTGATGGATGAGGTCATGGTAACTGAAAATTACGCCTTTCAAACAGAAAAGCATGGCAATCCGATTACAGAAGATAGCCACTGTTATATCATTCAATCTTCCGTAACCTGGTAATATTTTTTAAACAGGGAACATTACTATGTTTGAGGGTATGAAACTTGGTGGGTGTAGCTTGCAGGGGACAGAGTCCCCTAATATATATAAATTAATGAAATTTCATAATATTAATTAAATATTTAAAAGTAACTGAACATTTATTTTTTGTAATTTTAGTTTCTCATAACAAAGGGAAACTCTAGAGCTTTTCTTTCTTTTGGAAGTTTCACATGCTGTTGCTAAGTTACACAGTATTGTTGAATGCAGAGAATTCCTGATAGATGAAGTTAATAGGAATTAAAAGAAATGAACACCAGAAATACCATTTGTTTCAGTTATTTTGTTCTGTTGAATTGAGTGAAAGAGTGTTTGAAAGTAGCACAGTTCTATCTTTGTTTGAGTTTTAAGTCTAATTGAAAATGATGATAAAAAAATTTTTTTTGATTAAATTTTTAGAGAAATAAGGAAACTTAAATATTGTTTTTTCTTTTTTGCTTTACAAAAGTGAAATTGTTTTAAGTTCATCAAAATTATGCATATGTAATGCTACTAAATGCAGTGCTTAATCTGAATTTAAAAAAAGTTTTAGTAAGATGGTAAAGTGCCAGTATGCTAATTTTTATGTATTTCTCCTTTCTTTTCAGTGCCTTGATATTTCTCAATTTCATTTACGCCACAAATTAGTCGTGGCACCTTTTAAAGGCTTATTAATAATTTTCAAAGCATCTTATAAAAAATGTAAATTATAAGATGCAAAGGTAATTCAGATCTGTACTTGCCATTGATACAAGTTAAAATTCTAATACTTGACATAAAATATAAAAGCATAACTATAACTATCAATAAATAATGAGAAATAAAATGATTAAAGCATGGTTATTACTTTCAAAATAATCTGGTTTAAGTTTTTAATTTTTTTTCTCCTTCATGTTAGCCTTTTTAATAAATGCTTCCTGAAATTTTAAAAACTTTCTTTTAGGATCTTCAATGTTTATCATTAGCACATTTACTCACACTCTGTATTGATAATCTGTTTCTAATATCTTAGATTTAAGCAGTTAAAACCTATTTCACAATCAACACACAGTCTACACTCATTGGAATAAATGCATAATGTTAAAGAAGACATCTATGGATTTTATTCAGACATATTATTTGCATACAAAAATTCAAGCAATTTCTTAAAAATCATATTTATGTATCTTTACTGTAAAATATATCAATGCAAAAACCCTTGACGGGTTAAAAGTTTCTGACGCAGCACTTTATCTTATGCTCTAAGAATTTTAAATATGGAACTTAAAAATACTGATATCAAATTTTGAGTGACGTTATGCTATTTCTTAAAAAATATATTTGTATTTATTTCACCATTTTATTTTTGTTTTATTTATAATCGCATGTGCAAAAGTTATGTTCAACATGAAAAGCTGCATAAAATTTTATTCGCTGTTGCTTTATCATTTACATCTCTCATAAATTCAAAATATGTGTTTTAAAAGATATGATATAAAATTTAAGTGACGCCTTGATGTGACTTTAAAAGGTTTGTTTTTTAAAATTCAATTTAAATTATTTTTGACTTGGTTAAAATATTTTTTTTACATCTACACAATACTTTTAATTTTCCAATTCACTGTTAAATACATCACTTTCATTGAATCTATACTATGCATTGAAATGTATTTATTTCAATAAATTGATTTATCTTTTGTGTCACGCTATTCAAAATTGTGAGTAAGATTTATGTAAATGGTTTCTTTGCATCATTATGTCCAAACTACATGAAATGTATGAAAAAGGATAGTTTGACACAAATAAACCATTTACATAAATCTTACTCACAATTTTGAATAGCGTGACACAAAAGATAAATCAATTTATTGAAATAAATACATTTCAATGCATAGTATAGATTCAATGAAAGTGATATATTTAACAGTGAATTGGAAAATTAAAAGTATTGTGTAGATGTAAAAAAAATATTTTAACCAAGTCAAAAATAATTTAAATTGAATTTTAAAAAACAAACCTTTTAAAGTCACATCAAGGCGTCACTTAAATTTTATATCATATCTTTTAAAACACATATTTTGAATTTATGAGAGATGTAAATGATAAAGCAACAGCGAATAAAATTTTATGCAGCTTTTCATGTTGAACATAACTTTTGCACATGCGATTATAAATAAAACAAAAATAAAATGGTGAAATAAATACAAATATATTTTTTAAGAAATAGCATAACGTCACTCAAAATTTGATATCAGTATTTTTAAGTTCCATATTTAAAATTCTTAGAGCATAAGATAAAGTGCTGCGTCAGAAACTTTTAACCCGTCAAGGGTTTTTGCATTGATATCATTACTTTTTTGAGGTTAGTGATAAAATGATTAAAAAAAAGATACTTATGGAATTTAATGCAGATTTAATTTTTACTATTTTATTACAATTTTCCTTATAGCAGTTTGTATATAAAAACAACTGGGTAAGTATAATCACAGATCGCACAGAGGGTTTCATTTGATATTCCTTTAAAAACACTTTATCCTTAAATTAATAAATCCAAAATGTTAATTTATAATTATTAAATCCTTACATAGATGCAGCACCAATAGTTCCAATTTTCATGAGGCAGGGAACGCACTCTTTTAAACAAACCACCTTCCAATTGAAGTCATCAAAAACCAAGTTGAATAAGCCAGATCCCGTTGTGTTGTTTGACAAACAGCAGTCTCATGTCCCCTCCTTCCCCCCTTTTTCAAAATTTTTCAGACCAGTACCTAAGAATGGAACCGAAATAATTTTTTCTCTTCAGAAATTACGATAAAAAAATAGTATGCAGTACTCATAAATTTACTTTAATGCTATATAGGGTGATTATTAAGTTAATTATAACGTTTGGAATCTGTTGCATTGATGTCCGAAAGGTAGTTTCTGAGTTATGGAAGCTGGACCCATAAGGCGCCATAGAGGGGCGAAGCCCGCTAGTGTCTATCATAATTATATCTGCCATGTAGACTAATTGCGATATTTAATCAAAATA